>JAKKZN010000013.1:16235006-16245460 GCA_033441825.1 Pangasius elongatus
TTGAGGAGTGTGTTACGGAGTGTGTCCGAGTCTCTGAAAGTGCTGAATATGTGAAACATCAGCTCACGGACTGATGTGTGACTGTCCCTGTAGCCAGCTCATCCATCTGAGAACTCCAGAATTCTTCACACCGTCCATTCACAGTGAGGAGGAAAACCATACGCTCTTTATTCTGTCGAAACACAGCGGGATGAAAGCAGAAAGCCTTTCTTTCCATCCAGTCAAAGCAGGGAAAGCGATTTAAAAAAAAAAAAAAAAAAAAAAAGGTTTGTCTTCCATCTGATTACATTAGGGAGAAGGTCAAAGGCTTGTCTTCTGTCCAACAGAAGTAAAGGTCAAGATCTCATCTTTCAGGTCAATCACAATGGGCAGAAGATGGAACAAATGGCTTTCTGACCAATCACAATGCAGTGAAGAGAAATCGACAAAAAATCTTTGAAGAAAAACAAAAATCTTTGAATCTTCTTTTGGTATGACTACTATGGAGAGAAAGAAAGCGCTTGCTTTTGTTTAATCAGAATGAAAAGAAATCCAATAGCTGTTCTTTCTTGTCCGTTCACGAGGGGAAGGTGAAAATGGCATTCTGGGTAGTCGCAGTAAAGCGAAATCAGATTACAGTGGTGAGAAAGCCAGGAGTTATGAACAAACAATTTCAGAGAGAGAGAGAAGCCAAGAGCTGTGCTTCCCATCCAACCACAGGAGACAGTCGGGGTTGCATAGTTGACTAGTTGACTTATCCTTTTGCACATTGTGGAAGACTATGCTGAGACAAGTCTTTTTTATTATTTAAATTATTATTGTCTTTGAATTTATTCGGATGTTATCACTTTCACATTACTTGTATGGTTAAACATAGAGCAGTGTGCAGGACTGTTTTTGAAATCCCGCCCACTCCTGAAGGAATTCTGACCACTCCCTCCCGATCCTGCAGCTATTTTATAAATATAATGTAGAAGGTAAATGAATAAACGAAATGAGTAAATGAGTAAATGAGTAAAACCCAGTTTAGAGGTGTACGTGGGACTTTTTTTAAAAAATTTTATTCCATTCCTGCCTGTTCTTGAATGAACGCTGACCAATTCCGCCCACTTCACATATTATTGCTGAACTTAGTTAGTTCTATTAGGCTACTTGTCTATTTTAGAGGATAAAGCAGTCACTGAAAATGAAGGATGAAGCTCTTTCTTTGTCTCACAAGATTCCTATCTGTCCCCCCACTTCCCGCCTGCAAGAAATTATAAACTGCCCACTCCTGAGACTTTTTTTGTTGGGTCTGGCAGGATCCCAGTCCCGATGCACAACTCTGCTCCAGTTTACACCAGCCATGCTTAACACATTGCTCAGCACTGCACAAGCACCGCGCCACAACTAAACACCTCAATCTTTATTCCATGAACTTCTTCTCTGACCCCTGCTCGCATGTCATGAATTTACGATGCTCACCTCTAGTTAAGTGTTCTATGTTTAAGTCTCTAACAGTTGTAAAATATTGTAATGTGATACACAGATTTATTATTTGGCACATTTATTGCACTGATTTGTTTCCTTTTTTTTAGTTAAACATTGAAGCTATAAATGTAATATTTAGCCTGTTAAATGAAGTGCAGTTTAATAGTACTTTGCTAATTTTTTTTTATTTTTATCAGCATTTAAGTTCACTAATGAAGGAGCAATGTGCTGAATCAGTTGTTGCTTTAACTGGAAAAGACGACTAGTCGACTACTTTTTTGAATTGAAAGTAAAAATGAAGAGTTGTGCAACCCCTAGTGGCTGAAATCTCTCGCTTTTGTCTAATCACAGAGGAGAAAAGGTAAAAGATCACTTCATTTCTGTCTCGTAGCAATAAACTCCAATCGCTCTTTCTTCTGTGCAATCAAAATTGAAGAGGAAAGGGTATTTTTTTTTCCTCCTTTTTTGAGGAAACAAAAATGTTAAAAAGAAGGTAACCCCGGTTCAGAGAACTCAGTGGAGTGGAATCATCATTACCGTGTGCAAAAGAAACACCACACAGGTACGGACGTGGGGTCTAAATTTTCCGGAAAACTTCGAAGAGAACGGCAACAGAATGCATGCGGTAGAAGAGGCTCATGGGAAGGGCGAAATTCAGCACCGTGCTCCAGATGGGGAATCCGAACGATGCCTCCTCCAAACCGTTATCAAACTGTGGCCGGCATCCAAATGCAGGCAGGATCCAGAGCTATATACCACACACACACACACACACACACACACACACAGCACAGAAAATTAAGATCGTATTTCAAAGACTAAACATTTCCGGGTAGTGAACTGGCGTTAATGAAGAGCCTTACCGAAATGTTGCACATAAACAGGAAGATGGCGATGTTTTTCAGGACCTGCCGCCGTCTGTTGTGTGTCTCTGGCATTCCGTGTCCAAGAGAATGCGAAACGTTCCCGTTGTTCCTGCCGTAGGTTTGCTTTTCGTTCTCACAGTGTTTATCAGGTGACTCATACGCATGGTTAATGATACCATCGTACACAGCAAAGATTTTCTCATTTCCTTGGCTTGGGCTTAGGATGGAGTTATGGTTGGCGCAAAGGGCGGGCCGCTTTCCAGGCTCAAGTCGTCTCCTGTAAAGCGACTCAACAACGAACAGGTTTTGCACGCACTTCTCCAAAACTAAAAGTATGGCGTATCCTAAATTGGCCCATCGGTAGTTGGGTGAATTTGTGGCCCCACCCACTGCGATGACACTGCACCAGCAGACAAGCCAGGAGCCAATGGAAGAGCCGAGCAGCAGCTTAGAATCAAGGGTCCTGGCTGGATTTGGCGCTGTGTCCATGGGCCAATCTTCGAGGCGATAGATGACCAATCCGACAGCAGCGGTGACACTCATGCATGCCAAAATGACGATTCCAAACCAGTAGAACATGGAGATGGCTGCATGGCGTGCCTCCAGTGACTCCTCCACGTGGATGATGTAGATGACGAGCACCGTGATGGCACCGGCAAAGGCCAAGAGCCCGAGTACTGGGCCGAGCAGCAGGAAAGGGCCGTCCCCTGAACTTTTTGGCAATGGTGAAGACGACGCAGGCTTGTGATTGGTGTGTTGGTCGAGAGTGCGGCCAACATTTTTCCACATGACGAAGAGCAGCACAGAGACTAAGATGTGGTACTCAATGTTGAAAGGACAGAGATAGTACAGACTGCTGTTGAACATCGAACACGCACTGGTTGTACAGTTACATTCAGGCGGATCTTCCTCTGGGAGAGAGAGAGAGAAAGAAAGAGAGACACAAAGATAAAACACTTCACTGAAACATTACTTGACATGAAATTACAGATAGACAGAAGACAGACAAAGAGACAGAGACAGAGGAAAAGATAGAACTACAAAGATACAAATAGGTATGTGTAGTACCAGCTGCTGTAACAGCAAGATAAAATGGGGAGGAGGGGTTGGCGTTCGGTCTGTCTGTGTGTGTGTGTGTGTTAACTTTACCCCCGAAAGTAAAGTTGAAGTATCCGACTGCTGATAATCGTCTCTTGTGGTCACTGAGAGCATGTTCGGCTTCAGTCATCACTCCATTACTCCAAACCAGCAGGTTAGTGAATACAGCATGAATCACGCCAAACCTAACACACATTTACATTTACCTCGTTTGATTGACGCTTGTATCCAAAAGCGACTTACAGTTGAGACAGGATACAACCGAGCAGTTGAGGTTTAAGAGTCCCAACAGGACCCAAAAGTGGTAGCTTGCTGATGCTGGGATTTGAACTCCTAGCTATTGTATATAGTAAATATAGCACGAATTGCATCAATTATGCTGTGAAAATCCATGCACGCACACAGATTTACCTCTCAAATGTTTCATAACGCTTGATGACATCTTTAACGTGAAACCAGAGAAAATGAACCTGTAAAATGAGAAGGAAAAACATCACAATCATCAGATCACCCACATCACACACACACACACACACAAAGCCACCTTTTCAACATCATCATAATCATCATCACCTGGAACTGATTTGCAACCATGAACAAATGTATTATTTATTATTACTTTTCAATTTTGCGAAGTTCCATGTTGCCTCGAAAGATCTGCATTTCCTAAGGTTAAAGGAGCAATAGTTGATTTAAAAAAAGTACAAATAACCTAGACAATATGTAGAGTACGAGTTTTAAAAATGTTTAAGCAATGGCATCAGCACAAGTGTATTACGTGGCTGAGAAAAACAGGACAGAGTGGGCACTTGACCATTCTCACGGCAGCAAATCAAAAAGAGCTCTTTTTCGCTCTTCAGCTGTCAATATTGATGTTATCTAGCTAGCATTGTTAGTTGCCTGGGAGTTAGCTAACATCGTTAATGACAGTCAGCTGAAAAATTCATAAGAACTCATTACAAAGAAAAACTAGACATTGAACACTTGGCTCATAAGACATCAAACTATGAGCCAAGTATGTTCGATGTCTAGCCTTTCGTTGTAATGAGCTCTCATGAGTTTTTCAGCTGACTGTCATTAACGATGTATGAGCCAAATTTCATGCTTTATAGTATTATATAACTTGCATCAAGCAGTTGAATGGCTGAGTGGGCAGCACCACAGCTCATGCTAAAATATTAAAACCAGGAGACATGGAAGTTTGATGCCTGTTCTGGCAGAAACACTGCTGTACCAAGAGCACTCGGGTGATGTTATTGGACGATAATTCACTCTATATGTGAAATATAATGGCATGTTATGAATTGCTTTGCGGGAATTGGAGGCAGGTTCAGTGAGTGAAAAACATTCCACTGTTGCTTCAGCTACTTAACCGCTAGAGACCCAATCTCGACTAATTTTGACTATTGGTCCTTTTAATGTTTCTTCTTTAGACTTCTCTTCGTAATCATTTTATAGTTGAACTGATTCAAATGTGGCATTTGGGTTATAAAGGAAGTTTCTCCACAGGATGAATGGGTATGAGAATGAACAGATCATGCGTTCTAAACAGATACAAATACAGATAGGAGACTAGACGCGTGCATCGAGACTGGGATTCTGTGGGATGCAACAAAAAGAGGTTTTTACTTCCATGCAGATGATCACGTAAATATGAAACTCATGTTCATTAACGTGAACTTCAATGATGGATTTACAGCGTTCATTCATTCATCCTTATTATCTGCCTGGTCATGGTGGTGATGGCTTAAATTAGGCTTCTAGTTTGTTTATATTCTGGGGAAAGTTTGGGGAGATTTCTTAGAAAATGTCACAGGCAGGTACAAACAAAAATAAATACCTGCGTGAGTAGAATAAATTAAACAGTCCCATGCACATCTCTATATAAAAAAAAAAAGTTCTGATTGTGGCTACGCCCACTTCAGGTTTAAATCCGAATATAGACACAGCTGCAGATAGTGGCATTGCATTACACCCCTAACACACTCATTCACTCCGAGAGGCATTTTTTTTTTATTCTTGGGCGGTAGGAGGAAACCGGAGAACCAGGAGCACCCCACACAAAGTCAGGCTCAACCCAGGGACTCGAGTGCTGTTAGGTGGCAGTGCTACCCACTGCACCACCACACCACGCTAGACAAGAACTTCATTCTTATCATTTTCCTACATGCATTACTTGACAATTCAACTTTTGTCAAAACTTGCATAGTTCAAATCCAATCAAAACTCCAGCATTTTTTTTTGATTCCCTGCAAACAGGGCTTTGCAAGAATCAATTTTAGTAGAATGAGTCATAATGAAGTTTAACAGGATCAGCAGTGACAGAGAGCCTTTTATTTAAGCACAAAGCACTCATTTATTCCCGGCAGACCCCTCGCGATATAAGACCCTCTGATTCAGAGATCGATTACAGCACTGAGCGCCGAGTCAATTCCAACTCCATATTTCAGCTCAAACTTTAGACATATGATCCTGCACAGAGCTTTGAGGCTAAATGCACACAGAGATAAGAAAAGATACACACTCACTGTCAAATTAATTTCCATAGCCTACATGTAACTTACAAACATTAATGCATCTTCAGTGTACCTGAATAATTCACTATAGCGTCAGGAATAACCAATAATAGCCACTTTAGTGCTTAGTAAGAATTTTTTTAAGCAGCATTTCTGTCTGTGATGCAGATGTTTTCATTTTCATATTCACACTAACATTTGTGTGCCAATAGCTAATCACACCATTATTTTCAGTAAAATAAAACCTTTGCAAGAATGTAGAAAGAAAGAAAGAACAATAATAACAATAATAACAATATATTAAAGTAGATGGTTTCAAGTGCACCTCAGGTTTCCCCTCAATAATTGGTTGTGATGCGAAGATGACTTTTCTATTGCCCAAGCCAATAGAAATTGGGTTAGCAGTCGATGGAATCCTTTCCTTGTAGTTTATCAGTGCAGCAGTGCAATATTGTGTGTTTCGTTTCCAGTCACTGCGCCTTTACAGTGTGCATTTGAAAAACTTAAAGGCTATGTGCTAGAATGCTATGAGCCATTTGAATGCACCATGAGACCCCTGGCCTCTCACCACACACTCTCACCTGTGACACTGTGTGAATTGCGTGTATGACCGGGTAGACACCAAGCATCGGAGACACACACTCCTGATAACCGACAAAGTTCCCGACACGGAAGGCATCTGTGATGAGTGAGAGCAGAGCGAGCAGAGTCAGAACACCTGTAGTCAAAAAAAAAACAAAACATAAATATCAACTTAAATTTAGGCATATTTACATGAAAGCACAACATAAACCAAATGAGCACTTTCTACAAAGTCTTACAGTGCTGAATTAACACTTGGGCGTCTGAATTAACACACAATTAACACATAATTCATTTTTACATTCTTATTTATTTAAATCAAGTATATTTCATTGATGCTGTAAGTTTGTAATTGTGTCCTAAAGTCAGATTTTATTGCTATCATTTTCATCCTCATCAAACTTCAGCTTCAGTGAGCCCTCGGACCCTGTAGATGGGGGCGGAGTCATCCTAGAAGAGACCACACCCATCAGGATAGAAATGTTTCATGCCAGGATCAAGCTGATCAGTCAGAAGAACTTTGTATTGATTGGCACTGACCATTCACGTGAACGCTTTTCCACCATAAGGCGTTTCACGGCTTGGCTCTGTAAATTACCCACAATCCTCCACGTTGTCACTATTTCCACTGCCAAGCAAACCATGCCATGACTAATGTACCTGTACTGAATTTGGTTACCCTTCTTACCCTGGTGTAATGCCTCCAAGCTGGGAGCCAAGCACAGGGTACACGTGTATTTACATCTTTTAAACAGCAATTTCAGAAATTTATCCACAGTAATTATTTCTCATCACTATGTGGCTTAATCTTACGTTTTCCCCCTGTGATCCAGGTAAGGGTCCACATAATTTCAAGGCTAGAGCTACGCAACACACAAACTCAGGCAGGATGTACACACTCTCAGAAATAAAGGTAGCAAACGATACTTCTCCTTGGTGGTACTATCAAGGGTGCTATAAAATCTTTTGTAGATCTTTAATATGTAATATGTTTCACCTGGAACTATGAATATATACCTTTAAAAATAATTTAAGATATGTAATTGGACTTTAGGGACCACTGATACACACTAAAATCTAAAAGGTACAACATGTTCACAGGTACATACCACAGGTAGACCCTCGAGAGTACCAACCGAGAGACAAGGAGAAAATTCAATTTGGTATGTTTATTTTTAAGTGCAGAGTGCATAGTCCTGGGTTATGGGTTTGACTTCATATAGTCACATCTATCTGTCTGTTTGTCTGTCTGTCTCTTTTGGCTTTTATTCATTTCTATTCATAATCATTTTCTTCACGAATGCGCGTAAATGCGCAGCTGGGTACCTCGGATCCAGCTGGTGGCCGCCTCCGCGTCTCTCTCCGGGGGCGCACTGCGCTTGCGCTCCAGACGCGCCACGTAGCAGATCATCCACAGCAGCTGCATCAGCATGAGCGCGGAGAGGAAAGCCAGCACCGTCTCCTCGGTCACGGTCGGGCCCTGGTACGCGAACGCCAGCATGAGCGCGAGGCCCACGAGCAGCAGGTTGATGCCGTACTGCGCGCTCAGCACCTCGCCGTTCTTCTGCGGGTACTTCCGGCTCAGGCTGCCGCGCAGCGTGGCCAAAATCTTCATCTTGCGCGCCGAGGAAGAGGAGGAAGAAGTGGAGGAGGAGGTTGAAGACGAAGAGGACGAACTGGGACAGTACTTGTTCACAAGCTTCACATCGGGCCCGCTGTGCTCCACCATTTTGCTCTGCAATCCAACAGCACTAATTCAAATGGTATGAGATGTCTGGTCAGGTGTTTGGGAGAGCACGTTTCCAGCATCCGGTTCGTGTTCGCTGTAATCTACCTATATACCCCTGTGTAAATCTGCAGATTAGGAGCTGGAGGTCGAGTTTCAGTCGTCTTCAGCGGCTCAGAGGAACCGGTGATGCCAGATATTCATCCAACACCATCCTTCCATCACTCCATCCTTCTTTGGCTTGAACAAGCTGAGAAGGGACAAGCTGCTTAAAATGCGCTGAAATCCGATTTAAAGCGTGTCACGCAAAGGATGGAGCACGTGCCAAAAAAAAAAAAAGAAAACAGATCATTCACCGACAAACATTATGAGGCCTAGCGGCCGTGCGTAAAATGCGCGTATTTTAACTTTCCACCTGGCCCAGAGCGTGAGATTCTCTTGCAAAATGTAAGAATATAGGCGCTTTTTTGGCAGTGCTCGCTTGCACTCTTCACCTCTGCACAGCTCCGTGTGGGTCCAGTGGAAATGAACTGAGGCTTATTTAGCTTTTCTTTCTTCATTGGGTCTGATGGGAAAGAAAGGGGGAAGCGGGGTTTCGCATTTCACTGGTCAATGGTCAGTCCGACAATGGCCCTTTATGGAATCGCCTTTGTGTGACACGCAACGCCGACGTGGCTCAGGTAACCTTCCAAAAAAACGCAAAAATACAAAAAAAAAGCCTTTCTCCAAATCCACTAGCGTATTTATTCCATTAAACAAACACAGAAAGAAACAGAGCCAAATACCAAACAAACACGAAACACCATAAACCCATAAAACTGTGAGGTTAGCTTTATTTGATACCAAAGAAAAATGTGATTTAACTGTGCGCGACATTACAGGGCCTGTGCTAATTAATGTGAAACGGATACAGGTGAGCACTTTAACAAAAGGTCCCATTATGACAACTTTCCGAAACCTTGAGACACACACACACACACACAATGAATCAAAGGTGAGAACGCAAATCCACCATAAATCCTCCATAAATGCAATGAACACTGCCAATTAGCAGCGCACGGGGTACAGGTATTAAAGCGCACATGCAAACACACGCACAGGAATCTGACTCAAGTGCGCGTACCTCACAATCTAACCAATCTGAGCATGTCTGATAAGATGGCAATTTGTTGACATATACACACACATTCACCTGCCGCTTTAACAGAGTCACCTGTACGTTAATAGATACCCTGCTCAGCATGTCATGTGGATCTGGCAGCATGGCAATACATAAAATCATAATCAGGAGTCAGGAGTAGCTCAGAATGGAAAACATGTCGAACCTTGATGCAGATGGGCGACATGGGCAGAAGACCACATCAGGTTCCACTCCGGCCAGCCAAGAACAGGAATCTGAGGCTATGCTGGGCACAGGGTCACTGACAATTGACAGATTGGAAGCACAGCGTCTGGTATGCTTCCAGTCTTCACCTGTTCAGTTTCGCTGAGCCTGTGCCCGGTGTAGCCTCATATTCCGCCTTTTGGCTGACAGGAATAAAACCTGATATGGTCTTCTGCTATTGTAGCACATCCACTTCAAGGTTCGACATGTTGTGCATTTTGACATGCTTTCTGCTCTCTATGGTTATAAATAGAGTGGTTATTTGAGTTTCCATAATTGTCAAAGTGACTGAGATCAAAATTTTCCCCATTCTGATGTTTGATGTGAACATTAACTGAAGTTCTTGCCTGATTGGATAATTGCATGACTGAGCAGGTGTACAGCTGTTCCTATTAAAGTGGCCATATATAAAATACAGTATGCATACTATATCAGTTTAGTATATCATCTAATTTTTAATCTTCTTTTGATTTGAGACTCTAAAATATGAAATTTTACAATATCCTAGAGCTTTTTCTGGTTTGCTTTTATATTTCTTAAAACATGTAATAGTGAATTGGCTTCATATTAAAGGAGCACGTATGAGTACATTTGCAAGAATACACTTGCAATATACTTATATTTTGTCTATTTATTTTTATCATCATCAAAACTGAAGACAAAATTGAAACTTTTTCTTTTTTGCTTGCATATTGTCAAAATTGTCACAGTGAACTTATTTCATATTAAAGAAAAATATGAAATTAAAAAATAGAGTAGAGATCTTACCATTAATAAAAAAAACCTTTCAAAACTACTGCAGTCTGGACCCGAATGCCCTCATAGCTAGTTAT
>JAKKZN010000013.1:16254198-16264972 GCA_033441825.1 Pangasius elongatus
ACACACACGCACACACACGCACACACACGCACACACACGCACACACACGCACACACACGCACACACACGCACACACCCTGAAATTATTGTGATTGTTCAAACTGTTACATGTTTTTGCACTTAAACAGTTTACCAAAAGAAAAAAAAAAAACAAAAACTCCACAGTGACCATTTAAATTTAATGAAGATCCTCAGGATGTGCAGGTGTGTGTGTGTGTGTGTGTGTGTGTGTGTGTTTTAAGCCAATGTAGGACATTTTTAACATCAATACAGAAAGTGCAGTGTGTGTCACCTTTTTGCGGAGCTTCTTGAGTGCGATGCCTTCTTCTGGAGCCTGACGGAGAACCGCCTTTATTGTTCCCTTCCAGTTAAACTTCCCTACANACACACACACACTTGATGCGCCACACTTTATGGGAGGGGGAAAAGCAACAACATCGCCCCCTACAGTCCAATATATTACAATGCATTCTTTTTTTTTTTACCCCCACTATTTTTTCCGTAATTTAGTCTTGGCCAATTCCCACCCATTCCTATCATAGGACAGACACAAGACGCAAACCAACTGCATCTTCTGGAAGCATCACGGGGAAGTGTAACACACTCTGAGGAAAGCGCTATCCGCCCCCTTCTGCATACATGAACTCACAGAAGCCCAGATTTGACTAGTGTGTCTGTGATTGACACAGGAGGGAGAGTATGCCATCCCTCCTTCCCAAAGAGCACAGCCAGTTTTGCTCTCGGTGGCATCGTTGGGATTCGAACTTAATGCTACAATGCATTCTTAACAGAACATCCCAAATCCCAACCTAATCACTACAAAGGGCACTATTTTGTCACTCTGATAGTTTGTGGTCATTTCTGAAAGCATAGTGGATAATATGAGGTGCATAAAACGACTAGAATACGAAGTACCCATAATATATTATGGCATGCATTGACAGTTGAATGGCCCATATAGTGAATAAATAGTGGTTGAGGTGTGTGGTTTGGAACACGTCCACGCTGGGCTAATGACCGTGACGTGTTTGTGATGGTGTATGTGACAGGACGAAATCCATTACTGAACATCACTCATTCTGTTTCTTCCGGAACTTTCCAATTATTACAAATGAACCCAAGGGTTTTGGAATTCTGGGAATTCTACAGGGCGTACGAAAAGTCAGGAAACAATAAGAATAAAACTATATATGCTTAATTTTATGTATAATATATATTCAACATATTTTCTACACATTCACCCTTACGCTCTGTTTTTTTGCGGATTTTGCTCAACATATTCGGATCGACATATCTGCTCGACCTATTCCCATTGGTTCCTGACTTTTTCGATGTTTAGAATCATCTCTATTAAGACAAAATACTATAGTGTATAGTGCGATTCTCTAGTGGAGAGAATTTAAACATCTGAGACACAGCCATCCTTCAGCGAAGCTGTGTACCTTTAGTGGTGGACTCCTCTTGCGCTTCCTGTTCATTCTCTACTTCCTCCATGTTTTGGTTCTCTGATGGGGGGAAAAAAATGTTGGCAACCAATAGATCACTTTTAAACAGCACGATGCAAAATGAAATTATAAGTCAATTGAGTCAATTAAAAACTTTTGCATTGTTTATTTCAAATCGGTGTCACATTTTCTACACAATCTCAGCTTATAATGTAGTCACAAGTGGTCATTTGCTAACTTGTCATAGCAATAGGGGGTACTGAAGGTCCCTTACCTTCACACTCCTCCTCTTTCCTTTTCTTCATTTTCTTCGACGTCTTTCCCTCCACACTCTCTCCATCCTCGCCACACTCCTCTGCTGCCCGTTTCCTCTTTTTCTTCTTCTGTGGTTCTTCTACACCATTCTCTCCATTCTGCTCGTCCTCCGTTCGCTTCTTTTTACTCTTCTTCTGTCGCTCCTCTTTTCTCTCTCTCTTGTTCTTTTTCTTCTCCACGGGTTGCACTTGTTCTTCCTGCACAGCTGTTGGTGGCGGCGACGCATGTTCGGGCTGTTTGGCTTTGTTGGCCTGCTGGACATCAGCGTTACACACAGGACAGATGCAATCAGCATCTCAATGGTGTGTGTGTGTGTGTGTGTGTGTGTGTGAGGATTGAGTGTGTGATACTCACTGGATTTTCAGAAGAGGAGAAGATCTCCCAAACTTGATCCTGCAGATTGGAGTCATAAATCTTCAGACTGTTCTTTATCCAGTTCTGCAAAATGAGTTGACAGAATGTGTGTCTGTCCATCCATCTGTCAATCTGTCCATCAGCCTGTCTATTCACTAATACAGTAATAATAGATGATTTTTCTTACCTGAAACTTGGCTTTCTTGCGTGGGACGTTGTCATAGGTGGCCACCTGTTGCAGCACTGAGCGCAGTCGCGCACTCACACCTGGCTTATCTAGCGCTGCCTGGACTCTCTACACACACGCACACACACAAAAGACACAGTTACACTCACACACAATTATAGTAATATATATATGCTGGCTGGACCAACCACCAACAGCAGCACCTTATTGTACAATGTCAGTATTTCCCTGAATGAGTGTCATTTATCACGAAACCAGATTGTCCCAATGTTGGCAGGACCCTGAAGGTTTAATTTAATGCTTCTGATGCTCTCAAGATGATGACTGTAGGGCCAAAATTTGTGTGTCATTGGTTCAAACAAGAATGACGAAACACTAAGACATCGCAAAATCACCAGAGCTCAATCTCATAGAAAACTCATCAGACTGGGGGGTGGGGCTTTGTCCATCCCCCCTCCCCACCCCCCCATATCTGGGGGCGCTTATGACAACATTAGTCGTATGTGTCATGCTTTAATAAATAAAGAATCGTAATTGTTGGCAAATTGCTGCGGTATAAGAGGAATAAAAAGCGCTTTGACTATTATAATACGAATTAATCAGCTTTGAGTATATCCCTTCAGTCATTTTATTTTCTTCTCAACTTCCTTTTATCTTTTCTTCCTATCCACCTCATTGCAATCAGTGTACTTCCTTCAGAAAATGTAGATAACGCAATATTGTGATAATATCATAGACATCCATTCTCTTTGTGGGATTTGAGTATGACGATGGTGGTGATGATGATGTGTGGCTGACGTACCTGAATCCACTGTTCCTGTTTCACATCTCCTTTATTTGCTTTGGCCTCATAGTTCTTCCCTCCATATTTCTGATCCTCACTGATGCACTTCACATGGCTTATGTAGTCTTCTCCCCTACAGGAAGAATGTTACTGAGAATCTCCCTGAGCATCTATGGCACACTGATCATGGTGGTTCTAATGAATATTGTGTGTTTGGGACACATCCACAGCAGACTGATGATGGCCTAGATAGTGAACAGGGTATAGGGTGAGTGACTCTTACCAGAAGTCTTTTCCACAGTCAATACAGGACAGAACTTGGCATCCCCTGCACATAGAGGTGTGTTTTTGGATCTGGGCTTTCTTCAGAGACTCTCCACACGCGTTACAAGTGAAAAACACCATCGTGAGCAAACTCTCTCTCACTCTATCTCTATCACACACACACACACTCACTTACTCACTCACTCATACAAACACGCCTCACCACTACTGTCTCATTGATTACTGTAAAACTGGCCGGACTTTAGCTCCTTTCACACATTCACTCGCACTAGAACTGCTTATCTCTCAGACTAAGTATTTTAAAAATAAAAACTTAAAGTATTCACTTAAGATCACTCTTACTCAAGATTTTAAAACCACGCCGGCAGCGCAGTGCATCGCTATTTACTTTCCGTGCAGGAACACCAACCTACCTACAGTTCCGCTGTAGAAGTATTTGAATTCTCCAATACTATATAAAATAACACGAGTTAAATTTTTATGACACCAAAAACATATTTATTACATAAATTAAATTTACGGGTACATTTGAAAGCTGTGTGTTGGACTATTTCTAATAATACTTACATTAAAAAAAAACAACGCCGGCTGTGCAATGCATCGCTATTTACCTTCCGTGTAGAAACAAAAGCCCACTTATGGTTCCATGGGAGAAAAAATAAAATTCTAAAACACTGATTAAAAACGTGTAAAAGACACCAAACATGCGTTTATTCATTTAAAGTACATTTGAAAGCCGTGTACTAGATGTATTAGATTATATTTACATAAAAGAACGGCGCCATCAGTAGCAGGAAATGACGTTTCAAATCAATAGTGACTGTTCAGCCGAAGAAAAGGTGAGGAATCAAAACATACCCATAAAACATTTATTGTGCTTTCATTAGATCATAGCGCAGACATGTTTGTTTCTTCTTTAGATTAAACTTATAATTTGATTTTTATCCTGTGTTTAATACGAAGCTTTTGACGCTGAATTAGCGTAAGTTGCTAAATCCGGAAATCCAACTTTGTCTTGGCTGGTCACTGCAAACATTTTATCCCAAGTTTTTTATCAGACTTATGTTCAATGTTTATTCTTTATACTTATCTAAACAATGATTTTTATTTACTCTGTCACAAAGCAGATTTACAGAAATCTAGGCCATGATAGAGGAAATTATTAGATTATTATTATTATTTATTTTTTATTTTTTTTTTATTAAGGTATAATATTGTATTATTGTATTAAGGCTTAAGGGCTGATGGAGTAGTTAGGACTGAAGAGTAATATGATGTGACCTGATTGTAATTGTGTGATTAATGGTGTGTGTGTGTGTGTGTGTGTGTGTGTGTGTGTGTCTCCTGCAGGTTGTGTATGTGCATGAGTGTGTGCATGATGGAAGGGCTGTACACACACAGTGTGTATTTGCTCCAGGAGCTGCAGGAACAGAGGATTCAGGGGCTGCTGTGTGACTGCACGCTGGTGGTGAAGGGCGTGTGCTTCAAAGCACACAAGAACGTCCTCGCTGCCTTCAGCCCCTACTTCAGGTGTGTGTGTGTGTGTGTGTGTGTGTGTGTGTGTGTAAATTATAAAAATTTCTAACAAAGTGTCAGTGAATTGTCAATTACACACTTTAAGCACACCATATAAAATATTTATATCTATGAGGCTGTTATCTAGAAACTATTTTACTGTCCAAGTGCACCTGACTTTAATAAAAAGCACTCATTAGAGTCCTATTACGATCTGAGAGTCAGCAGCGAATCAGTTCCACGATCGTTAATTACTTAGCTATACAGTATGCTGTTGTTTGATGGCAGTAATAAAGGGTGTCCCAAGAGTCTCCATCCATAGGGAACTGTGTATTCCAGCACCACGTCGGTTGTGTCTTCGTCAGTGGATGTTCACGGACGTCCACTTCTGGGTTGGTCCCAACACTTCCAGTCTTTTTGAATTTGTTAATAAGTTTGGCAACAGTGTTGTGTGTGACGTGCCAGTCAGGTCCGGATGTATTTGGTATCCTATCAGTTTTGTAGCATTTGGCTGAATGTGAGCAGAGAGTAGAGCCCTATACACCTCAGAATTCATCCTGCTACTTCTGTCAGCAGTCACATCATCAGAAAACACCAGTGAGCCAGTTCCATTGGCAGCCGTATATGCCCATGCCATAACACTGCCTCCACCATGTTTGACACATGATGTGGTATGCTTTGGATCATGAGCTGTTCCTTTCCTTTCCTTCTCCATACTCTTCTCTTCCCATCATTCTGGTAGTGTAGTTTAGTTATAAATCACATTTAAAAACAAATGAAGTTGAAGTTGTTTTTCTTAATCTGGTACAAGTTAATCTTGGTTTCATCTGTCCGCAGAATCTTGTTCCAGCCTTTTTTTTTTTTTTTTATGCTGTCTAGCAAAGTCTAATCTGGCCTTTCTGTTCTTGAGTGTTACCAGCGATTTGCATCTTGAGATAAACCCTCTGCATTTAGAGTGTTCTTGACTTGGCTAGATGTTGTGAAAGGGTTTTTCTTCACTTTCTGCAGTCATCCACTTTACTTGTCTTCTGGGATTCAGAAGCTTAAAAATAAGAAATGTTTGCAGGAAGATGTATAGCATTATAGATTCCTGAATGAGTAAGGAACCTGGAGAGCATCTAGAATTAAAAGTTTTGTTTTGTTTTTTTTCAGAATGAGGTTGTAATAACATTAATACTCAAAAAGATGTTCTGAATGCATACATGTGCAAAATAATATCTAGAATAATCTTCTAATAATGTTAAATTGGGCTGTTGTCTGGTCTTGAGACATTTTCTGTACTGACTTGGACTTGGACGTCGCAGAATTATTGACATTTGTGTTCTGACTTGTCTCAGACTTGGACATTGGTCTCACTAAATATGGTCTTGGTCTTATCACATGCAAACAGTTTGACAAGAAATGATTCCTTCTTCTGGTAAATCATAATCATGGCCTTGAAAAGAATTTCCAGACTCGATCTTGACTTGGCCTCAACTTGCTTAGACTCAGTCTCGACTCAGTCTTGGCTAGTCCTGGTCTTAGTCCTGAGCAAGAGTTTGTAAAAAAAATTATGTTTGTATTGTTGTTTCTTTTCACGTGCACACAGTTTGACAAGAAGTAATTCCATCTTCTAGAAACCAGGCTCATCACTGGCCCAAGATTGCGTAAGAAAATTGCTACATGAGTTAAGAGAACTAGCATAAAATGATTCAAGTACAACTAATTACTTAAGTATGGGTGTTAGCATTGGCTGTTAAAGCAGTTACATTACAGCATTTGGCATATTTCCTTATCCAGAGAAGCTTACCTTTATCTCATACATTTTATACAGCTGAGCAGCTGAGGCTTAAAGGCCTTGCTCGAGGGCAGTGGTGTCTCGGCAGTGCCGGGATTTTGAATCATGATCTTCCAATCAGAAGGCGGAGCTACCATTACTGAGCTACCACTACCCCAAGCAAGGCTTGTTTACCAATGGCAGGGCGAGAAACTTCGCTCCTTTGTTTTGTTAGTGGGTGTTAGTATGTACAACACTACTAAAACCATACTTTAAATAAATAATAGGACATAGTTTCATCTTACTGTGCTGTTTTATAGCTTATGATTTGTCATCATGGGTAAATGTGAGATGATGACTGGGGNTGTTCACTACTGTGTGTGTGCACTTGGATGGGTTAAATGCAGAGCACAAATTCCGAGTATGGGTCACCACACTTGGTTAAATGGGATTAAATTATTATTATAAAACGTGTGTAATCTCTATTATAACTCTCAAATCATCCAGTAAAATAATAAAAACAATTACATTTATTTGTAATAAACAGATTTCTAGTATTAACAGTGGTTTTACGACTAGAGCCACATCGTTCTTGACTAGATATCACATGCCCAATAAAACTACTAGTGCTAACAATTACACGGCCAAATATATTATCCAGAATGATTCTGCACAATTTTAGCCAATTCTCAAGAAATCTAACAAATTTGCTCTGGTACATACTGAACTTGAAGTAAAGGCTTGTACTCAAAAAAAACATATGATGGTTTTCAGTCTCAATCTTGACTCTGTCTCACTTTCACTAGGTTTATTTTATAGTCCTGTAGTGAATTAGTGAATAATATGATTTAAGATCAATTTTTCCCCATAAATACTTTTGCAGAAAGGTATGAATGAAATATTTTTTAATACAATTTTAGTGTATAAGTTTAGTATGTACAGGCTGAACAGTGTAGTAGCCACAGAATATGGAATATGTGTTTTCCAGTGTGTACAGGATACTGTGTGTGTGTGTGTGTGTGTGTGTGTGTGTGTGTGTGTGTGTGTGTGTGTGTGTATCAGCATTTCATAAGTGTTCTTTGGTGGAAACAGTCAGAACTTTCTGTCTGTCGTACTACTGTGTAAATATTTAATCATAAATCTAGTATTAATCATTCTTATGAAGAAGCCTTGCTTTTATATCGGTAGGAGAATGTTGGACATGGAGCTGCCAGGCAGGAGGCGAAGAGGAAGGCCAAAGAGGAGGTATATGGNAGATAGGGATAGGTGGAGAGTGATGATTCGCTGTGGCCACCCCTGAAGGGAAAAGCTGAAAGAAGAAGAAGAAGAAGCCTTGCTTTTATATTTCTTTAACACTATACCTGATAAGATAATAATAAATAAAATGATCACCGCCTTGCTGTATTGATCCACTTTCCCGTTTCATACGAGGATGGTGCATTATGGGTAACCCGAGTCTGTGGCTGTGATGACTGGTTGCGTGAGCGAGCATGAGATGTTGCGCCCTCTGAAAACTTGGCTAAGTACAAAAGCGTGATGATTTTAAGGAAGGACGTTAAGGTCAAGGGCATGTGTCGCTGACTGTCTGCATCCTCCAGACACACAGATGCCTACTGAGCCACCTCGAGGACGATTGCTAATGTCTGCCATTCTTTGATGTCTGCTGGTCTTCAAGTGTTTTGAAGTGGAACCTTGGATGGGGCTTTGTTTCCACCACTGCTGCCTCTGACACACTTTTACTGTCCCTTTATTTATGATACCTACAATCATCTTCAGTATAAACAGCACAACGAGGAGACTTCAATTACTCACGTCTAAATGTCTGGGATTAAAACCACAGTGCTACTGAAGGCTGGATTCTCATTGGTCAAAAGATGATGATGATGATGATGATATGGTGAAGGTTTCTGTAAGGAGGCATTGATTTAACATTTAGGGAAGGAGTCTCCAGTGTCAGTGCTCTATAGCTATAACTTGAAGTTTGGATTTAAAAAAAAAAGTGGTCTTCTGTGCTGTTGTATCCAATACCGCTCAAGGTTTGGGATGCTTTTCTACTCACCACGATTGTAAAGAGTGCCTATTTGTAAACAAGCAGCTCAAACCAGTCTGTCCACTCAGCTCTGACGTCTTCTAGCAAAAAGGCATTTCTGCAAAATCCTTGAGACCATTAAGAAAAACGTTTAAGACCTTATTTAAATATCGATGGCATTTATTGTGATACTACTTGTAAATCACTCACAACAAGTCCACTAACTGCACATCCAGATTAGCTCCTTTACTTGGAGTCAGTGATAATTGTTGTCTTTTAACGACTGACACTGATTGAGTTAATGTCTGCTTGAGTTAAATTTTCAACATGATCTGCTAAAGAAACCAATCCTTACCAGTGGTTTGTTTATGCTGTTTATTGAAACTCCCTCTGCATTCCTCCGGTGCACTCCACTGTATTCCCTCACTCTTTAACCTTGCAAAGGGGCAAGAATTGTTGTTATTCATTCATCATAATGTTTGAGAGCCCTGGCAGCCACCCTGAGCTCATTACAGAAAGAGTACAACAGTTTACATATTAGCAGCGCTCTAGCTCGCTGAAACAAATGCTCAGGGGGATTCGGATTCATCATCCAGAGCATTCAACTGTCAAAACAACGCTATCTGGAGACTGCTCGCAGTCCAACCGGGACAATGTACTCTACTAAAAGGCGTGAATGATCAGAAATATTCCTTCAGAGGCCCTGTGTTTTCATCTTTGACCCGTGATTGAGTCGTTCATCATATCTGGTTTTGCAGTCGAACGCTCGTTTCCAGTTCCCATCCGAGACTTCCTGACCTTAAACCTCCCGCAGGAATGTAGCTGATTTCTAAAGCCCTGTCAAGCCTGAAGGATTCTGGGACTCGGACGTGTCTTTGTGGCGCTTCGGTCATTTCCCAGGAGCTTCTGCTTCTGCTTCTTTGTCTCGCCTTGTCACAAAAAGCTGATACACACCACACGCAAAGCACAAACAGCCCCTTAAGAGGTGCCCGTGCACGAACCTCAGCCTCACACTCGCATGAAATTGGCAAGCTTATTAAATCTGATAGTGGAGAAAACACACACGTGCCAGGAAAAAAGCCGTGTTTCATATGTTATCGTTTATTATTATCCCACATTATCACACCAAGACATTCTTTTTTTTCCCCGAATTAAGAGATTGCAGGAGACGGCTTCATTCAGCTCCACGCATGCTGCAGGCTCTATCCGACCCTGGTAACGGTGAAATACGTCTCTGCTGAAGGTGACACGTCCCATCTCGGTCCCGGCAAGACAGATTTATCGCCTGCTTCGCTATTTACAGGCATTCATGCCACTGATCAGGCCGTGATATTCAGCTCCAGGGCAGCGCAGCTCATTGATAACCTGAGGAAGTCTGAATGCAGAGCCATAATGGCAGCCAGGGGAAGCGGAAGGGACTCATTCTGTTTCTTTTCATTCGCCGAACAGGGAGCGTTTATTAATCCTGGCGAATCATAAACTCGATTTCAGAGGCAGGATGAGATTCAGTGACATTATTGTCTGAAGATCTAAATGACTACTGATCCCAAATTACTAATGGAACACTGAGCATAAATTTAACTCGCCTCCCTGGACTGTCTGATGTGGGAATGGACCTGCAACTGGGACGTTCCGCAAATCACTTCTGAGCTTCTCGAACGAGATTTTATCATCCTTTACTGACATGAAGACTCTGTTTCTACTGACTGAAAGCAGTAGAGCTGATAATACTGTCTGAAAAATGGCTTCATCTCCATCTTCAGTGGATCCTAGTGCAATAAGGATCAATTACATAAACTTGTATACTATAGTCCTGTTTAATTCTGGATTCTGATTGGTCCGAAGGCGTTGATTAGCTTTCTATGACCGCAGCTCTGATAGTAGTGCACAGGTTTATGTTAATGCGCTTGTTCTGATACGTTAGATGTTAAGGAGATGTTTCTTTAACGTTTATGGAAGGAGTCTCCAGTGTCACTGCTTTGTAACAGTCAGAGGTGAAGCTGGAACTTTACGTTCTTTAATAAATTTAAAAAGAGGCAATTGATAAATTGTTGTGGTATAAGAGGAATAAAACACTTCAGGACACGCTGTTATAGGAAAATAA
>JAKKZN010000013.1:16369040-16392697 GCA_033441825.1 Pangasius elongatus
TGTGTGTGTGTGTGTGTGTGCGCGTGTGTGTGTGTGTGTGTGTGTGTGTGTGTGTGTGTGTGTGTGTGTGTGTGTAAGAGAGAGAGAGAGAGAGAAGGAGAGAGACTGTGTGTGAATCCTGACTGTGCAAGTCAGTAAAAAGCCAGGGAGGACCAGATGTGCTCAATTACACACACACACACACACACACACACACACACACACACACAGGAAGAGGGCTCTGATGTCAATTCCATAGTAGGGGGTTGCAGATAATTAGGTGCTTTTATTAGATCTAAGAAACGTCAGCTTAAATGCCAGACATGATCATGTTTGTGTGTGTGTGTGTGTGTGTGTGTGTGTGTGTGTGAGTGTGTTGCATGTGTGTGTGGCTGTATCCGGTTATGAGATATGACTACCAAAGTGTGTATGTGTATAAGGAGGGTGTAAAGGCAGATAAGGAAAGAAAAAGATGAGGAAAATGAAACCGAGCCGTGTGGTAAAGACGTGGGGACGGACCTCAACGGGTGCGTTATAGAAATTGATTTAACGCGAAACGAAAACCTGGACTGGCTAGAGAAGGGACTAGAAAACAAAACATTAGAGTAGAATAAAGTTTTCAAAGCATTAGAAGAGAGTTGTGGATCGGTGACTAACCTTGGCAGGGGCGTTGACCACAGACAGGTTGTAGCCGTACAGGAAGGAGGAGCCAAGAGCCCCAAAAAACGCTGCACTGAGGACACATCGCGTCAGTTGCTACACACACACACACACACACACACACACACACACACACAAAACAGTGAGTACTTTTACCAGCAATCATACTATTCCTTTCATCAGAAATAGAAATCTGATTATCAGATTTTAAGAAAGACACGTGGGGTTGAAAACCCTTCACTCAGTCAAACTAACATTTTCTACTGTGTACGTTAGAGTGTGTGTTCGCTCGTCTTCGTTTTGATGATGATGATGATGATGATGATGATGATGTGATGGTAGCTTCCGATACTCAACTATGCGGAAAAGTTTCTGCAATTACCGCTGCACTTGTAAAACTGGCTTCTTACCCACCATGATCTTTGGAAGATAGCTTAGGCAAGTTAGAAAGTATATTTCCAAACAAGTAGCAATAATATACTCAACTATGGTCAACTTCAATTTTTTTTTATCCTTTTTTTTTTACTCTGTTCAGCCGCAGCGACATTCAACAAGCTTCCCCAGAGCTCCACACACATACTACGACCACAAAATGGCAACGAATGACATTTGTGCTTAACAAAATAAATTTGGAATTTCATTTATGCGTCATATGGATCTTTTTTAAAAATGGCTTTGGAAGATTTACAAGGAGAAGATCTGAGCTTGCTGTATTTATCGAATACAGAGGGGAGAGGTATAGACAAGACCTTCCAGGTGCTGGAGAAAATGATTTGGATCATCATCATCATCATCATCATCAGGTCAGCATGTGGAGGCTCTTTCTTTCCTTTCAGTGATGCGTATACACACAGATCATTGGGTCACTAGCAATGATGCAACCGTTCATCTGGCGTTCTGAGAAAACCCGCTGGTCCATTTGGGGCTTGCTAACAACCCAAAACATAAATAAAAATAATAAATAGAAAAAAAGACAGAAAGTTGGATTTCTCTGCCTGAAGCACATTCGAAGTTTTCTGTGAGAAGATGCATATTTAGCCCAAACGTTTCCACAACATTAAACATAACTATAAACGGATAAAAAGTATGATGTGATTTAATGTAAATGTTATGTAATGATGCAAACTGCTGTGGTATAACAGGAATAAAACTTAACATGTACAAACTACTGAATGTCTTTCAGTGTGTGTGTGTGTGTGTGTGTGTGTGTGTGTGTGTACATGCATGAAAGTCTCTATGCGTAATCCCTTCTCCGAATTCTTATCATGCCTACAGACTGCATGTATACAGTATACACACTGAAATAACCTTTACAATTCTGTAAATTTCACACACACTGAAAACACACTGACAGGAAATCTGAAAACTGGAATCAGCACCTTAGCAACTGTTCCCAGGTCAGTTATTCTGTACACAATCCGTTCGTATCGATGCATATTAATGAATATGAATCAAACTCATTAGCCATCACTCGTTATTGACGTGATGCCTGGCTGAACAAGATTTCAACTCCGCGCTTATCGGGAAGTTCGCGCAGCACTGAGATAAACAGATTAGACTGGCTTTCTGGGGTGTCTCTGCAAACAAAAAAAAAAAAAGAAGAAGAAAGAAAGAAAGAGAAAGACAGAAATGCAGGATGTAGAAAAAAACGAAAAAAATTAATAAGCAAAAAAAAAAAGGAAGAAATGAACAAAAAGAATAAACAAGCAACTTAATAAATAACAAAATCAAAGAAAAAAGAAATACAGAAACCTAAAAAAAGAACAAGAATGTAAGAAAGAAAGAACGAAAGAAACAAAAACAAAAAATATAGGAAGGAAGGAAAGACTGAGGAAAAAGAGAATGTTATTTAAAAAAAAAAGAAACAAGGGGAAAAATGAGTGAATAAGTAAATATGAAAGGAAGAAAGGAGAAATGAACAAAAATAAAGACAGACCGAAATGCAGGAGAAGAACAAAAAAGAATGGATAATAAATAAGAATAGGAAGGATGCATTAAACAAAAGAAACAAAACCAAAGAAAGAAAGAATGAAAGAAGATATAGGAAGGATGGGGAAAGAATGTTATTAAAAAAAACCAAATGTTATTAAAAAAAAATAATAATAAAAAAGGAAGAAACAGGAGATAAAGAGAAAGAAAGCGTGATCAGTAGTTATGAGGATACAGATGAACGCTGTTCTTATCCTCATTAGCTGCAGCAGTGGTGATGTGCATGTGGCATTATAATAAGACGTGATTTGTGATCAGAGTGTGGGAATCCCTGTGTGTTTATTTCAGTCTCTGAGCTCACAGCGCTCTTCCACACACACACACACACACACACACACACACACACACATCAAAGTCACTGCTTCTTTCCAGGTTCTGGCAAAAAAAAGCCTTTCGTCTGAGGAAGCTTAAAATAAGAGAAATGTGGGGCACAAAACATCATCTCTCTCTCTCTCTCTCTCTCTCTGTCTCTCTCTCTGTCTCTCTCTCTCTCTCTCTCTCTCTCTCTCATACACACACACACAGTTCCTGAAGACGTGTATATGTTTGTTGTGCCTATTCATGGTGTGTTGTGCAGCTTAAATTGACATCCATTGGCGCTTTTTAGGTCAGTCTTTCACGAACATCACCTGGTAGTTACACAGTTGCTAAGTAAAGATATTGAAATCAAATTTATAACGTATAATGCTGATCAGCTGATTTGCCCACGCAATTCGGTGACGCCCACACAACTCCATAAAAGGCAAAGCTCACAAAGCTAAAATGACAAGCAAAAGGTGAAACAGATTCATGTCTACGTCACGTCTTAGGTTTGTTTGTTTGTTTGTTTTTATTCAAAGCTATGTGCGTCGCCGACTCTCGGCCAGAAATCCCTCGCACCCTCCCCGGTGCACCGTGTCCACAGGAAGCTATTGGTCTGTAGCACCCCAGGGAGTACGCGACACGTTGCAGCTTGAGACAAACTAGATCGGTCACTTATCACTGGCTCTAATAAAGTGTTGCATAGAATTAAAAGAAGATACCTGATGCCTGAGCCCATCCTCCTTTCAGACAGCAGCATTCTTAATTGAATAACTGGCCTTATTTGTCTTCATTTATGGATTTATTTTGGTTTGCTTTCTTTATTTTTTTTTCCTATTTAACATTTCTTTAGCTAATTCCATTAATAGGAATCAAATGAGCATCACAAAACGTTCATTAAATCGGTTTGTTAAATTTGCTCCATTTAAACTCTATTTAATCCGTATACAAAAGCGCAATAACTCATCACAATTTATAGAATTTGAAGCAGAGGTTTACATTAGTTTACACACACTCATGAGCATGAGCAGGATTCCTGAAATATCACATTTGTTGTGTAAATGCCCGTATTTACAATTTACGAATAAATCCATTTGTATCAGTCTTGGTAAATTAGGCCCAGTGTTGTGAAATTAGATTTTGTTTATGCTGATTATCCTCTACACTTCTTCAGAGTGTTCTTTGAATGGTCTTTGGTGGTCGGTTTATGGTATAAAAAGGGACGGACAAATTGTCAAAAGCAACCAATGAACTATCCTTGCTCATTTACAAACTCTGTGATATGGAAAGCCTACTTGATAAAATGGCTGATGAGAGTAAAACAAAAATGTTTTACAGCATTACTGCATGTGATACTATACTAGTCCAAAATAAGGATAGTAACTGATGAGCATCATTCACCTCTTTCAGTGCATTTCACTTATTTCAGCTATTCACTAATTTTACTCATCTTTTCCTCTCATTTCCATCTCTCTCTCATCCCCTTGTTGCTCCTCAGTCCTATCCACTACCAACTAAGCAATTTTTATTCCACTCTTCCTTGTAAAAATGCTCCAGATCTATTAAATTGGAGAAGATCTCCTGTGCCCAGCCCTCTTCAAGCCATCACGCAGGTTTTTGATTGATAGGATTTAGATCTGGCCGCTGACTGGGCCGTTCAAAAATATAGAGCCATTGCTTTGTCGACTTTGATTTGTCCTTTGGGTCAATATTGTGCTGGAAGGTGAACTTTTTCTTCATTTCCAGCTGTCAAACAGAGGCCTGTAGGGTTTGTGCTAAAATATATATGGCATTTGGATCCATCCATGATTCCCTCTATCTGTTCCAGCTGAAGAGAAGCAGCAGAAGAGCACGATGCTGCCACCACCATGCTTCACCACCATGCTTCACCACCATGCTTCACCACCATGCTTCACCATGGGTGTGGTGATCTTTGGGGGATAAGTTGGCTTGTTTTTGCGCCAGACATCTTTAGAATTATAAGTGAAATTATGCGCAAAAAGTTCTACCAGCTTTGCCGTATATATAAAGGTGATTTTGGTGGGTTAGAATGTTTTTTTTTACCTAGCCACCCTACCGCATAGCCTAGGCTTGTAAAGAGCACGAGAGCTTGTTGCCACATGCAGGGAGTGACCAGTACTGCCGAGACATTCCCGCAGCTCCTTTAATGTTGCAGTAGGTCTCTTGGCAGTTTCGGAGGGGCGTCCTGTTCTTAGTAATGTCACGATGGTGCTCTAATTTCTTCACTTCATGGTGGACTTCAGACTGTTCCATGGTACAGCTGATGTTTTGAACATTATGTCCTTTTTTCCTTAAAACATTTCTAATTTTTTTTCCACTAGAAATTTGTTGGTTGCTATACTGTATGACCATAAAATGGAAAAAGATCTGACTTTTTACAAAAATGAATCACAAAGTAGAATTTTAGAATTTTTATATTGACTGTATATAGCGAAGATGTATGCTATGATATGCATCGTACATCAACGTGGGCAACAGAATAAATAAAACATACCAGCTGTTCACTGTCTCATGTAGGTTAGCGGTTTTGCGATTACAGCTAGCAGATCGCTACAAACAGAATCGGGTTAGCAAAATGGACTCGAGAGCAAACCAGACTTAGCAATGTGTGTTCTTCTTCCACTTCTTTCGGCTTCTGGGCATGTGCTGTATTAGCGCTCTCTTCATGCTACCTGCTGCAGGGAATTATGGAGCAGTTTGCTTCATCTTGTTTTTATGATCATGTATAACAGTGTGAGTTACAAACTGAGGGAACAATCCTATCTCTCACATTCCTCCCTCTCTCTCTCTCTCTACCCATTCTCTCTCTCCATCCGACTTTATCCATCTCTCCCTTAAACCGATCTCCTCCTCTTCCCTTTCCACCCCGTGTTTTCTCCATCGTCCTTTTTTTCCTCCTCTTTCTCTATCCTTGCCCCTTTCCTTTAATCCCTCGTTCACTCCATCCCCGTCTCTCTCTCTCTCTCTGTCCACATCCCTTCATTTCTCCATCGCCATTTCTCCATCTCTCCCTCTCTGTCATTCTCTCCTTTCTCCCTCTCTGTCTCTATTCCTCCTGCTGCACCTCTCCCATACATCTCTTCCTCTATCCCTGGTTCCATACTTCTGACTCGTCTCTCTCTTCATCTCTCCTTCTCAACATCCATTCCTCTCCCCATCTCTCTCCCTTTTCTTTTTCCACCTTTGCTTCATCNATCCATCCATCCATCTCTCTCCCTGTCTCTTTAGGTCCATCTCTCTACTGGTTCCATACTTCTGACTTGTCTCTCTCTTTCTCTCTCTCCTTCTCAACATCCATTCCTCTCCCCATCTCTCTCCCTTTTCTTTTTCCACCTTTGCTTCATCCGCCTTTCTCTCCACCAAATCGTACACCTGACATCTGTCGCTTTCTGACTAAGATTCTCCTCCTTTTCTTTGTCTATCCATCCATCCATCCATCTCTCTCCCTGTCTCTTTAGGTCCATCTCTCTACATCGCATCACTCTATCACTGATTATTCTCCTATAACAGCACACCCCGCCCTGTGTTATTTAAACTGTTTTGAGCTTTATGAGTGCTACATCATTAAGACAGAATCTCTCTGAATTAGCTGAAAGCTGTTCAACAGTTTTTTTTTTTTTTTCCAGATGCAGCTTTTTGAAAACATCTCAATCTTCGGCAATCATGACGTTCCACCTCACTGCAGTATTTCACCCCAGCGTCACGGTAAATATGTGAATAATTCGGTGTTGCTTAATGAATAGAATCTTTTTCTCCACGCCCATTGAAATTGAGACGCTTCTTGCCACATTTTATACAGCGGCTAGCGAAGTGGCTAACAGGGTCAAAGACGAGTTTGATTAACTTGTAATTACAAATGCAAAAGCGTAAAATTCTTCTATCCATTCTATTCTTCTTCTATAGGAAAATACAGTATGTCTTCACACGGCTTAGCCTGCGTGAAGTCATTTTGTCGCTCATCTGTATGCAACGGACCTACTGTGTGGCGGAAAGGAGACAGTTAACTTAGCGAGTGAACTCGGTGCCTCACAGGGATGTTATGAAATTAAATTAAATTTAAATGTGGACGTGATGGCAGGCGCCAGATGTAAAGAGTTTAAAATGCCACACAGACTGCAGTGGATAAAAGGCTTCATGTTTTTTCTGGCATACATTTTGCGGCAGATATTCAAATCTTATTCAAATAATGCCTTGACAAATCTGAATAGTTTAGCATTTCGCCCCGAAAATTTCCATCCTTACTCCCTTCCTGACTTCCAGGTTTTAGGTTTTTCTCTATTCCCTCTGCACCTCCCTCCCTCCATCTCTCTCTCCATCTCTCTCTCCATCTCTCTCTCTCTCTCTCTCCATCTCTCTCTCTCCTGTTCTCATGTCCCTCTTTTTCCCCTGAGGACACATAATTCTATCTGCAGTCAGGTAACAGAGGATAAAGGGTGATAAAAGAAAGAGGAGAAATCGGACCAAAGTCTCACACACACACACACACACACACACACACACACACACACACACACACACACACACACACACACACACACNCTCTCTCACACACACACACACACACACACACACACACACACACACACACACACACACACACACACACACACACACCTGTTTGGATGGAGCTGGCTCTTTTTCAGGGCTTCGTTGGACCTTTTCCATTTCAGAAGCTCAAAAGCCTGAAAGAGAGAAAATCCCCCAATTATACTCAAGGACACAAACACACACAAACACACACACTCACACACACACACACACACACACACACACACACACACACACACAGATGATCTCCTGCAAAAACAGAGGAAACACACATTCTGCATACACAATGTATTTACTATACATAACACATGCCAATTCGTCACACATCTCATTCCAGCATGTAAATATTAGTGTTCATTGAAGAGAAGAGAGATAAAGAAGGAAAAAGAGAGTGAGAAAAAGACAGATAAGATATGACTTGATGAAGTTAGAGTCCAAGAGGAAGCAGTTAGTGTAAATGTGGACATGGGGAGGTAAGAACTACTCAGGTTTACTGATACGACAATCTACCTGTAATAATAAACTCACCTCCATTTCATTTTCATTTCTCTTTTTCTTTTCTTTTAATCTCTCTCATATCGCACTCACTCATACTACAGCTCTGGCAAAACCGCACAACAATATAGATAAAAGTTAAGATAAAAGAAAAGATAAGATAAAACGCAATGGCTGGAATGGAAAGAAAGAGAGAAGAAAGAAGAAGAGAGAATGTGAGAGACCAAGAAGCTGACACAGAGAGGAGAGAGAGAGAGAGAGAGAGAGAGAGAGAGAGAGCGACTCAGAGAGAAATACAGAGAGACAGCATAAAAGAAAAAACACAAAATTGAAGAGAAAGAGAGAGAGAGAGAGTGAGACAGGGGCTGATATGGCATTTACAAACATCAATATCCCACAGTTTTTCCTGCTTAGCACACACACACACACACACACACACACACACACACACACACACACACACACACAGAGAGAGGGGGGGGACTCAGAGAGAAATACAGAGAGACAGCATAAAAGAAAAAGAGAGTCACTGATACAACACTACTGCCACCTAGTGGACGGATATATGTTGGTATTTTATAGACTTGTTTATTCCAGTGTTGTTTAAACCACAGATGCTTTTTAACAGAACAGCAGTTGAGTGTAGGATTATAGTATAGTATGTATAGTATAGTATGTATAGTATAGTATGTCTGCAGCTGTCACACAAGTTTATGGCTCAAGGGGTACCATCCCACCACACGCAAACTTCCCACTGTGCCTCCCCTCATCCTGCCACATTCCAACTTTCCATTGGTCCCCCCAGCTCATACCACATTCCAGCTTCCAAATGCACTATAGCATGATGTACCCCATCCTAAATACTGCTTCATCCCAACAGCCCCCCATATCCCACTACATCCCAACTTCCTATTGCACTGTAGCATGATGTACACACATCGTGCTTCATCCCAACAGCCCCGCATATCCCACCAAATCCCAACTTCCCATTGCACTGTAGCCTGATTTACCCCCCCCCCACATCCTGCTGCATTCCAACAGCCCCCCACCTCTCACCACAGCCCAACTTCCCATTGCACTGTAGCATGATGTACCCCCCACCACATCCTGCTGCATCCCAACAGCCCCCCATATCCCACCAAATCCCAACTTCCCATTGCACTGTAGCCTGATGCACCCCCCCTACATCCTGCTGCATTCCAACAGGCCCCCACCTCCCAACTTCCCATTGTGCCCCCCCTAACATCCCACCACATCCTAACTTCCCATTATGCCCACATCCTACCACGTTCCAAATGTCCTTGTCTCTCTCTCTCTTTCCATCTCTCTTGTCTGTCTGTCTCTCACTGTATGTCTCCCTGGTTGAGGTAAAACATAAGATTCTGAAATGCAGCTGCTCAGCATATTGACAATTTTGCTGAACAATCCTCTCAGCTGACAATTCTGATTGCTTGAAAAGAGTAAAATACACACGGGCGCACGCACACACAAACTCAGGGAAAGCAGATATTGAACGCTCAGAGAATTCCACGACTCCAGACACCTCCCCCGCCCCCCAGTCGTGGACAGTGTATCATCTTTCTCGGACATCTGACGTCTCCGTTCTCAGCAGCTGCAGGAGTTTGACAGAAAGAGGACAAATGAAGCGGTTGCTGCGGTTTCCCTCAATCACAGAATATGTGTGTGTGTTACCCCGATGGTTGATGATAGCAAGCAGTTGAAAAGATACTGTAAATCAATAATTCAGGTGTTTTCAAGCAGGATAAACTCTCCTTTTAGCTGCGCAGTGAACAAGTGAAATGTGATGTAAAAAAATGTTCAGCATGGTGGACCCACCTGACGTCAAACTTACAGTCAGAATTAAGTGCCCTTCGAAAGACTGGGTAGAAACCCCTACAAGTAAGCATTATTAGAACTTCAGTTAGCATTGTGGTCACCATGTTTGCCTCGCACCTCCAGAGTTGGAGGTTTAAATCCCGCCTCCACCCTCTGTGCTCCGGTTTCCTCCCCCAGTCCAAACACATGTTGTAGACTGACTGGCATTTCCAAATTATCCGTAGTGTGCGATTGTGCCCTGCGATGGGGTGTCCCCCAGCTTGTGCCCCAAGTCCCCTGGCATAGGCTCCAGGTTACCCCGCAACCTTGTGTAGGATAAGCAGTACGGAAAATGGATGGAAAAGCAGCAGTTAGCCACTGTAAAACATGGTGATGGATCAGTGATGCTTGCAAAGTCTCTTATGAAGCTTGATGACATCATGAATTCTGCCAAGTATATAGGACATTTCAGCACAAAACTTGGCTGCCCCTGTCAGGAAGTTAGGAACTGGCCATAGACAGAACTTTCAACAAGGCAATGACCCCAAGAAGCCATCTAAATCACAAAGGGTGCCCATTCTGGAGGTGACTGTATAAAGGACCTTTGAGCTAGCTCACTATCTATGTTGTGTAGGTAAATGTTTAGCTACTGTAGCAATAGTCTCTCTGCTTATGCTAGATTAATTAATATTATATAATGTACTTAGCTATCTATGTTGTAAACTGACATACTGCACTAAATTGTTGTGCTGTACACAGGACACCAGATCTCTCATACACATAAAGAACAGTATAAAAAAGAACAATAATTTTCATGTTACAAATCTTTGGCCTAGGAACCCATATTATTTCACACTTTAATGACACTTTACTATGAAAAGAATAAACACTGCCCAATAACAAAAATATCACACACACACAAAAAGAAACATTAAACCACATTATACAACAGTTAGCTCCGGTCCACTAATTTGATTGGTTGAGCAGCGTTCCAAGAGTGCCTATAGTTCCTGTAATGGCACCGAGATGTTTTTACCTACGTTTTATCACTCCGCTCGGATGTGGCAAGCGAAACTGTTCAGGAATACAACTTCTGACTTAAAATATGAAAGCTCGTCAGGAGAAAATGAAAAGGACGAAGGGATGCCAATTTTACCGGAAACACCTTTAATGGGAATGTACAAATCTTTGTGAACTAGCTAGCTAGCCAGCTAGCTGACGTGCTATAAAGTGTAGTGTGGCATGTTTGAATGTTTAGCCAGCTAGCTGACGTGCTTTAAGGTGTAGTGTGGCTTCTTCAGGATCTATTTCCACTAGCGGAGAAAAAAATAAACAGAATGTTTAGCCACATTATGTCCAAAATGTCAGTTTCCCACAATGTGTTTCTTGTAGAAGCAATATCGCATCCACAGCCGTGCCGATATTCAGTATAACCTCAATCTTGCTCGTGTGACATTGCTTAATTAAGCTGTTTAGTACTACAAACTGTAAAGTTATGACAGTGCATATTGGAGAAAATATGCTTAAGATGAAAGTCTGGGTTTAATATATTTCATTTATGGGGTCATTTTCTTAATAGTAGGCAGTAGTTATGGTCATTTGGGATCAATAATATTTCTATCCATCTGTCTATGAGAAAATGCGGTGTTTCTACGTTCCTGTTTTAACTCATTAATCCACATGAAACTGTTTTCTTACAATGGGTTTCTATAGAGGTTCAAAAATATATAATGTGAAAATTATCATGTTCTTTTTCAATTTCTGTTTTGTCCTTTGAGCAGTGGATAGTGTTTATGACAAGGTAAGTGTACAAGATTTATTGTCACTTGGTTGTTGCCTTGGTACATAAACCCACATTAAGTGTTTTTCACGTTAAGCATTTTACAATGCCATCAGTCACCTGCGTACAGCACGAGTCTGTTCATCAGTTTAGAGCAACGTCATCATGAAATCTTAAACAAAAAGGAGAGCAAAAACCAACGTAAGATGTGCATCATGGACATAATTACTGCCTCAGACTATTCAGCAAAAGAGAGCACCAATGTCAGTCTCAGAAATTCAATCCCTACAAAATGCTCAGATGATAGTCCACTCATTATGTCTGTAACCTCTATTAAAACTAGTATTCATTACTCCATCCAAATAACATCATTTTAACCCAAATATTCTGGATACTAATTCTGGATAAGTGGAAACCAGGCAAAGGGACACGTTTCCATTGTGTATGGGAATGCCCAGTGATCCTAGGTTTAATCTCACGCATTCTTTTTCTTAGTCCTTAATTCTGTATACTTCATATCTTTCCAGATGGCTTTAAAGCTCGTAAACAATGAAACGTTCTTGATTTCCTTATGTCTCCTTGAAGCCAAAAGGGCAATAACTCACTCATGGAAAAATGACCAAACTCCTGGTGTTCAAAAGTAAATAACACCAACGCTACGAAAACATCATGTACAGTATAGGCAACATTACACATGACATAAAGGGCAAACTTTTTGTTAAGGGAGAATGATAATGTGGAGGATTTATTAATTCAACCACTTAGTAAATTTAAGAAGCCTTAGGTAGAACATGTAAGATGAACATCATGTACACCTTTATTCTCTCTCTTTTAGGTTTCCTCCATTTTTTTTTTTTTTTGGATATGTTCATTTTCATTTGTTAACAAAAAAAAGTCTGTATCTTCACGGCTTTGAATCCTGTTCTTAGAATCTTTGAGAAGAAAATAAAGACATTGCTAGAAAGAAAGAAATAAAATGGTATTAAAGTATTAAACATCTGTCACCTGATGCACCGGCTCATCTTATCAAACTGCACAGAGCACGCAGTTTTCAACCTGACCATCTTCAAAACGGATCAAAATCTATTAACAACCGTGATTTCTGCAGTGTAGCTGATATTTCGTGGCTTTAAACATATCCTCGAGATTAAACGTCGCATCCATCCTAACAAAAGTCATCATATACTCGTTTAATATAAACCGAGTTTCCTCTAGCAAGTAATACTCAACGGTTTCATTGAGCAAGACTGTGCAATGGCTGAAAAGACACCGTTTCCAGCAAGAATGTTCTCAAGCCCCGGTGAAGCCCCGGTCAGAAACTGTGTCTCGAAATGAGCTCCCACAATTACAGCCACAGCTCTTTTTTTTATTGCTCCTGTAATATACATGAGGCCTGCTTATCTTTATTACACATTATAATATTAATCTTGTTCTAAGACCTGGTGGAAAGCAGGTGATTATAAGATAGTGTGTGTCTGCTACGTCGACATCAAGTCCTCTTTACAGGCGATATTATATTGCAAATCAGTACTTAATTGATTAATTCAGTAGGAGCTCTCAGATTGCATCATCTACCCACTCTCTCTCTCACTTATATCATGCTAGCATGATATCACAATCTGCATAATAGTTAGCTTCTATGACATACATGATGCCAGCATAACAGGAACCAGGGAGCACTCACTCTCTTCGCTGACATACTGAGAGAGAGAGAAAGAGAGAGAGAGAGAGAGAGAGAGAGAGAGAGAGAGAGAGAACCTTATCAGTACACTAAAACAACAAAGATTTGACCTCTGTCTGTTTCCCACACACTCTTTCTGTCTCAAAGACAGTCACTGAAACCTAACCTTCCCCACATTATGAAAACAGTTCATCCCTCCCTAGGCTCCCACCAGAATTAATTCCACCACACACACTCGTCTCGTCTCACACACCTATAAAGGAATACTAAACCAGAAATCATCTGCATAATGCTAACTATCTGAGGACAACACCTATCTAGTTAGCAAGAAAATCCTTACTGCCTATTGTTTTTGTTTTTTTATCATTTGCAAATCAGCATCATTTCACTTGCATGATATGAACAGGAACCAGTCCGCAACAAGGACTGCGTAATGGTAAAAACACGCTATAAATGTTCCGTTGCTAATCAGAAGTCATGAGTACGGATCCCCGCACCTCCAAGACGCCACTGTTAGCCCTTGAGCAAGACCCTTAACCCTTTTCCCTGTGCTCTGTCCTCAGCTTGCTAACAACCTCTGACATGCAAAAAAAAAAAAAGAAGAATTTCACTGTACTGTACTTGTATATGTGACAATAAAGGCTGCCTTCTTTTTCTACCATAAGCTCATCTGTATGACTTAGCACACGTTTCCTCCATGGGCCTGATCCTTATCCTTGAGGTCCTCTGTTTATGCAGTCGAGGTGCTACGCTGCATTTCGGCTGCGTCGGACATGGTGCTTTCGTGATGGCTTGCCATTCAGTGATACCGGTGGAGAGTACACACAGAATCACAAACTCACTTCACACACTTGTGATGATTGTTTAGATTGTTGAGAATTAGAGATAATTCAGGGGTGAGCAAATCCTAAGTGTATTAGCTAGCTCACCAAGCAAGTGAAATCTCAGTCCCAAGTGGCTAGGCTAAAAAGTGGTAGCTAATATAACATAATAATGTATGGCGAGCTAGAAATGAAATCTACTTTTCCAGGCTACTGATTTGTCAACCCAATGGTTGTGATGCAATGACCAATAAATTTTAAATTTCATTTTCTACTCAGACATGAACTAATCTCAATCATTTCATCATTCCCTTCCCCAAAAGTTTTATTTTCAATGGCATCCAAGATTTATCTTGTGATAAATTTTGAGATGACTTTTAGCTTAAAATAGTTGTTCGTGTTTTCACGCTCCTTGATAATTTCATCTCCCTGCTGATAGTGGTCAGAGTGATTTAACCCTCGCTTCTTCTCTGCCTAAAGAGATGCGGCAGCGCTTTAGTTCTTCAGTCTTTCCAGCTCTCTCACCTTCTCATCTGTACACAACAAGCTTCAACTTTCATGCTAACACCAGCAACACCATCACACTGATCATCTCGTAGATTTCCAACTAGCCGAGTCCAACTTTGAGTCTAACGTTTGCCGTCTCCACTACTACGTTAGATTTCTCATTATGACTACACTGAATGTCACTGGAAAACGGTGAGTGAGAAAAGAAGCTCTGGCTTTTTTGGTTTATTTAATGTGTTCCAGGGTCCCTGGAATATGCAAACATGTTAATCAGTGATTATCATTAAATCATTTCCAGCCCCTGTCCCATTACTCTGTGTACAATATTACAAAACTTTCACACACTTTGGCTCACTCTTCCAACTGACCAGGGGCATCTCGGTAAGTGGAGGCTACAGCTAGATACCGCTTAACAAGAGAGGTAAAAAAGAAAGGGGGAAAAAAGCAGTTCTGGTATGTAATCAACACCGGCTGTAAAATGAGAGGTAGGTATAGAGTACATAAGTGAATGTTCAACAGCAGCAGATAGCAAATTGCTTAATCGTTAAACACAAATGACTGACACTGAAACAGACATGAATTGACAGCTGAGGAAATCTCAAATGAACACACACACACACACACACACACACACACACACACACACACACATTCTCTCACATACACAGGTACACACTGCTCTTATGCTACTTACCCTGACGAAAGAGACAGAGAGAGAAATTTGACCAGCACATGAACAAATGAACCCCCCCCCCTCCCTCTCTCTCTCTCTCTCTCTCTCTCTCTCGCCAATCATTAACGCTGGATGGGTTATCTCAAAGACACTGTGCAAAATCAAAACACACCAGAAAAAGACCGAAAGAGATATATAGAGAAACAGAAATGGAAACAGACAGAAAGAGAGATTGGCTAAGAGAAAGACAGACCGAGATAAAAGGATAAAGAGATATACAGACAGCTAAACTACAGTGGATATTAAGAGTCTACACACCCCTGTTAACATTGGAGGTTTTTTGACGTAACAAATACAACCCGTATAAATCATGTCAGATCTTTTTCCAACTTTAATGTGATAGTAGGAATGCCGTGAAATGCGGCACTGTGGTTCCCCAGTTTCTCCACTCATTGATGATGGCCTTCACAGTATTCCATGGTGCATCTACATTGGACATCTGCGTGTACATTACGTTACATGGTCCCTCTCTCTCTCCACCTATCTCAGTCAAGCTACACATGCTATTCCTGAGATAGCAGTGATCCTGAGCCCTTCTGCTCTCCAGACCTGCCTGGTCCAACCTGATGCCCTACTTCTGTTTGGAGTTCACATAGGTTGGAGATCACATGTATGTGAAAGAGGCTAGATAGCACTTCCCTTCTGAGTGTGTGATTCTGACCTGTGACACAGTATGAGCAGCAGTTGGAAAAAGGTGATGTGGTGATTGGCTTCACAAGTCTCGAGAAAAAGCATGTTAGCCTTCACACTCCCCGATTGGTAGCTGTCATGTGATAGGAGTTGGCCAGTGGGTGGGAATTGGCAAATGACCAAATTGGGGAGAAAGTGGCGGACAAAGAACTCAAAAAAAAAAAAAAAAGATGGCATCATCAAATACTATATTTTATTCCCAAACTTGGTTGCCTCTGCCAGGAGGTTATGATTTGGCCACAGATTGACATTAGAATAACAACACTATGTGGACATACAAAAAAAACACAGATATGGTTGTGGGAACAAATTAGAAGCTAATTAGAAAAAAATGCAGTACTGTAGAAAACCTTTGTATATGTATATAATAGGATATAATATATTTATAAGGGGAAGTGTATTAGCATTTAAAAGCAAAAATGTTTCACCCTGAGTAAACCCTTATACTTCAAACGGTTTTAGGAGTGTTAGAACATCAAAACACGGTTTAAATCACCTACACACACCATAAACGTAAGGTTAAAGTTTGTGTACAATAAAAGTTTGCTGATCTACTATGAGTAAAGACTACAGGATTGCAGCAGTGTGGTGTAACTAAACTCTGTCACACACACACACACACACACACACTCGCAAACAGTGTCAATCGCCTACATGAACAAACGCAGAAAGCAAACACACAATCACCTCAAATAAGCTTCTTACACAAAATTCCATAACACTCACCCAGCAATTCAGCTCCTGTTCACAAATCTCTCTCAAATCTCTTATTCTGTCTCCCTGATCTCTCTCAGTGCTCACATGAGCTCCGTTAGTGTAATTCATTTTAATTTACGTCCCTCCCCCACTTCCATACGAACCACAAGGCTTAGCAGCAAACTTGGAGAATGACTGTACTTTGCAAGCACTCCACTAAGTATTTACTAGACTGTACTCTAGAACAGACTTGAACTAGAAACTGAGGCATCAAAGTTACATGACCTTTTACTGTAATAGTATGCGCTAATTTGAATGTTTTTGTGAGATGTGCAAGGCAACTACAGACATGCGACAAATGAAAGGAAAAAAACAATGTAAAATACCTTAGGAAGGAGTTAGGTCGCATTGAGCTGACTGCTTCGATGCTCACTGACATCGATTCCACAAGTCTCTGGAACTGTCCCAGTGCGATGAACACCATTCTTTCAAAAGATAATCCCTCAATTGGTCTTTTGATGGTGGTGGTGGTGGAGAGCGCTGTCTAGGTGTTCAACCGGGTTAAGGTCTGGTCACTGTGAAGATCATATTATAATGGTTCCATAGTTAGTCATGGTGAACTATTGCATTTTCATCTATTACTCTCTAGACTTTTATCCAATCACGTTCCGTCTCCAGTTGATCTCGACTCTTTTGTGTCCCGGCTGTGAAGTCATACTACAGCAACATCTGTTTCTCTACGCAGGGGATGCGGCTGCACTGAAAACCCTTTGGCTGAGTAATCTGCTCATGTTGTAAACACGTTTCATTGCTACCTCAGTCTCCGTTCCTATCAGCCATCGAGCACACAAATGAACAAAGCTGGAATATTTCGAGAATAAAATCATAATATTATCAGAAAAAAAAAGTTGCAATATTTTGAGAATATCATCATAATATTTCAAGAAAAAAGTTGGAATATTACGAGAAAAATGTTGCAAGTTTTCGACAATAAAGTCGAAATATTTTAAGAAACAAAGTCTTAATACTATGAGAGAATGGTGCATAGTAACGCAGAGTAACAAAATTAAAGAAATACCTCATTTTCTGGAACATCTGAGAGATATAACTCCAGCCATTTACTACAGCTCACAGTGTGTTTTGGAGTGGAAGTCTTGGACTCACCATTAGGCTTGTAATGTTTACTTTACAAGTCCAAGACATCTACAAACCCTCTTTGGCACCATCGATAACCATCGATAGCCTGGAAGGTGACTACTACCTACAAATGTACCTTCAACAAAAGAGACCACAATGTCAAATGTATTAGGACATCATTCTCAAAATACTGTGACGTTTCTTCTCGAAACATTATTTCATCCTCAAAATGTTGTGTTTTTCTTTTTTAAACTGCCATTGTACTTTCCTCACAGGCATCCATGCTTCACCATGTAACAATAACGTGATAAATACTGACAATGGACGAGATTAGATGAACTTTTTTTCCCCATTTGGTTTTTGTTACATCTATAAGGATGTGCAAAGGTGCTTTTGTACAAAGAATTTGTTATAAATTCTCCTTGACGTTTACCACCGTTTTGTGTGTTTTAAACGGTTGATTAATACAGTGATATCGTACAGGTCATCATACAGGGGACATTTCAAAAGAGTAGCACACCTGCTTACAGGGTGCCGACGTCACTTCCGGGTGCGGGTGCGGAATCGAGGAGTCACTTTCATTTTTGGGATCTGCCCTGAAGTCTACAGTGACGTGTGGGTGAGCTGACGACGCCATCTTGTGGCAAGCTGCTAGTGTTACTGTTTGTCATGTTTGTTGTTTTCTTAAAGAACGTTTAAGCACAAACGGAATTTCAAATAAAAATAACAAATAAATCTGTCTTACAAATGTGTGTAATGCCACATAAATATTAAATTACAATTAAAATACTACTACTACTAGTACTAGTACTACTACTGCTGCTGCTAATAATAATAATAATAATAATAATCTTAAATCATTAATTTATAAACTCACCTGAACACAGCACATGTTCCGTTTCTCCATTACAGTGTTACCTGTCCCCGCCTTGGGGCCTACACCAACAAATCAGACTGTGGTCACGTGTTCACCACTCGCGTCACAAGGCAAGGTTGCAAATACTCTGTAGTGATTGGCTGGTAAAGTTATGCCTAGAATAGCCAAACTCATCTGCGGGGTTGCCAGATACATACAGAATGTATTATATAAGATAAAAGAGAACATAAGGAAACACAAAACAGATTTTAAACTTCTACAGTGAATTACACTAAATGAAAAACCTTTTCATTTATTGAAGGAGAAAGGTTATGCCACATCCATGTCACCCATGTGGAAAAAGTAATTGTCCCCTAAACATAATTACTGGTTGTGCCAACTTTAGCAGCAACACCGGACGCTACCAGTAACTGCAGATCAGTCTTTCACATCACTGTGGAGGTATTCTTGGCCGGATTGGTTTTATTCAGCCACATTAGCAGGCTTTGGCGAATGAACTGCCTGTTTAAGGTCCTGCCCCAGCATCCCAGGGGGGCTCAAGTCATGACTTTGACTAGGCCAATCCAAAACCTTAATTTAGTCTCTTTTGAGCCATTCAGTGATGGATTTGCTGTTGTTCTTTGGATCTCTGTCTTGCTGCATAACCCAACTGCACTTGAGCTTCAGATGACAGACTAATGGCCGGGCATTCTCCTTCAGGATTATCTGAAGATAAAAGAGCAAAATTCATGGTTCTGTCAATTATGGCAAGTTGCCTAGGCCCTGAAGCAGCAAAGGATCCCCACACCATCACACAACCACCACCATGTCTGACTGACTTATTTTGGAATGCTGTAAGCCGGATGTCACAGGACTCATGTCTTTCGAAAAGTTCCACTTCTGACTCATCGGTCCACAGAACATTATCCTAAAAGGCTTGGGGGGTCATCAAAGTGTTTCTTTTTGTCAAATCTGGATTAAAACTTCCTCTTGGGTAGCAGTGGTTTTCACTACAACTCTTCCATGGATACCACTTCTACCCAGTAGCTTTCTGATGGTGAAATTATAAATACTGACCTTATCTGAGGAGAGGAAGGCCTGCAGTTCCTTAGATGGCCATTTAGGTTCTTCTGTGACTTCCTGGTTGAGTCATCAATACACTCTTGGAGGAATTTTAGTAGGCTATGGTTCTATGGATTGTAAGAGTCCCAGAGCCGTAGAAATGGCTTTGTAACTCAGAATTATATATTTCAATAACTTTTTTTTCCATTTTTTCTGGAATTTCTTTTGGGAATTGCAGTACAGTTTGCATTTTAGCTGAAATTCAAAATTGCTGGAAATGTTTTAAGTGATTAAGTTTACATTCAACAAGGCTGGCAGCAATCAAGCCTGGTTGTGTCTAATCTTATTGAACCCAATTATTATTAAGGCCAGTTGGTGTTGGATAAGTCTTTTCATTCAATAAATGAAATGATTGTTTAAAAGCTGTATTTTGTGTTTACTCAGGTTGTCTTTGTCTTAAATATTTCTGAAGATCTGAAGTGTGATAAGTATCCAAAAATAAAACCTTTGAGAACCCCTGGTTTATACCATGGCAGACTTTCCATATCATACTCCTGCATTTAAGCACATTAGCCTCAGGATGCAGAGGGTGGGTTTATGGGTAATTGGGGGTGTGCAGAGGCCCAATGATGTACAAGCAGGAGGCATGGAACATCCTCTTGTCAGATGGAGTGTGAGAAACAAGATGGTAGACACTACCTCCTAGACTACTAGCCAAAACATTAACATACCAACAAAACAAAAAAATCTTTTTTACTTCATAATTTGCATTTTCCAGTAGGGATTGGGATGTGACAGGTTTCTTCAAATGCTGAGCTTCTGCTTCACCACCACAGACCGGTACAAACTGTAACACTGCTGCCATTGACCCAATCGATTTGACACCTCCGGTCAATGTTCATACTACGTTACAGGGCAGCGTAGCACACACATAGGAAAGCGCTATCTACCCTCTTCCACATACATGAGCTGACAGATGCCCACGATTGGCTAGTGTTGCTGTGATTGACAGGAGAAAGAGTACAATATCCCTCCCACCCAGAGAGCATGGGCAATTTTGCTCCCTTTGGGTCCTGGCCATGGATGGCTGTGGCATCGTTAGAGTTCGAACTCTCAGCGACAGGCCGAACGTCGATATAACGTCTGTTCTAAAGCATAAACATTCATTCAAGAAATAGCTCTTCTTACCATGAGCATATTTGAGTTATCTGGTGTCCATATTAAGTATTTAACATAGTTTTTAATCCATTCATGTTTTTGTAAATACCCAGGATGCTTTTGCATGGTACTAACCAAATGGCACTTTTCTTCACATGAACATACTTTTGAACATTTCAGTAGGACAGAATATTAATTGTAACTACACCACACACATCGTTGTGCATAAAAAGTGTTCAGCTTTATTTCCATCATATTATTACTATTATTATTATTATTATTAATTATTTTTATTATTTATTATTTTTATTATTATTATTAATCACATCCACTCCAGTGAAAAAGTGGAGGCTTATATTAACACATTAAACATACCCACAATGACGGACACAGAGGACAGAACACCATTGTCTCTCTCGCGCACACACACACACACATACGCGCGCACACACACACGCTACAGTAAATCTCTGGACTGTTCCATTTCTGCTTTATAACCTATTATTGCTCCCTGAACAGACACACACACAGATCCTCTCAGCAGAATGCAGAAACAGACCACGGTCCATCATATAAGCGCAAGATACAGTAAGAGAGAGAGCTAAAGCAAAACCTCCACCTGGCTGAAAATACGAGACCGATCCATGACATAGCATTGTGTCTAAAACATCACAACTCCTGATGTAACAGTGACCTTCGTGTTAGATCAGGAGCTGTGTTGTTTCAGAAATGTGTTTTAGAACTTTAGACTGTGTGTGTGTGTGAGAGAGAGAGAGTGTGTGTGTGCGCATGCGCACTGAATGTTGGCCAGATGGAGGTCTCACCCTCGCGCCTCTGGAATGTCACATCTTTCATAAAGATGAGAGATAAGGAGCGTGTTAACCGGCTGAAGGCAGAAAGGAGACACACACACACACACACCAACACACAGAGGCAGCTGAGATTACTGGCACACAACCCTTAAAAACAAAGAGAGCGAGCGTGCAAGTCTAAGTGAGAGAGAGAAAGACTGATTCTATACAGCAGTCCCTGTCCCTGCTGATCCTGCAAGAGTGTGTGAGAGTGCTTAGATTTTTAGTGTCCACTGTTTCACACACGCATCGTGCGAGGTCGTGACGATCGTGTGTTCATCCAGCCAGGCCAAGCTGCTGATGTGGTGCATCCGATGGGCATCTGCAACGCACACAACACAAAACCACAGATTTTGTAAATAACGTAATTGTACAAGTTGATGTAGCAGCCATTTTCATTTCCTAAAATCTCCTCATCAAATATACAAGTGTTCCTACAGGAAAAGTATTCGATCCAACCCATATGTTGTTGAATCTATTAGTAATTTAGCACTTGATACTAGCCATATAAAAGACTGATTGGTAAGAACACCCTGTGAAACTACTGGAATAAACCACTCTGGCAGATGGAAGGGTGTTCTAATATCTTTTGATTACTTCAAATGGTTTCAGTCAGTCCTGTATTGTTTCCTTAGCTGAAACCATTTCTACAGTCCTGCAGACAGCTGCACTGGTGGAACAAGTTCAATCATCATTTAGAGTGTAAAGTCAGTGCTAAACCAATGCATTACAAGTAGTGCAGTGCAGAATTTCAGTCGCTGCCCAGGCACATATGGTATGTCGTAACTAGTAGTGCGCAAGCCAGTCAGAAACACCATCCAACATATACAGGAAATGCTACGTCATTGTCATGATCAAGAAGCAGGAAAGGAAAACTGAGAATCTGAAAATCTGAATTTGAAAGATTGCAAAAAGACCAGGCAACATTCCCCTCATAACTGTTCTAACTGTTTTGGTGATTTGGCCAATTGTAGCCTCAGACTGCGGTTCTTGGCTGACATGAGTGGAACCCTATGTGGCATTCTGCTGTTGCAGCCCATCTGCCTCAGGGTTCAACATGCCGTGCGTTCCGAGATGCTCTTCTGCTCACCACGGTTGTAAAGAGTGATTGAGTTACTGCAGCCTTCCATTCAGCTTGAACCAGTCTGGACCTTCTCATCAAACAAGCACTTCCATGTAACAAGTTTCCATGTGAGACTGTTCTGAGTGACATCACATTTTTCCCCCCTCTTGTGATATTTGATATGACCATTAACTGAAGATCTTGAATTGTATCTGCATGAGTTTGTAGGCATTGCATCGCTACCACATGATTGGCTAATACTGCCTGAATGAGCAGTTGTACAGGTGTTCCTATCAAGGTACTTTTCATCCCTGGTGGTCATTTACTGCTGACAGTTTACATTCTACTGGTGCAACCCCCTGCTGATCTCAGACATGGAAAAATCTGCAAATTCATTCTTATCAAGAAGTCATTAGACGGAGTAGTACAAACAGGAATATTACAATTAAGATAACACACACAAAAAAAAAAAGCATGCATAAGTTTGTGTACCAGGAATTTTGATCCTCTTGTCGGGATTGGAGACAGTCCAGACGTACACCATCATGTCCATTCCTCCGGAGGCAAAGTGGTCATTATCAGGACTCCAGGACAGACATACCACTTTAGCGTGATGCCCGTAGAACTCGTTCTTAACCTGCACACACAAAACACACATACGCCTATGACGATACTACAGTATATTGATAATATCGATAACGATATATAGTTACTCTTACACTACAAACAGTATGATTGCAATGCTGCAAATGGGCGGCTGTGTTTATTTACCGCGTAACCATCGGCAACGGTGTATACAATGATGACTTTCTTCT
>JAKKZN010000013.1:16392797-16404701 GCA_033441825.1 Pangasius elongatus
CAATGCTGCAAATGGGCGGCTGTGTTTATTTACCGCGTAACCATCGGCAACGGTGTATACAATGATGACTTTCTTCTCGTTTGAGGCAGCGAGGAATGCCCCATCTCTGGAATACTGCAGATCAGTCACAGGGCCATTGGTGTCCAGAACCTTCCCATCGTCCTTCAAGGTGTTCCCCTGGACTGAGTAGAGATAAACATTTCCATCCTACACACAAACACACACACACAAACACACACACAGTTAGGACGTCTTTGTCTACTCAGGAATGTGAGGTTCCTTAGGGAAGCTGAGCTGCTTGTAAAAGCTTCTTGTTGACAAGAAAATTACAAGTGAAACTGAAGGAGGTGAAATATGCAAATCAAAAACAGAACTCAGTGGTTCCTTACAGCTCCGCCCACTGCCACGGTGCCACCCCCGGGATGAATCGCACCCACTTCTGGCTCATAGCCCAGATTATCCAGAGTGAACACTTTCCTCTTATCCTTCAGCAGAACCACCTACAGAAAAGATAACATGCAAATCGTATTAAAAAGCTACACGACAAGATTAATTCTATTCATTCAACCGAAGCAACAGAACGAATGATTTGAGGGTGTTGGGGGGAGTTAAGCTCATTCAAGGGACATCATCCTCTTTGCACTGTGTGTCAGGCACCAGTTTTGTGAAAGGGAATGAGCTGAATGTAACCATTGAAACAACTTCTGGCAAAAAGCAGAAGGAAGCTGGTCAGGGCCCAGGGGGCGGCAGTGGGGGGGCGATGGACGATATTCCACGTTAATACCATCATGTTGAAATCTAATTTGTTTTAGCTTGGTATCTCTTTACTAAACAAACAAACATGCAAACAAATGTGTGTGCATGTGTTACCTGTCCAATACACACAGCTACAGCCAAGCCTCCTGGTCCGGCAGACACGGTCCTTGGCTGAACGTCCATCTTCGCCACGTCAGAAGCGCTAACACACACACACATGGTACAGTTATCACTGTGTATGCACTTTTACCTACACTACTTCTGTTCTAATACCTCTGTGTGTTAGCTAGATCTTCAATAGAGCAATTTATTGTGTGTGTGTGTGTGTGTGTGTGTGTGTGTGTGTGTGTGTGTGTGTGTGGTCTAACATACATGTGACCTTTTTAAAAACCTGTTCCCATTTTCACTTCCTTTCTCAAAACCCCATGCACAGATGTTTCCATGCGAGTTACTCTGCTTTTCAGTACTTTTTTGGATCAGTCAGACTGAAATCCACTGTTGGGTTGTTGGCTCAAATCTCCACTATATGGCCAAATGTATATGGACACCTGACCATCACACCCATATGTTGCCAAAATGTTGGAAGCACACAATTGTATAGAATTTCTTTACAGCATTACAGTTTCCCTTCACTGGAACCAAGAGGCCCAAACCTATTTCAGCATGACAATGCTCCTGTGCACAAATAGAGGTCCATGACGACATGGTTGGCCAAGGTTGGAGTGGAAGAACTCGAGAGGCCTGCACCTCAACCCCACTGAACAACTTCAGAATGAACTGGAATGCCGACTACACCCCAGGCCTCCTCTCCCAACATTCCCAACATGTTAGAGTAGAGTACAATCTATCAAATCTTTTTATTGACCAATGGAGTGTAACGTTTACACACAACCTGTGTGTGCTTTGGTGTGTGTTGTGTCAATGCAGCATTATCACTGAAATCGATGGCAAGCTGTTCGCTTTGACAGGACACCGAGATGTAAACAGAGCCTCACATTCGCCATTTGTGCATTTTACCTGTACTCCTTCTTCTTCAGGTCAGTGAAGCGGACTGTATCGTCCATGCTGCAGCTCACCAGTCGGTCAGAGTCGTCCACGGTAAGCCTGGCCACGGAGTTTGTGTGTCCTTTTCCTGACAGCGCGTCATTCTCGCCATTCTGAGCATCCCAGTAATGTAAACACACACGTTAAGGATAACAATGGCTAGAAGCATGAGTCAAGAGAGTTAAAACACCTTCTACATGTATAAGTAAGGAATAATACTTGTGGACATGCTGTTACAGGAAATTAATCAATGATGGGGAAACCTTAGTTACAGCTTCACCACTGACAGTTACAAAGTACTGACACTGGAGACTCCTTCCATTCTTCCATCCATTTTCTGTACCCCTTATCCTATGCAGGGTTACAGGGAGCCTGAAGGCTATCCCAGCGGACTATAGAAAGGATATTGATGTGTCCGTCATTGCTGCCAGAGTAGATGATGTTCCGCCCGTCGTCTTTATGTACAGTCACACACTGAATGGCCTTGCTGTGACCCTAAGTGAGTAATAAACAACAGTTAATGTCAGACCAGCTGCAAATTTTGGCTTAACAAGATCAAACTGCAAAAGTCAGAATCTTTGACTGGCTCAAAATTATTAGCACTGTCTTGCTGTGCTGACCTTGATGGTGCGAATAGGTCGGTTCGGGCTGTTCTTATCCAGATAGTTGATGTATCCGGACAGCGAAATGCTCAGGAGGTGATTTTTCTGCCACAGGCAACCCAGCTGCTGATCTAGAACGTCCGTGCCCAGTTGAAAGGTTGTCACTGCAGTGCCGCTCGCCACATCCCATAATTTGACTGTCTTATCGCCGGATGCGGAGATAAGCTGAGTGCTGTCTGGACTCCAGCTCACCTACAAAGTTGAGTCATCATCATCATGAGTGCTCAGGTCTGACAGGTGTGGCTTTTACAAGCTTAGGTTTGACATTTAGTGATGTTTATTTCATCAAATAACATCATATTTGTGTGTCAGATGTAAGTTTTAGGGTCGTAGTCACTTGGCTTTCTCAAGTCAATGTTTCATCGAGGTTTATGTGAAGAAAATTCCGAAAAATATTATGAAACAATATAAAAGCAAGTGTCGTTTTAAAAATTAAAAATAAAGACTAATACAATGATTATATGACGGTAAGCATTGAAATAAACATCTAACAGGATGTCTAGTATATTTGGTTAAATTTGTGTCTTCCAGCCTCGTTATTCGGTAAAATAGCACTTGATCCAGCACATCCTCTAATTTCCATTTTATTTGTTTTTTAAATCGTGCTGCTACAGTTGCTCATGTGCAGAAGCCACAAGATATTAAAACTAGGTCATGAAATCATAAAGGGTGCATAAGAATTAGCTTATTGTATCACGCATGTAATTCCATATTTTGAGTTGTTGCACAAAAAAATAGTTTGAACATTAGAACTTAATACATTTACATATTCCAAAGGACAAAGTTAAGTATTAGATAAGATTTAGTAAGCTCAAGTTTTAGTAAGCTAACTCACACTTTCTTCCTTTTTTTTGGCTAAATGTGATCTGTTTTGCTTAACGTAGGAAAACGGCTCTGAATAAATGCCGGTAATTTATTCCTTCAAATTAAATATTAAAATAAGCAAAGTAGGTGACATACAATATCAGATGTGTCTGTTGGAAATCATAAACTATTTAACTTTGTGGCTGTTTCACAATGTTATTATCGTTATTTTTCTTACCCTATATAGTGAACATACACACAGTGGCCACTGACATGATTTGCTAATCTGTTGCTATAAGCTATTTGTCAGGACCGTAAACATTCATGCTAGAGTATCATCTGGTAGTCTGATCCACTGTGCTGTTGTATCTCAGTGAAATCTCAGCTGGAGCAAAAACAGTGAAACACCCAAACACTCACAAGCACACATGCAGTCTTATGTACACACACATATACTTACAGCGTAAATCCCGCCCTCATGAGCTTTATCACCTCCCAGCGATCCTACTTTTTCTGCCGTCTTTCCATCGTAAATGTAAATCTGGAATGAGAGAGAGAGAGAAAGGACATGAAATACAAGAGACAGTTGGAGACTGGAGGAAAGTCTGGAGCAAGGTTTAATACATCTATAGAGATCGGTGGAAGGAACAAGAAATTTCCATGAAAATCCTGTTAAGTTTGGAAAAACATTCATAGCCTTTGTTTAAATGTACTTATAAAGAGACTCCCTAAGTGACGGATTAGTGACCGATCCGCTAAGTCTCGATCTGCAATGTGCCGTGTACTCCCTAGTTTGCTGCGAGCAATCATTGGCTTCTTACTAAATACTTCGGTTTTCCTTATATCCCCCTTACATTCCCTACATTCTCCTACTTTTACAAAGATATTTGGCCGACAGTTGCTAGACCACTTAAAAATATTGCACAGTCATTACCCTGTGTTTTCATATCAAACCATTTCTTTCACCTCACTTAATTTACACCTAATTAACCTTCATAATATGGCAATATATCCCCAGATTGATGCATTGATACACTACAGAAACTGCTTTCTCCCACCATTCTGCTGCTCGTTCAGCTCTCTGCGAGCTTTAGCCTTTTGTGGCGAGTGCAATTAAGCTGTAGCATGAACCTGCTTTACATTTTATGGGTGACAGGCATTCAACCTGCACCAAGATAACGAGCCATGAAAATCAGCTTTACTAATACTTAAAAAAGATTGACAAATGAGGCCAATTGTTGTCAGATTGCTTTGCAGAGAATTATAATTATAACCCAATCTTGGGGAAACGCCATTTATGCTTAAGGTGTGACTGCATTTCCTTTGACTTTACCTGTCCATCGGCCCCTGCTGAAACATAGCGGCTTCCATCCGGTGAAAAACGAACACAGTTCACGAATCGGCTGTGATCCTGCAAAGAGAGCGAGAGAGAGAGAAAGGACAAAACAGAGTGAACGCACAAACACCTTGTTCCTATGTCTCCATCACTGCACTCACCTTTAAGCCATTATTCAAATGTGTCTTGCGCTGCCGTGTTTGCACATCAGAACCACAGTGACCTAAACGATTTGCTTGTGAAATGCACAGGCAAAACAGTAGACTTAAAGACCTTAATGATTATCGTGTGTGTCACCCAGGAGAGGACGTCTGAGTCTGTAAAGCATCTTTGTGATCATGTCCATTACGCTATACGAACATGATTGAACTGAATTATATTCTTTCTGATGGGTTGATTGCCATTTTCTACACAGGATAGTTCTGAAAACTATGGCAATGTCATTTCACCATTGTGAATGGACTTCCTAGGCCACACAAATTTGGATCATCCAGTTTTACATGAACTTGTGTAGTCAAAGCCAGGTTGAGTGTTGTTTAGAAAAACGGGACTACTTAAGATTCTATTTTTCACTCAAGTTGTTATGCTGATATACTTTGTTATTTTTAAAAGATGTATTAAATTAGGAATGAATACACTTTTTTGGACACACACACACAGATTTATAAAGCATTATAAACCTGACACTGGCCGTGTGCATGCTGTCATGAATACTCTCAGAAGCATACTTTTACTCCTGTGTGTAATTTCACCAGCGCAGCAGTGAAGTGATGAACTAAGGAGAACGCTCAAATACTTTATTGTTGAGCTACAACATTTATGAAAATAATTAAGTGCTCCACTATCTCCTGTGTGTTCTATGTGTGTGTGTGTGTGCGTGTGTGGTAGTAAAAGTGTTCGCCAAAGTGAAACATGTTCAGACACATAACACATTCCTGTTAACACTGTCAAAACACACAGCACCACTCCTTTTCCCATCCCAGCGTCAAACATTTGGGAAAACACACACACACACACACACACACACACACACACACACACACTTGTGCATAACCAGTTACTATGACTTTTGTTCTTAGATTAGGAGTGTGAGTTTATGATACATTAGGACATTAGAAAAAGTTTTTTTTTCGCTTATATAGTGGTTTGGGACACGCCCACTGTGGACTGATGACGGTGGAATTTATAAACGTATTTAAGCGACCTATATAGTGAATAAAGAAGGTGTGTGGTTGTCTCAGACCTGCTCTCGATTGAGATCGAGATGATAACTGAAGTGGACTTACGCTGATAGTGCACTTGAATTTGAAGGGCGGCCCCTCGAAGAAGGTGGTGTCGTTATCGTCGCTGCCCGTGACCAGTCTGTACGGCCGGGTCTGTTTAAGGTCCACGCTGTTAATGACCTTACTGTGACCGACGATCTCGCCCACTGAGGAGCCCGAGTCCCACAGGAACACTGCGCCAAACCTACACACACACACACACACACACACACACACACACACACACACATTACTTTTCTAAAGAGATACAACACATGTTTTTTTGTATTTGTGTAAATCCAATTTTGTATTTAGCATATTTGGAAGGAGTCTCCAGTGACAGTGCTTTCTAACAGTCAGTCAAGCTGCATTTTGTGTCTAACTTAATAGAGGGAAAAAAAAAAGAAGCTGGTGTGGAGGAAACGACTGTCTATAGCTGCTATAACGTAAGCGATAACAGGTACCGACTTGTTTTGCGGACATTCCACAACACTCGATGTAACTAGAAATTGACTAAAACTGTGATTTAATAAATTAAAAAATTGTAAGTGTTGGAAAACTTCTGTGATATAAGTGGTTAAAATAAACACTTCGGACAGGATTCACACCACACCATCATTCCTTATGGTTTGTTGGTTAAAACAGCCTATTTAACTTCTAAGTCATTGCAGTAAAGCTGTTTCTTATGGAACCATATTTTATAATAGTTGTCCATTCAAGTGTAACCGTAATATTAGATGAGTGGGTATAGAGTCATCAAATATTAAACAGGCTTGAATCATGTACTAGCCTACTGTGCGGAAAAATCGCAGATGATCCAGGCTTCATTCCAGAAGCTTCCCGAAGTAATTTTGACAGTGCATAAGCCAGGCATTCGAAGACTTTTTGTAATAACAGGACACTCTGGTTAAAATTATTTTCACTGCCTACTGAGGCTGACCCTTCATGCAGAGGACACAGCCTTTGTGACTCACTTCTCTCGTCCCTCTCCCACCACAGCGATACGCTTGCTGTCCTCCGTCCAGCTGATGTCCTTTATCTTCCCTCCAAAGGGCTGATACTCGTACTTCAGCAAGTGCTCCTTCTGGGTCGTGTCCCAAATACGTATCTTACCCGACACATCTAAAGTGCACAGAGACAAAACAGATTAATGTAGAAGTGTAAAAACTGTCAGCCTGCTCACTAAATAGTGCATAATTGTGGGATGGGACACAAAGCAAGCCACTACGACGACATATGCTTTCCACACAGTGTGTGTCTTTAACTGTAACAGAATGGATAACACTTAACACTAGCAGTCAACCGGTCTATTGACACACACACACACACACACACACACACACACACACACAAGAGAAAGAGAATTGTTCACCTCCTGAGGCAATGTAGAAGCCGCTGGGTGCGTATTTGGCAACGATGACTGGATGAGGATGTTCTGTGTAGACATCGGCAATAGCAGGATTCTGTAACACACACACACACACACACACACACACACACACAATCAATGATTAATGATTATAAATGATTGATTGTCACATATCTCCTGAGTGACAGGCAATCATACACAACAGTAGTAAGCAAAAATTTTTATTTAGAATATAACAGTCAATAATAAAGGTAAACAAAGAATGAGAATAAATGCAAAGTGCAAACTAAATGTTTATTTTGTCGCTTTGGTTGTGGCAACTAGCTACAGTCGTCGCTGCGTTGTGCGTACTGCACAGTAAGCTAACTACACACCATCACTCAAAGCTACAAGGCCGTGTCATTCCTAACTAGCGCTATACTCTGCCAACCTTCTAGCTAGTTTCCATCTGTTCATTAATAATGTGCCGTTATAGTTTATGTGTAAGTGAGTGTGAAGTATAATAACACAGCGTCACACTGATGAAGTAGGGCACATCCACGGTCACTTCAGAATGGGCTGTATAAAGAACAAGATCTTACATCAATGTTCCTGATGATGACACTCTTTCCATTTGTGTACAGGAAATTGTTCCCTTTCGGGTCCCCACCAAGAACTTTGGCCACGCCCCTCTCCATCTGAGGGAGGCTAGCAAACAAGTGCTCTGTAAAGAGATTGACACAAACAAATATTGGAATTACACATCAAGTTTATACTAGCACACAAGCGCATTCTGAATAGCTTTCGCTTAACTTGTTGACATTATAAATCTCTTTTTAGAACAAGAGGTACTCATAGGTAACTAGAACTTTTAGCTAGTGATTGAACTTGTGTTCTAACTAGCTATGCATGGATAGTAAATGTTTGTGTTGTAAATCAAATGCTTAGCTAGTGTGTACTTCTGGTTGGAGCACAATGCTTAAATTGTGCATTCTAACGAGACATCCCTAACTAGTGACCACTCCTTCTAAGCTAGAACACCTAGTTACTGTGTACTTGCTTTCTATCTGGCCATGTACACCTCGTGCATTCTCATATTCTGCCTGTTTAAGTGTACTCACTTTACAACTAGAAAGGTTAGTTACTGCACACTAGCATATTCCGCTATAATTAGCTACCAAACGTGCGCTTGAACAGTAAGTAAATATAACTAATGTGTACTTATGATTTAGCTAGAACATATGGCTAGTTTACTAGTATTACAACTACAACGTTATGCCGAGCTAGTAGTGCATAATCGGTGTTCCAACTACAACACCTACTCAACACATGACACACCAGTTAGCACATACTCCCAACTTAGTTTGATTACATTTGCCTAAAGCACATTACCTAGCAGGTAATCAAATGACCTTAAAACTTAAAAAAAAGACCATAGTAAGTAGAACCTCTGTTTTATCTAGCTATGCTTAACTAGTGTGTACTCATGGACTACTAAATAAAATGCTTAGTATACTTGTCTAACTGCACGTTTATTAATCTGTGTACTTGCATATCCCTAGCTAGTGTGTCCTTATATTGCAGCTAGAATGCTCACCTTTGCTTACTCATACTTTATAATCAGAATGCATAGATAGTATCCCAAAATCATTCATTTTGCATACAAAATTTTAAAACCGCAAAAAAACATAGTACGCGAGTAGTAGTAGAAAATGAGTTGTTTGGGGTTTCAACCCCCCCAAAAATATTTTATGACCATCTAAATATTTATTTGTTAGTGCTTAATATAACACATATTGTACAGCTGATTACATATGTAAGGTATAAATGCCCACGATGCATCATATTTTTTGTCCATTTACAGTTACATTTAATATTGTGCAATGTCCACAAAACACTTGTTATAGCAGCTGCAAACAGCCGTTCCCTCACCAGCCTCTCTTGTAAATGTAGCTTGTTGTGTTACCAGGAAACTGCAAAGCTTTGAAAACTAAAGTTACAGCTTTACCACTGACTGTTATAAAGTGCTGACACTGGAGGTTCCTTCAATAAACACCTCCTCACAGAAAACCTCACCGTATTAACGATTACGCAAGTTTTCAATTTGCCAACAATTAAATTTTTAATTTATTAACAAAAGTATTTTTTATGTGTTTATAGTGACATTCGATGTTGTGGAACATCAACATTTTGTCACATTATAGCAACTATAAACAGTCCTTCGTTCACCAGCCTCTCTTTTCTGTCACACTCTCTCTCTCTCTCTGTAATGTATGACAAAAAAAACACATCTTGTCATGTTACAAAAAAACAAAAACTGCAAAGTCCTGTCCTGAAGACTTTCATGTGGTGGAAAACCTACTACTGCTACAAAATGCTGACTCTGGAGGCTCCTTCCATGAACGTTAAATAAACATCTCCTTACAGAAAACTTCAACAAATCCACACTGAATAAACATTTTTTAAAAATTGTTTATTATGATCCTCTGATTATGTGGCATCCAAATCCCTGTGATCAACTTGTTACTATGGAAACCATATTAGAACGAGCACATTCATATAAACAGCTGAAACTGTCAGAACTACTGCCAGAATTACTGGTATACAAAATTAATGAACACCTTCTGAATGAAGAATGCACAGTAATTAAGCGTTAATGTTCATAAAAAGTCAATAAAATCTTCATCCTCATCGAAACTCCTCTAGATTTAACGGTCCAAACGTTAAACAAGGGCACGCGATTGTTTGATCACATGTTATTGGCTACCAGTTGCTATGGTGAGAAACAGACCTGACCAATCGGGAAAGGGGATTTTTTTTTCCCGTTTCAGTCTGAGGTATTAGCACATTAGCTACACTCTGAAGGATAGCAATATCGAGTATCGGTAAGATGTTATCCCCAGTTCCTAGAATAACTATTAGCATGTTGTTTTAATCATTTTCAGTAGAACTGCCATGGTCTTTTTTTTTTTATTTCTAACGTTATTAACGGTAGCTTAAATGATTAAGTGACTATTGAATAACTGAATAACATAAAAAATAAATAAATCCTAGCTGGCTCTCATCCAAAATGCACGAGCGCGTCGGACTTCGACATAACTGTACAAACGACGTGATGATTTTATTTAACCGCTTTTTAGAATAATTTCGCAGAATTAAATTAACATTTTTTATTATTATTATTATTATTTTTTTAGAAATGTCAAGCTACAGTGAACTTTGTTGTGTTGCCGTGTTAAAATTCGCTCATTTGGGTCTTTTTGGGTAATGTTTACATTCGCTTTAGCTTGTTAGCCCTTTAGCTAATGGTCATCTCGTTACAGTTGCGTTTGTTTATTTTTAAAGGGGGGAAAAAAATTCAATACCGGTGACGTCAGTGCGGCCGTTCTATTCTAACGGTTTCAAGGCATTTTAAATAAAGTGCTCGCGTGCTGATGGTTTTAAATACATGCCAGTAGAATGCGAGCGGTTAGTGTAGCAGCCTACAGACGGAAAGGGTGACAATTGGAACACAGCCGCTGTCATGAGGAGCAGCACCTGAACCCAGGATCACGATTTCCGGGTCTCAAACACAACACAGAGCGCATCTACGCTAACAACTTACTTAGTTCGTACGACATGTTTGTCCGCTCGTTCTTCGCGATGTATGTATTCCTTTTCGAATGAATGGCAAACGGAGCCGCCCGGATCCTTTAGCTCGGTCCCTGCTACCGGCCGCTTGGTTTCCGCCTAATCGCACAAACGCGGAAGCAAGAGGGGCTCAAGGGACGCTTGCCTTTGTCCATATATGGTAAAGTCGGCTTCTGCGCTACACCCCTGTACGCTTCAACAGAATGCGCTCTCGCGCACATCGCGCATCCCAAGGACCCGTTAGGTAGCTGAGGCATCCGCCTGATTAAAATTCAGGCCAACTCAACTGCACGTTTATAAATATTATATACCATATACATTGTTTTACACGGGCAGCGTGTTACAAACGTTTTTAGCATTTGGTTATATTGTTAAATATAACTTAATTCGATAAGAATTTAACTTTATACATTTAATTAGACATGAATAAATTGAATAAACTATATTGAATAAGCTATGTGGAATCAGGCACATAATTAGCAAGCAAGTAGTTGAGTCTTTTTTTTTTTTTTTTTTTTTTGGGTCGTTCCTTCAGGACAGGAAGCCATGGAGATGCATGATATGGAGTGGTGCAGGCTGTGGTGCTACCCCTGTGGAGGATATTACGTTATAGCGACAGGGATAAACATGAGCACTGATGCCGCTCTTGTGGTTTTGCAGGCTTTTATTAGTTTGACTATGACTCATGTAAACTAAAATACAGTTTGCGTTTTAGAATGTGAGATTTCTCACTACCGATTTAGGGCTGCTTATTGGTGAATAGAAGCAATTTAATGCTAATAATATTTCTTTAGCATTAACTTTGCAAAATGTTTGTTGATTTCATTTATAGTCCCATAAATGTGTATGTTAGAGTTAGAGATGTAATACGCTATATGACCATCACACCCATATGTGGGTCTTCCCCAACCTGCTGACACACAGTTGGAAGCACATAACTGGGTAGGATGTCTTTGTATGCTGTAGCATTCATTTCTCCCTTTTACTGGATCTGAGGAGCCCAGACCTGGTCCAGCATGACAATGCCCCTGTGCACAAAGCGAGGTCCAGGAAGGCATGGGT
>JAKKZN010000013.1:16404801-16418027 GCA_033441825.1 Pangasius elongatus
CTGGATCTGAGGAGCCCAGACCTGGTCCAGCATGACAATGCCCCTGTGCACAAAGCGAGGTCCAGGAAGGCATGGGTTGCCAAGGTTGGAGTGGAAGAACTCGAGTGGCCTGACTGAACACCTTTGGGATGAACTGGAACACCGGCTGCACCTCAGACCTCCTCACCTGACATCTCACTAATGCTCTTGTGGCTGAATGAACACAGATCCCCACAGCCACGCCCCAAAATCTAGAGGAAAGCCTTTCCAGAATAGTGGAGGTTATGAAACAGTAGAGGGGGGACTAAATCTGGAATAGGATGTTCAGCAAGCACATATGAGTGTTATGGTCAGGTGTCCACAAACTTTTGGCCATATAGTGTACAGCTACAGGTGTTTCAGTTAATACTAGCTAACTAAGGCTAAGTTACCAATTACTAGTAACATTAACAGTTAGCTAGGTAGCTAACATAGCCAAAACTCTTAGTAGTTATTCAATATTAGCTAAGATAGATAGTATGTTCGTATTATTAGTGTAGCTATCATGTTAGGCAAAAGTTGTTAAGTGAAAATAAGATGAAACAGGCATGTAGTGAAAATTAGTTATAGTTGACTAACTGATTCCGTATTTTGGTGTGTTTTGGCTAGCTCAGTTGCACAGTATTATACGTTTTCTTCAAGACTTCCTCTCCACATTTCTAATTACCCTTTATTATTACTAAGTTGTACGAAGTCGAAAACTAATGTCGCTGAGGTCATCACAGACCGACGTCTAGACAAGCGTCCCAAGTCCCGGAGATGACGTCAGTTTGTTTGTGGAAGTCGTGAATTTGAACACGGTCGACAGTGTAACAGCGTATATCAGAAACGCTTAACTATCTGTCTTACTTAGCTACGGCATGTGAAATGGATCTGAAATAAAACAAGTCGCTTTTCATTTTTTGTCTTATTAACTTCAGGGAAGAGGAAAACGAGAGGCTGGTGAGAGAACGACTGTTTGTAGCTGCCATAACGTAAGTGATAATTAGTAAATTAGAGGTAACTTTGTTTTTTTTCTTACACAGACATTCCACAACATTAAATGCAACTATAAATGGATAAAAAGCAACGTGTCATCTTTCATTAACAAGTTAAAAACAGGAATCATTGGCAAATCGCTGTGGTATATGAGGAATAAAACATTTTGGGACATGCTGCTGTTAGGAAACAATCGGCTCTGTTTTGGTAAATGGTAACGTCATTGATTATTTTCCTATAACAGCACGCCCCCTTGTGTTTCATTTCTTACTTATACCACAGAGCGGTTAAATGCTCGAGGCTGATTGGTCAGAAAGTAAGCATTATTTTGTTCCGTTATTATTATTATAACAATAATATTTATCACAGTGTAACTCCCAGCAGGAACGTCTCGCGGAGCCGCTCAGGACGGAAATATTCCTGGTGGCGGAAATGACGGAAGTCGTGATAACTCTTCGCCTGCTGATGTCAGTAATGACATGAATGTAAAACAATAGTACCGAAACTGGTACAAACACGATTTCCTACGTGCCCGCAGGAGTCAGGAACAATATGCACACGTATCCAGGCTGCAGCCATGAGAGAAAGTAACGGCAATCGTGTAAAACCAAAACAAAAACAAGCAGGCGGACAGGACCGGAAGCTCCGGACTGTAGAGGGTTAAACAGAGCGGTGTGGTGAATGTGTAGAGCTCTACTGTAGTGCACCACACACAGCCAATGGGATGCGCGCGCTGCATGACTCAAGCGCGGATATTTTGCGTTTATTCCCGGGATTAAACCCGACACGGGTGGATTACTACGCGTCATAAGACGCCATGGACCAGCAGGCTGCACGTGCGGCGTTAAACGGAGGAGCGGAGCCGCGGGAAAGGTTTGTGTTTTTACACCGAGAATGTGCGGTGGGAGGGAGGGAAGGAAGGGAATTCGACATGGCGGCATTTGGCGCAAACAAAGAGTGTGTGTGTGTGTGTGTGTGAGACAGAGAGTGAGTGAGTGAGTGAGTGAGTGCGCGTGCAGAAATGTGCATGCAATTCTGACGGAAACCCAGGCACGCGCGCACCGCTCTTGTCACGACAGGTTGCGTGTTTTCTGTGCTTTGACGTGCCAATATTGCGGTCAGTTTTAACGCGGGTTAAGTCTCAATCCCAGTTTACTACCATACTAATTAATCATATTACTCATCATGTTACTAACATTTTAATAATACTCAGTACAATTCTTGCTTCTGCCTTATTTATCTATCTTGGTATAGTTGTACTCTTCAGTTTTGATTTAATGATGTAATAATATCGATTTGAAATAATGATGTAATAATGACAGCATTAATTTATACAGCAGTTTGCATAATGCATCCAATACAGTGAGTACTCAGAGAAGGATGCGTGCACTTATGCTATGCTGGCAGTAATGGTCACTTAAAAACAACATAAAGATAAAAATTGTGCTTGATTTAAAAATTTTTAATATTTCATAGCTGGGTTCAAGCAGTAAGCAATCTTAAACGAGTTGAAACGCAAGTAATGAATCCAGTCACCAAGGAATTAAAATGCTCTAGTAATGCTTTATTGTATTTTAATTCTACACTGAAGTTACCAAACTGTACTTTTGTCAGTCGCCACTGTGGTAATAACATTAAGGGTCCGTCTTTTGAACCTATAGTATCTCTTACCTGAGAAGGTACGTGTGTTGTACTTTAGCTTTTAGAGTGAAAGTTTATAGTTGTTCCAAAGATCTTGTTTTAACGTACAGCGCTAAATGCTAGAAGGTTTTGTTCACTAGAGGACATGTCATAACTTCTACTCCAGTAATCATCTCTTACAATATTATACACACTAAAATTTATGAGTTAAATCTTAAATAATAGTTAAATAATACACTCCTCATTGCCTTGGAAGGAAACCATTGCTATTGTTTTGTTTGTTTTTTTAACAGGGAAGTCACATACTATCAAATCATTTTCAATAAGTCACTTAAATGAATTGACGTTTGAAATTCGAACCTCATCATTACCGTAACTCTGCCAGTAGAGCATGAAAAGAAAACACGCAAACACAAGGGTTTATTTTGGCTGATATTAAGTTCTTGTAACTTTACACCCAATAATGTTAAAGAACTAAATAAATCCCTTTAAAAGTTGAATTTTTTTAAAGTTAATAGTGGCTTTTTGGATGGAAACAGTGTTTGATTTTATGTATATATATATAGTACATTTAGATACCATGTTGGTTAGGCCACAGCGCTTTCACCACTGCAGCTCAGGTTTGATTCCCGGCCGGGGAACCGACCCATTGGTGATCCTAAGACACGTTGTCACGTGAGAGTCACGGTCAGGGTTCGGGTCTATTTTAACCCCTCCCAGCACAGTGGAAGGGCATCTGGTGTAAAAACTGCCAAATCAAATACATGGACCAGTGGTCCACTGTGGCGACCCCTAACGGGAGCAGCCGAAAGAGGAACAACAACATTTAGATGCCACTTTGGGCAACATTTCACATGTCTTCAGTATCGCCCTCTTGTTGGTGGAGATCTTCTAGAGCAGGGTCTTCAACTGGTGGACGCAACAGACCCAGCAAACTGACTGAACAAAGTAGTACACTGAAGCAGAGATAATAATTGTATGAAAAAACTGGCTGTAGTTCATCAACTCTAGCTTTCTAACTATGACGAATAGCAGCTTTTTGTATCAGATTCTCTGTTGTGGCTTATACAGTCACACTTATGTAAATTATTTAGCCGAAGGCAGCTCATCAGACCAGAGACTAGTTACAGAGCTAGAGACATGGAGTCAGAAAGGGGAAAGATTTCACAGACATTTATAGATTTTTTTTCATTTCATTTATTCTCTCTGGTCTGATTAATGAGCAGACAACCAAAAGAACATAATGTTTAAAGACAAACGGACAAAGAAGAATGCATTTATTCTTCCTGCATCACAAAAATAGATGTGTCTCATTTGTTCAAATCCAGTGGCGCTAGTCAGAAGTGGTAACATGAATCACTCCTACAGAACAAAACATAACCACTTAAAATGGTCTTAGTCATAGCTGTAATCCATAATAATTTAACCATTGAAAAGTAACTGCTGATGCCGTACAGTCATGCTAGTTGTGTGTATATTTAAAGGGCTTGGTTGCTGGGTGAGTTTCCTGTTTATTACTGAACCTCGGTTTTTAGCTAATATTCCTAATATTTGGTAGGTCAGTACCTGAACATGTCAAGTTTTAATCTGTTTTCCGATTGGATTTGTAGTTAGCGATTAGCGATTGGCACGAATGTATGAAAGCGTTGAGCAACAGCAGCTAACGCGGCACTTTGATTTCCTATATCTGTGGGTCTGATTGTTTATAGTGACAATAAGGGCTTTAAGTACAGACGGGCTGGTTAGTGTGACATTGTGAATGGAACCTGCAGTACANTTCATCGCCCCCATAAACACACTTGGCGCTGTTGATATAGAATCAGCCCTAAAATAGAAACTCGGTCATAAACATAATTCTATATCCTAGCAGTGGCTTCCTAGTAGTGTAATCACTTGTAGAGGTGACAACTTTGAAGCACTTTCCAAAGGGAAGGAAGGAGAAAAAGGGAGGAGTAAGCAAAACAAAGAAAACAGGATGGAAGAAAATAAACAGACATGTCGATTTTAGATTGTGAGCTATTAAAATGGCTCCACGATCTGTTTCCACAGAGAGACTGTATGTACCTTGATACTAAACACATTTTGTCAGTTGCACTGTAAACTGACATTGTACCTCATGTTGCTTTATGAACCAGGCTTTACTCCGTTCACTAGTCCATCTTGTTTTGTGCTTGACAGACACGCAAGCGAACCAGTACTGACCAACAGAAGGCAGTTCCTTAGCTTACAGTTCCTCCTCATTTTGCCTTCCAACATAGCAGCATAGCTGACAAAACAGAGGAGTTGGTGTCTAAAAAAAATTCAACATCAGTTATACGTAACTTCTGGATTATACACGGCGTAAGCATACACTGTTTGCGATATATGCAAAGGCAAGACTGGCATGTCGAGGAAAGGTGGCGGAATTATTAAAATACCAAGAAGGCGCTCCAAAGAGGGTGCAGATAGCCAGATAACACAGGGAGTGCATGAACAGCAAACAAATTAAGTAAACAAATGCGTTTGAAAAAGGCACGACTTACGAGAAAATGAGTAAGTACTTGTAAGTATTTGATAGCTAAACATGTAAAACCAACTATGATAATGTATTCGGTATTTAAATGTATTTAAATTCTCACTCACCTGTCAGTAAACTTTCCATTTACTGCAGTTTAAATTACTGAATACAGTAGTAGTAAATAAGCGCTCCGGGCTTGATTGTTTTTGCACTTCATTAAACATTTTCTTGAAAAGGTACTTAGGCCTAAGTAGTCTCTATTTCTTTGAACTTATGTTTCAGAGTTGTAGAGGCACACTTTCATCAATATGGAAATTAGTTTGGTTGCCCTTTTCTTGCAAAATAGTCTTAAAAGCCAAGATAAAGATCACGATTATATCATGGATTGCGATCCAGCCTGAAAACGTTGTAATATATATTTTTTGCCAGTTTGCCCTGGGGATCACGACAATGAATAACAGGAGGTGATAACATAAAGTGAACAGATACTGATGGAGATCTTCGATGACATAGGTTCTACAAAATGCAAAATACCTTTTATCTACAAAATACTATATTAAAAATTGAACCTTTTGTCAGCACCAGTAGAGTCCTTAAACCTCATGTGAAGAGGATCGGGCTCACTTTGCAAACACTGTAACAACTTCTGAGATGATGATAATGGGCACCAAACCAGCAGAAGCAGAAATCAAACATAGGTGCGCATTTCTGGTTATAGAAAGCTGAAACTTAAACCTCGACCTGTGAACTTCCATTACTTTATCAACAAATTAAACCACAAATTGGTTTTTTTTTTTTTTTTTACGCAGGCAAACATGGTTAACACATGCAAATTGCAACACGCAGGCAAACAAATGTAAAGCCAGGAAGAGTAGAACACTTAATGACAGAGTAGAGGAAAATAAAACAAGCAGGGACTAGGAAACCAGGATCCATGACAACAAGTCTCTGAACAGCAGCACTGATGCACACATCATTTCGCAGAAAAGCAAAGTCTACCAGGGGAATATAAGTATCACAACACAAATGAGACAAACCAGGCATGAGGAAACAAATTTTAAGGGACAGGTGCTAACAAAGTTCAGGGACACAGACAAGAATCCAGTAAATATGTATGACTCCAGTTCATGTGCATGTAAAAGCTTTAGATTGAGATTGAATTCATCTGCAAGAAGCGTGTGTACCTGAATTTTGACAAATTTTGGCAATTGGGAAATGGAGGCATAATAATTTAGAACATTTGAACGATAACTCGGGTTCATATTATAGCTGTTGGATGTGACACATCAACAATTTGTAGTCAAAACCTACAATTATTTGTAGCCAACCTAGAGGATTACAGCTTTAAGTAAATACTTTCTATTGCTCTCTATAACAACTGTTATCAAAAATATTTAATGCTATTTTTCAGTATAGAATCTAACATAAATCCATAAATAATCAACATTTTGGGAAATTCCTCTGTGATCTTCGAAAAAGGGACATGAACATTTACAAGAGTGCAGGTCATCTAGAAAATACGATTTTTGGTTCTGTTTTACGTACATTTAAAATGGTTTTTAATCTAGAATGTGGTTTAATGTATGTCCACTTGTACTCTTGTTAGTGTGCTAGTCTAGATACTTCATAAAGGAAACTGAAGAAGTTGTCTGAGATGATGCAGTGAGAGGACAAAATGAAAGTGAAATAGTGAATTATGTGGACACCTGACCATAACACTCATTTCCCATATTTAATCCCTCTTTTGCTGATATCATAACCACTACTCTTCTGGGGAAGGCTTTCCACTAGATGTTGGAGCATGACTATGGCGATTTGCCCATTCGGCGACAAGAGCATTAGTGAGGTCGGGCTCTGATGTCAGGCTAGAACGCCTGGGGTGCAGTCAGTGTTCCAGTTCATCCCAAAGGTGTACAGTGGGGTTGAGGTAAGGGATCTGTGCAGGCCACTTGAGCTCTTCCACTCCAACCCTGGCAAACTGTGTCTTCATGGACCTTGCTTTGTCTGCAGGGGCACTGTCTCGCTGGAACAGGTTTGGGCCTCTTAGTTCCTGTGAAGGAAAATCTTAACTCTACAGCATACAAGGACATTTTGTCCACCTTACTTTGCAATGCGAAGTAAGTAATAGCATGTATTTCCTCTTTTTATGCAAGTCTTCCTGTTCATAAGCACTTGCTTGTAAATGTAGTACGGTAACAAAACTAATGTGTTATTGCTATTATTATTATTATTATTATTATTATCAACTTTTTTTTTAAGGAGGTCTATGTGGGGGAAGATATGAACAGCTAACTCACATCTGCAGTTACTCAGGTTTCCTTAAAAGAAACTGTCCATTAAATCACAATAACTCATGGTCCTTTATACCTGATACCTATGGACATTTTCCAAGTACTTTTGAACTTTTAAATATAAAATGCAAACCTATACATTATTCAGGTACAAGACTTATTTTTTTTTTTGCATTTTGTTATTTTGCTGATTAGTTTTTACATTTTGTTTGTCTGCTGATTATTCTGAACCGTGAGCGTAGCTATTTGACTATACATGCTGCTGTTATGAACAGACATACCCAATGTTGTCTTACTAGCTAGCCAGTCTCATGGTTATATCCAAGAACAAGTGACTCATGAAATAACTTAATCCTTGTCTGCATCAGATGATGTTGAGGGGCACTGGACACCACTGGGCTATCAAAAAACTAGCTAATGTCAGTAACCATTAACTTTGTTCACCTGCAGTTTAAGTTGCATTCATGTGCTGGTATCCTCCTGACAAAACAACGCCTTGGAGTTTTCACTGGAGTGTTGGAGCCCAAGCACTGCTCCGGATACAGTACTCCTACACAGGTCTTCTGTTCAAATGAAAAGAGCACATATACGATCTCTTCAGGTTTTCTTTATGTTCAAAGCTTATAACCGAAGGGCTTCTTCATTTTTGGGAGGCGGATGGAGATCTCATGGCGTGTTACATTCATCTCTGGTGTCAGTTTATGGTCAAACACAGCTGCTTCAAGAAAACCTTTTGTTTGTGCCAGTTTGTAAGGCAACCCCTAACTGCACGATCAATACTAATCTTCTGCAAAACCATCACTATTAACGTTAACGATGAGAGCCTAAATGACAGTGGCCGTAGATGCTGTGATGACCCATGTATGGGTGTGATGGTCAGGTGTCCACGAACCTTCGGCAGTATAGTGTATGTAGTTTATTCACTATAATTGATGTCTTGTAGATGCACAGTAGCAGTGAGGTAAATTAAGTACGTAATTATTTTAATTGAGTTGAAAAATTACCTTTAACAAATAATGATATATTTTCCTTTTTTCTCATTGTTTAGGTCCATTACAGCTCTCTGTTCACACAAATGGATCATTCATCTACCTTAAGAGTACTGACTATAAGTGTACTTTGGTTTTTACTGAATAACTTATGGTCTCAACCATGAATTCAAACAGCTTGCAACAAAATTTCATCTTATTTCTTGAAAAGACAAAAGAGACTAAAGAGGCACCCAGAAACCTCAACGGGCGTCTCAATTGCGAAAAATGCCGCTTTTCAACCAAAGACACTGCGCTATTTGAAAGGCACGTTGCTCAACATGAGGAAGTAACCTTCTCCTGTACTATCTGCAACCACATCTCTTACTCAAGAGTCGAATCTCAGCGACACCTTGTTAAACACAAAGGCTCGTTTCCCTACAAGTGTAATTGGTGCACTTACGGAGCAGTCAGGAGGGACTACATGGTAAAACACATTCAGAGGATACATGGGAAGTCTGCAGATGGAATCTTCACAACTGATTGTACTAAAAAAATTGAAGGGACTAAAGGTCTGTGCCTGCCCACTCCAAGAACTTTGGGTGGACCTTCATGTGATGTAAAGGTTGTGAGCCATTCAGCAGGAAATGTGTCCAGTCTACTTTCTAGTGCTTGTCAGATAAGACCTACTGCACCATATCATGTTACAAGTACAACTTGCAGTCTACCCATTATTACGTCTCAACCCTATATTGTGCCCAGCACTACTCACACAGTATGTAAAGTTACACAAGGAATTATTAATCCACCAAATGTCACTGTTAAAGAAGTAGGTCCAACTGTAGGCAAAGCAATAGAGTATATTAAAAATATGACTGAAAAAACATCCTTGGAAAAGACTACTGTAACAAGTGCACTTCCCAGAGTTCATGTTGGCATGTCTGGAGATCGGGCAGTTCAGCAAAAGCCACCGCTTCAGAGCCAAGTGGTGGGTACCACGGAGAAGACGGCAATTCAGTCCAAAATAATTCCGAAAATTCAAGTTGGGATTCCAGTCACTAATAATAACCATCTGAAGACACTTCTCAGCAACCAGCGTGAAGCTCCAGTAGAACAAAAGTCAGTTATTTCTGGAGCTGTACAAAATATTCCATTGGCACATGTAGTACAAAGGTCTGTTCCATCTTCAGCAAATACCACCATCCCTGTTGAGCGATTCAGACAGGGAATACCATCCATAAAACGTGGGGCTCCGACATCAGTTAAAAACAGTCAACACAAGGCAAGACCCAATATCCTTGTGAGGACACCACCTATGACTCTTGAGTCGAGTACAAAGTCAGATGTACAAGTGGGATCATTAGCACCCTTAAACCAGCCCATCCAACACAGCAGACCCTTGAAGATACCAAGTCCTGAGGAGAGGAACCCTCCCCGGTCCAGTGTTCAAGTGGAACTGCTAGCACCTTTAAATCAGCCCATACAACACAACAAACCCTTAACGGTATCCTGTCCTGAAGAGATTACCATCCCGGCTGGATGCCTCGTTGAACTGGTGGAGGTGAAAAATGTCAATGGTACACGCGAATTGGAGCTTCGGCTAGTACCACAGCAGCTTACTGGACCTCAGCAGGGGGACTTGAAAAGTACTACTGAATCTGCTACAACAAACAGATTGTCATTTAAATGTCGGGTTGCTACAGGTGATAATCAACAAATAAACATGAACCATGAAATCAACACCCCAAAGGCAAATGCCATTACTGAACACCTGGTGCAACGATCACATCTGAAGAAACTTTCAGCAGATGACAAGGCAAATATGAAAAATGAAACTGAGGTGAACGAGAAAGTGCTTTGTTCCAGGAAGATTGGAACCCAGGTACCAGGATCTTCAAGTAAATGGTTCCACACTGTCTCAAGGTCAGTAGCGTCTAACCCTTCAGAATCACCCAGGTTTACGCAACAACTATGTGCTGGACAAAAAAATATTGCAACCGAACCGGTTAAGCCACTATCTCATGTGCACTGTACAGTAAAAAACATTTCTCCACATGCAAGTAACAAGAATATTACAGCTGAAGGTCTTAAATATGAGCTCAGAGCTGCTCAACTAACACCAAACAAACAGGAAGATGCAGAATTGAGTTATCAGGGACTCCCTGTCATTTCATCTGTCTTTTCACTGTGTCCTATTCCTCAAGATACTCTGAGCCATATTCACACCAGAGAAGGAGAGGCCCAGATACCTGTAGATTCAAGATCAAAAGAAAGCATAAAAAACACAGACAACCCAAGAGTCTGTAGACCTACCCTGAAAACAGAGGATGAAACAAGATTGTTGACTGACAGCGTTCATAAACCTGGTCAGCTTACTGAGAAGAAGGAAGAGATTTTAGAAGAACCCAAGGCACCTGAAGATATAGTGAAAGAAAAGCTGGATGCTATGGGGGAGAAGACATTTGCAAATGATGAGGAGGACAAGATTGCACCAGAACTCTCTAGATCTTCAACTGATGCTCTACAGACAGATCTGTCATCCAGTATGAACAGTTCATCAGTGAGCAAGACTGACCATTCCACACAACCTGAAAAAATGGAGAAAACAAAGTTGGACTCGGAGAAGAGCTTGCTTGCAAAGAATGACAGTCCTCTCGCTTCATCCATGAATCCTACAGTAGCTTTGATCAGAATGCCAAGCTTGGAATTTTTTTCCCTTTCAGAATCTGCAAGTAATGTTCAAGAGAAACGAAATAGCGAGGAAAGCGTAACTGCCCGTCCTGTTGTCTGCTGCACGTCAAATCAGCAAAATCTACAAGAAGGAACAATTAAGTTGGTTTTAAAGAGAAAATGGTCTGAAAGTAACACCACACAAGACAAAAGGATGGGCCTAGTATGCATTGATATACCACCCACAAACAAGAAAGCTAAAAAAGAAAAGAAGAAGGCTAAGAAACACAAGTCTTCTAAAGACCAGCAGTTGTTGGGGAAAAGTACAATGGTAAAAATGTGTTTAACGCCGCTAAAAGATGATCAACTAGTCAAACTTCCAGGACCAAATCAACCTGTGGTGGTTCTAAACCATCCAAATCCGCTGGTCCAGATGGTCAGTCCAGAAGGTCAGCACTGTAGAAACTCAGCTCCTGACCTCTGTAATCAGGATGGAACCACTCCGCCCCAACCCGTGAGAACATGTCCTGCATTTAAAATGACACTGAAAAAAGTCCAGGGACAGAAGTATCAGGTCACTGAGCTTCTTCTAAAAGGTGTCTCTGAAAATACAGTGCTCTGACAGCATTTGTTTTTAATGAACACTGTTTGTTTTTGACAAACCCTGGTTAGCTATGTTCATCGTAGGTTCCTCCTCCATCTGTACACCTTTTTGCTAGTGTTTTACCTAGCTACTTTGCAAGCTAGATAGATGCCGCATTTGGAACAGCAGGTTGTAGCTGGTCGGAACTTCAGGCTTTAACGGCGTTTGCTAAAAACAGTATTGAATGAAAGGAAATAATTGTTTTTACAGTATTTTTTACAGTGTTTCCTGGAACGTCTTTTGGGACCCTTGATGCCATTTTAGTTGTTATTTAACGTTACTCAGTGTACCGAATAACAAAATCTACTGAGGGGATCCAAAATCATAATCCGGATCTAGAGCAACTTGTTAATACATGTACAGGAAAGCTTTTATGTTTGTATTTAAAGAAATGTTTTTTGTACTTTTGACACAAGAACTTGACGTTTCCAACATATCACCGTGTTCAGCGTCAGTTATTCCACTATAGAATTTTAACATAACCACACAAACAATATTCTTCTTCTTCTTCTTCTTCTTCTTTTTTTTTTTAAGTGTCATTTTATTTTTTTACCTGGAGACTTGCTTCTTCGTAAATGTATGAGATATCCTTTATATGTATGAGAGAAGTATGAACACTATTTTGTGTAACGTGCCAACGTCAATAATGAAGTGTTCTGAGGCAAATTGGTCGAATGTAACAAATTGATAAATTTTTAGCCAACACGATGTCACAGTTTTTAGGACCTTCTGTACAAGTCTGGATGGTATTAAAGGCAAGATGAAAACTGCCATATAACAATATATTTAATTGTCACTGTATACTGTCATATGAATCTATTGCCACACCATCAGGTGGACGTTTTTTGATTGTTAAACCTGGCGGACAAACGTCCTGCCCTTTCTTAATGTTTATATTAGGGATGCACTGAAATTTATCAGCCAAAACTACACTTTCACTTTAAATGCCTGGCATTTCACCCAAGAACTTTTCCATTAATGTTTCAGTAAGCACTTCTAAACACAACGTTCTGGGCAATATGCAGATTTTTCCCAATTTTATGTTGTTTTATTTGACTGCTCAGTTGCGTGGAGTTATTCCAAGAATGGACCTGTCAATACTGGTGTTCTACCATTACCTTGGATTTTTTTTATTATTTTTAATTATTTATTTGAATTTTCAGAAGCATTTGAAAAACAGTGCCACCCAGATACAGCATATCTCAAAGTGTTTTATTCCTCTTGCAGCAATTTGCCAATGCTAACGAATTTTAATGTGTCATGTTAAATAACGATGTTATACTTTTTTTAGCAGTTTACAGTCACATCTAGTGTTGCAGAATGTCCACAGAACAGTTAGATCCTGTTAGCGTTTCCATTGTAGCAGCTATCCACCAGCCTCTCCATTCTTTTTTTTTTCTCTTGAACTGATTTGCCTTGAAAACTTTCTGACCAATCAAATTTTAGAATTCATCCATGCTGTAATATAAATTGTATTAAATTACAGTTTAAGCAAAGAACTTTCATTTCTGTGCATCACT
>JAKKZN010000013.1:16459057-16474679 GCA_033441825.1 Pangasius elongatus
GAAACCTTGAGAGGAACCAGGCTCAAAAGGGAACCCGTCCTCATCTGGGTGCAATGGAGAGTGCGATTATAAATAAATCCCTTCTATTATTTTGCGGTACAAGGACAAATAATGCAATTGTGCAACCAATAAATTCATCACAGTTTCCGCAAGAAGTCCGGTTGGTTAAAATCTATCTGCGTGGCAACCGCAGCCCCAAAGCCACTACAGCACTCACAGTCCCAAGCCATTACAGTACAGCTCCCCATAGGTGATCCCCAAACCATCTCCACAGCCCCCAAGTGGCACCATCCCCAGCAATCCAAACGGTTCTTCAGGCCGTCCATATGGGGCCCCAGCAGCAGCGAGCAAACTCAACCGATGAGAACTCCAACCAGAAGTAGGGCATCAGGACGGGTCAAAAGTTCAATGTTCAATCTGAGTGGGTGCTTTATTTTTAAAATAAATTAATCATTTGATTTGTAAAATGTTTTATTTCACCACTGCCCAAATTTGAGTTTAATTGGACAAACAATTTCTCTGAGAGTTTTTTTTATTTGGTGAAAATGTTGTACAATAAATTTCACAAATAAAAGAGCTGCATCTCGGGTTTGGTTCAGAATGACTGGTTTTGCGCCACAGACTCTCACACACATACACACTCTTGTGCTTCCACCTTTCCTCCCCCTCCTTTCCTGTCATTTGTACTCGTTGACCATTTCTGATAAAGCAGAGTGTGTGTGTGTGTGTGTGTGTCCTGATCATCTTCTGTACTCCGGCTGGTACACAGCAGGATGTCTGATGGATGTTGTTCCAACAAAAAAAGCCTCTTTAACACAATGGGCCATAAATCCAGCGTCATTATTTTGTAAAGCTATGTACATACACTGCATCACAACACCTGCTGTGTTAATAACACTAGTCGTGACCCATGTGCTTTAGGTCACTGCCTTCTGTTGAAAATAAATTTATGTTTAAGTGATCAAAGTTTGGACTTCAAATTACAAAACCTTGTATTAAAAGTTGACTCTATTTTAAGTTTTTTAATGTTGACTTCTTTTATTTAAAGTTGTGTACTTTTTTATGTTGACTCATTTAATAATTAGTTAGCTTGCTAGCCAGCTATGGTATTCTACAAAAAGTAGTTTAATTGTGCTAACCACCAGAAAAATAACTTGCTAGTTCATACTTATCTTCAGGTAAGTGATTATAACAAGTAAGTGATAGTAAATAAACATGTCTAAACTGCATGAGAATAAATGAGGAGAATTGTACTACTCATCCACCTCTCACACATTATTTTTCTCTGTTATTGATACTTGCTCTGATTTCCCACCATGAACAATATGATTTATGTTGAAGTTTATCTCTCTGCTGCCATAACCTGCCATGACCACATCAGATAACAATAAGACATGACCAAACACACCCTCCATGACCACATCAGATAACAGTATGACGTGACCTAACACACCTGCTCCAGGTACTTCATTTGGAGGTGGAATTATGGGGCTGTAAAAAAGAGAGATGATGTGGCATCATAAAAGAGCACTAGCCAATCATACACAGTTGATGAACACACCTATCATTTCTTCCATACACTTTTGGACATGTTCAGAGGAGGGAGAGTGAGTATATTGGTAGGAGAATGTTGGACATGGAGCTGCCAGGCAGGAGGCNGATAGGTGGAGAGTGATGATTCGCTGTGGAGACCCCTGAAGGGAAAAGCCCAAAGAAGAAGAAGAAGAAGAAGACTTTTCATGCCTACACGGGCACAGAGACATAGTATGCAAGTATTGTTAGATAGCAACCACAGTGACATTTCTTCTGTTTGCCAAGATAAGCTTTTCCTACATCACATAGTACAGCACCAGTGTGACTTTTACGGATTCAGTGTCTGTCCCGGGAACACTGGGTTTGAGGTGGGGACGCACCCTGAATAGGACACCAGTCCATCGCAAATTAACACACTTATTCACACAATTTAGTATAGCCAGTCCACGGGAACCTGAGCTAAGGATTAAACTGGGGACTGTTCAGCTGGACCCACCATACCATCTGTGGCAGACAAAAATGATTACAAACAAGGAAGAAAGGGAAGGATGTGGTTGCAAACATAGTGGTTGGAATTGGGCATAACTTTGTCTCACAACAATCCAGGGCAATAATCCTTCCAGAGTCTCCAGGTCTCCACAGTTTTAATTCAGTTACAAGCACATGGTTTTCCAAGTCATTACAAAATATTGTAAGTCCCTTGTTGTGCATGATCTTTTGCTATTCCCAGTTTGACCACTCTTTGGATTGCACTGTTGTTTGAAGACTGGTGTCTTATTAAGCTTCAAGTAACCTTTGCCTGTTTGGATTTTGGATTTTGATAAATACACCGCACATGAGTCTTCACTAACAGAAGTCTGCTGTCAGGTCCCAAGGCCATCATGTTAGGAACACATAATCACCAGCACCATGCTCCTGCCACTCAGCTCCTGGAATCATTGCAAAGTCAACGCATCAAAGCCCAGATTATTGCTACCTGATAAATATGATGAATCACCAGAAAAATGCAGAAGTTTCCTCATGCAATGTTCTACCAGTTTCACTAATTCTCCTTCTGTTTTTTCGACTGGTCCTCTCACTGTTAACCAGAAGAGCTCTAAACTGGGCCACTGCCATTTCTAACCCAGTCTGCACTCCAACCAAATTATTCCCAGCTTGACTGAACTTTGGCTTGCCCTGTAGTTTGAAGATTGGTGCTTTACTGTGCAGGATCTTTGTTTGTGTTTTAATAAATACTCTGCACATCGCTTCTCACGCTTCTACCGAGTCTGGTTTATTTGGGCTTTGAAAAGTTCTGGAAAATCTTGTGTTAGCAATTAATTACTAAGTCATTTTGTATTTAAGTTTTTTTTTTTTTTAACTTGAGTGTATCAAGTGTGTGTCAAGGAAAAGATATGCTTCCATTTCAACCCGTGGTCAAAATCACATCGGCATTTTAAACACTTCCAGTAATCACTGAATAATGCATAGTTTTTAGGCATCACATACAAACTACACTGGGAGACTAAGTAAAGCAAAACCAAACAGCGAGATCATGCTGGCTGATTAAATTGGCAAGTTTAATGTTAACTAAATATAACTATATGGTTTTAAAGCATTGTACTTTATATTAGCATTTGCCAAAAGATCACGGCTGTAGTTTTCCGTAATATAACGTATATATGATATGACAATGTGATCATATATCTGTGTGTGATGCAAACATACAAGCCAGGAAAAGCAACCTGATAGCTCTGTTACTGTGTAACTGTGTAACTGATGATATATGATATGATACTTCTGTGAGGAGATGTTTATTTAGCATTTTGGAAGGAGTCTCCAGTATCAGTCATTTGTAATGTAAGTATAAAGTAAAAAGAAGTAAATGTGTTTATTTACCCATAACAGCACACCGCTAAGTGTCTGTCAAATTAGGGGGCAGGGTTAAACATTCTCAGGTTTCTAAACTTTAGAAGAATATGTAGGAAGATGGGAACAACATGGGGTTTTTTTTTTCAGTTTTAGTTTAAAAAGAAAAAAGGCCTTGCTGTTTTCATACTGTTTAGTAAAGTGGCGTGCCAGTAGGGAGACTAAACACACGGTAAACACACACTTGCTTTATTGAAATTAAAACTGGTGTGTGTGTGTGTGTGTGTGTGTGTGTGTGTGTTTGTGCTATTTCCCGCGTTCAAGGCCCCTACAATAAAACAACGCTGAACTTTCCACCCATTTTAACACTCAGTTTATTTATGAAAAGTAAAATTCACCACACCGGACGTTCTGAATAATATATACACAGAGTCACCATCGACTTACTCACACACTCCGAGAGAGAGAGAGAGAGAGAGAGAGAGAGAGAGAGAGAGAGACATAAAACTATGGGGAATTGGTTTAGTTTTCTTCAACCTAATGTCACACAGAGCCACATTAAAAATATAATATTTTTATTAATAATATTTATATGGACAGGGATATTATTTCTGGATGCTATTCTATGTTTTGTCTTCCACATACATTCCAGTAAAGATTATATTTTATTTAGATTTTATAACATATTTTTAAATGGTAATTAATAAAGTCTACATTATACCTATAGCTGTTTATTTTCAAATAATCTGAAGATTTATTCAGAAATTGAACATCAGGAAACACATATAATTATCAAATAATATGGTAAAAATTTAGGGAAAATGTTTGGGGCCATAAGGAGACAGGAAATGACCATTAAATGTTTCACTGATTATTTTAATTGTGACAAAAAAAAATTAAACTAATAATAATTTGGATTAGACCTGACTGGTAATTACATAATTTATTAACACAATGACATAATTTATTAATTAATATGTAACTAAATGCTCAGAAATGTTCAGAAGAAGGAGTCTTTAGTATATAGTTTTTATAAATAATCCACTTTTCACCTTTGGCCAAGTGTAAAACAAGAAAGAGAGAGAGTGTGTGTGTGTGTGTGTGTGTGGGTGTGTGGGTTCACTCCACACAATATGAGGATGTTATCGTAAGTGCCAAATACACACTTTTACTGCACTCTATGGACCAATAACAAACATATACACACACACACACACACACACACACCGCACTCTGTGACCCCTAACATGGCATATATCTAATGAGCAGAGTGATAGTTTTTTGTTGTTTAAAACATTACTAATTCCTAGTAATTCCTAGTAGGGCACACTACATGGCTTTTAAAATCCCAGAATCACTGCTCTATCCACATCTTACCTCAGGGGTCTTCAGACATATACACAAAGGGCCTGTGTGGCTTCAGGATCTCATCCCAAACAAGCAGGAGCCACACCTGATTTCACATGTTCAATCAGTTCATCACGGTCTCCAGCCAATTATCAACAGCCACACCAACCCTTTGTGGATAAGACTGCAGACCCCTGCCTTACATGATCCTTCACCGGGAAGGATCTTTGACAAAGCACCGGGTTCTATAACCCCTGGCAAATAATCATTCCTGTCACCATAGCAACTACCGGAAAAAACAGTGGAACTTTTCCTGTTTTGGATGGACGTTTTTTTTTGGGTTTTTTTCGCAGCATATATAGCTCTAATTGGCACAATCTGGCTTCACAATTGTCCAGCTTTCAGACTGATTGTGACTTCCCACCTCCAAGAGGCAGAAAACTCTTCCCTGTCTTCATCGCCGATAAAGATGCACCGGGCAAGATTTCAACAATAGGGAGAAATCAGTAAGTGAGCAGGATCTCTTGGCGCTCCAAGAGAATAATTGGAAAGACGACGTCAGCAATGACGACAGCAACGATATTCTGTGAAAAAGAAAAAAATTGTCTATACTACTTCAATATCAGAAAGGCTTTTGTAGCAGAGTAGCCATTGGGATAATTGGTGGTTTTGTTCCCCATCAGCTTCCCTGAGAATTTCTTTCTTTTCCTGCTGCCATTGGCTGTATTCACTGTATGTCATTTATATATATATATATATGCTTATGCACTGAAGTCATGTGGTAGAAATTCTCCAATTTGAATGTGCACATGCATGGCCTTATCATATTTATGTTCATTTATGTTACATGTTAGATACAGTGTGTATTTTATTTTTAGTTAAAAATAAGAAAACTTCATTATTGAGTCAAAAGAAACTCTTTATAATGGTGTTCCTGAGCTGATGTGAGTCATCTGGGCCATCTGGTCATAGTAATTCACAGTCAGACTTGCATCAGAGCTGTCTGGACAGATTTGGTTGTAGTTTTGCATACATTCGTCATACGCCAAACATCATCAAACATCATCACACATCGTGAGCTAAAGGAATCTGAATACATGGTGATGAGGCAACGGGAACAAGAGAGTCCAATATAAAGGGAAATAATTTGTCGTCTCTTGGAAAGATAAGGCAACAGAATGGGAGAATGGTATTGTAAAGAAAAAGCAATAGCAGTGAAGAGTTAGCAGCACAGAGGAGCTCATTAGTGATCTTTACCGGTGTAGCTTTGGTAATGAGAACAGGACAGAAACCAGTTTGAGATGGAAGCTTAGATGGAGCTATAATTGGGTTGTAACAAAACATTGAAGAATTTTGGACAAAATTGGAAAGTTAGGCATTAGTTGGATCCAAGACAGGTGGCTTAAGGATGTGGGGTTATGGTGGGGATCTTAAGAGAGAATAGGATAGATCCAGTAGCTAGGGATAATCCTAGAGTTCATGATCCTAATCATTAGCAAGGAGAGAGTGGGTACTTAGGCTTTAACTAGAGACTCGAGGGTCAAGTAAGCATGTAGAGGATTTTGACCTGGAAATAATGTTAATGGTAGAAGATATCAAGAGTGGGAAATCTCGAATCCTTTATGAATGTGTACTAACTGACATTTGCAGTCTTGAGAGTAATCCATACCATGGACAAGTATGGACAAGTGTTCTTCTGTGAGGAGCTTGCAACAGCAATTTTCTACAGGTAGAATTACAAAATTATACAAAATTGTTGCTTTAAACAAACTGAAATAGGTGGAACAGTTTGTCAATTACAGTTCACCAAAATATAATATTTAAAAAACATAATATAAATTAAACTATTTTACCATTTTACAGCATGTTCATGTTAGCAGTCTAAATGAAAGCCACAGCAGTTTGGTTGAAGAATCAGAACCAGAGTCAGAAAGCTTCTAAAATTCTGACTCAGAATTACCACGTGGAGGATCTTTCCCAGCTGGACGGTGGTAATTGCACTTATGACGTGAATGAACATTATTCCTGATAGTTTCCAACGTGCTTCATATTGCCTCACTGAATGGCTCATACCTAACAAGCTGTCCTTACAGGCTGAGTACGCTCAGTGATTAGTCTCCAGTTGGTGTGAGACTAAAAAAAAAAAAAAAAAATGAAGGCATAAAATCATGTACTAGTCTCTCCTTGGGATTTGTCTAAACTGGTAACCTACACTTTCATATTATTTAATACAGCACTATGGTGGGGTTGAATGTAGCTGCAGGCCATGCCCAGTTGCCATGGTAACCAGTGAAAGCTTCATTGTGGTGCAAAAATCATACCTGGAGTTTTTTTTTTTTTTTTTTAATAATCTATGTCAAAGGTGGAACTGGTGGTATTATGAAGTTTGGGACACAGCCCAAGACTTTGTGCTTATTCAACAGATTATTCATCAAAACTTCTACTGACAGTGTGTGTGTGTGTGTGTGTGTGTGTGTGTGTGTGTGTGTGTGTGTGTGTGCAGAAGCAGGTGTTTATCTTGAGGAAATGCTAGTGAGTAAAAAAAACTGCAGTTTTCCCACAAAGTTTATGAGTATCATGCTGAGGCATGCAGAGAAAACACACACACACTCACACACACACACACACACTCTCTCACATTGATTATGAAAGGTATCAGGACTGTGTGTGTGTATTCACTCCATTTAAACAGGGAGCTATTTAACGAGTTCTCCATTTCGCAGTCATGTCTATTAATTCCAACACAATACACTACGCCAGCAATATCTTATCAATCATGAGGTGTTTGCTTTGGTGGTGTTTATCTGATCTGTGTAGTGTCATTAGGGGCGCGTCAGTGGTGGAATGATGAACAAAAAACAACAACTAAAGATAACTACATGATGAGAATTTTAATCTAGTAACGTTTAAGCCGAATTTAGCAGATAGAACATCCAAGATTCATCCGAGTTTATTATGGAATGCAAATTTATTCGGGATAACATCCAATTACAATCATCATCTGAAACCCAGTCAGACGAGAGCGTTTTGCATATTGATCAGTACCTGCTGAGATTTCATTACTGCCAGAACACTTCACACTTCAACACACTTCAAATCTCTGTCTCATACACANAAGTAGGTCGATCACTTTAAATATGAAAGCACGAGACTGAGCACGGGCCATAACGCTTAATAAAGGCAAAGATATACTGATAGAATTTACAAAGGTGTACAGAACGCCAAGCATGAAGTGTCTTAGTAAGGCTTTGGGCCACCACAAGATCAGTGCACACTAAAATATTAAGTTGAAAGGGTGATAAAATAGGTAACATCCCACACACACAATTATAATTTCATGGTCATTATTTTGGTGCACAGGATTAGGAACGAGTCCATCAGAGGGACAGCTCATGTTGGACGTTTGGGGGACAAAGTTAGGGAGGCCAGATTANATAGGTGGAGAGTGATGATTCGCTGTGGAGACCCCTGAAGGGAAAAGCCCAAAGAAGAAGAAGAAGAAGAAGATTATTTTGGTGCACAATTCAGTGTGAACACAATTTTAAAAAAAAATAAAATGCAATGCAGAATAATAGAATTAAACCAAATTTGCTGTAATTAACAAAATTAGGTCTATTCAAGCAGCAAAATATTGGACTCTTAATTTTTTTTCTTCATTTTTCTTTAACGATCTTTTAGTTTTACGCTACATTTTATTACATCTAAGAGCAAATCTCATTTTCTACCCCTGATCTTTTTTTTTTTCAGGTTTACAGGTAAGTGCTTGTGTTTAAAGTAAAACGAAAGAAAAATCTTGCAACCTTGGAGGCACAAACTACTGGTAAATCAAGAAAATCAACTTAATACCTTTGTAACATAACTTGCAGAATTAATAACAGAACTTCTGGACTTAAGTCACCAGCGTAAGTCACCAAGTCTGAATATGGGAGTTTATTTGTATTTCCCAGCTGTATAGCAACACTGCTCTCCAAATGTTCACCACAATTTCCATTTTTCCGGAAAAAATCAGGTCAAAAATCCAATAAAAACATTTCCACAGACAGTGATGTCACTGACATGACAGTGTCACTCTACAGGCCTTCCTGTCACAACAGGTCGTGTTGGAGTGTGTTTCTGTGTCGCAGGGTGTAATTGTGTTTGGATTAGAGTGTCTGAGACACAGCACTACACATCGCTTATCATTAAATGTAAGCACTAGCATCAACGAGGAACCGCACAAACACCCCTGCAACATGCACTACGCAAAAATACATAACAAACACACTTTTCTCTACCAGACAACACAACACACTGCTTGAGCACACACACACACATTACCACGACAAGCACATAAATACACAATCCTCCACCAACACGCCAATACACACTGACCACATCCTACACATTAACACATTTTATTACTAACACACAGACACACACACTTGGCTTTCCACTCACACAGGCTTTTCTTCCAGCTGTGTATAAATGTTAGCTCCTCTGAGCCGGATCAGGTGTGTGAAAGCAGCCATGCAAATAATCTGATTTAATCCGCCCCAGCCACCTAAACATCCCCGGTGTGTGTGTGTGTGTGTGTGTGTGTGTTCTTTTCTAGTGTGTGATGAAATTAAGCTGTGCTCCAGCAGTGCTGTGTGGGGAAACACAGCCACTAAAGAGACAGGAAGTTAAACTAGGTCAGATTTATCTCCAAAGGTGCAGCATTTTTCTTTAAAACTCATAGGCTCTGTCCCGGCTAAAAATACAGCAGCCACAGTGTTTCCCTGGCTGCAATAACAACTGCTGATTTTCTGTAGCAGCACCAAATGGCAGTGAATAGCGTGTCAGAACAGTACCTATAGTATGTGCTACTTAGCACGTGGTCTCAGCAAGCTAGATAAGCATCGTTCAGCCATAACATTTTACTCGTTACTATATCAACTGGCCACTTCCTGTGGCTATATCCTGTAACTACCGCAGTCAATGGCTTGTGAAAATGGTATATATGAAGAAGGAGAAGTTTATTTTATATAGCGCTTTTCTACAAACTATAATAAGCTCCACTCTTCTTGGAAGGTGTTCCACTAGATTTTGAAACTGTTGGAATTTTGCTCCTTCAGCCATAAGAGCATTAGTAAGGCCAGGCAGTGATGTCAGGTGAGGAGGCCTGAGGTGCAATCTGCATTCAAAATCATTCCAAAGGTGTTCAGTGGGGTTGAGGTCAGCGCTCTGTGCAGACCACTCAAGTTATTCATCTCCAACTGGCAAACCATGTGTTCATGGAAGTCCCTTTGTGTACAGGAGCACTGTCATGCTGGAACAGGTTGGGGCTCTTGGTTCCTTGGTTCAGGGAACAGTTGGGGGAAGACCCACATATGGGTGTGGTGGTCAGGTGTCCACAAACGTTTGGAAATATAGTGTATTTTTCATGAGGAAATGTGGACAGAGTATTCTTTTAAAATAATTCAAGGTACATAATTGGACCCTTAAGGACAACTGGTTAACCTTTAAAACTTTAAAATCTAATTTAAATTTAGGAAAAGGAATTCAAGGAAAGGTACAGTTTGGTACCTTTATTTCTGAGAATGGACAATGAAGGTACTTGCTCTAAATCGTACACTGTTGCCATGGTAACAATGAAAAGAGGGAGAACGGGTAATAAAGTTTCATTCATTCGCACTCAGCATGATGAAAGCTAACGATCTAAAAAATGAGCACAATGTCTTGTGGGAACAGATGCTGAGTGCAATTAGTGCATTTGACACAATTACATGCTCTGTCCTTATACTTTCATCCTCTGAAGAATCTCTTTTTCTCTCTCTCACTGTGTGGATCTATTATAAATTTATCATTTTAACCTTTTTCTAAAAACCGTAAATCAAAACCATATGTTATGACCGTATGTCATATGAAACTAATCAGTGATGGAGTGGTGTGACTCAACACAAACCAGGCTTATTGTTACCCCCCTGAAGTTAATTGTTTTCCAATAACTGCACTTATTCCTCTTAAACTGCAGCAGTGATTACAGTTTTTTTTTATTTATTAAAGAATGACATCATACTTTTTTTTTACTTGACAAAACAAGGTTCCCTCACCTCGCCTTTTTTTTCCTTCTCTCTGATAAGATAAGATGAAAAATGCAGTTTTTCTTGTTACCAAGAAATCGCAAAGAGCGTATTCTTCTTTCCTGAAAACTTTCCTGGAACAGCTTTAACTCTGACTGTTACAAAATGCTGGCACTGAAGATTTCTTTTGTAAATATTCATCTCCAGGAACAGTCTTCAACCCTAATCTCAATTATTTCCAGTGAAATGTCGTGATGATGTAGGAGACTAATAGCCATTGCTTTGGAGTCTCTATCAGAAACACATCCTCATGCTAGTTCACTAGGTGAGGGACTAAGAATACCACTGAGAAAATGTTGTGAAAGCCAGTCATTTGATGTCATAGGCATTAATTAAAGTATATACAAAATAAAGAAAGAGAGCCAACACAAACTCATGAATTAAGACAAATAAAACGAATCATTCAAATAAGACAAAATGGCACCATATAAATGGAGGACGGGCCAGTCTTTCACGTAGCCATAAGCCGTAAACAAATGCCTTAGCTGATGGAAGATTTAGCCCTTGCTTATTATTATTATTATTATTATTAAATATTTTATTGCCATAGAAGTGACTTTTCAGTCTTTACCCTGATCATTCATTTTGAGTAAAAGTATGTGCACTTTTATGGAATTTTGTAGGTGTCACTACATGCAAATGTGCCATGTATGCACTCGCTAATTTACGTGTGATTGGCATTCATCAAAATACACACACAAGGATGAAGGAAATCCAGTGGAAATTTTAAGTTTGGTTTGGTTTAACGTTGGGTTAAACATTTACACACAACTTTACTAAAAGGTTGATAAATGAGGCCCAATGTCTGTAATGCTAATCACAGATCCTAAAGTCCATTATCTGTAGCGTCATGATGTTAATATCATTGCTAATCATCGCTATGGTAATAATTGCTAACCTCCAATTATCATCAGTGTAATAATCGATGATCTCTGATCAGCGATATGCCAATACAGAAATGTTGACATTGAGATTATGTTAAGCTTCGTTATTCCAAGTGGAATGATGCTAATGAAGGTTCGCAGATGGTGTTTACCTGCTCTAAGATGAATAGCATGTGTGGGTTGGGACTGCTGTTGGTAAAACATGATGGTGCTCTAGTGAAAATGTTGGAAGGTTTGGAACATGTCCAAAAGCTGTCATTTATTAGAAAAAGCAATAAAAAGGTACTGATCATCTCTCTCTCTCCCCTCACTTATCTTCAGCCACTCTTTCGGTCCTCTGTCTCCATCAGGCACCATTTATATGGTCTATTTCTCCTCTTCATATCACTCCATCTTATCTTTGCACCTCCACTATTACTCCCTGTTCAGCTACAGCACCTAGCGCTTTCCTCGAATCAATCACTGTACACTCGTCCACTCGTTTGTCCATTTCTATTTCTCAGTCTCTGAATGTCTCCGTTACTCTTTCTCCAATGTGCTACCTTACCAGAATGAGCTTTTTTACCAACACTATCCATCCATCAATCTGCTGAATCTACATCCTCGACTCATAGTACTACATAAGCTCCTTCTCTCTAATCATTTTTCAGCTTTGCTTTACATTATTTCTCTACATTCTAAATGTTTTCTTTTCTTTTTCATTTGTTTTTATTTTTTAATTAATACTTATTCTCCCTTGGTTTGGATTTTCCTCAATTCAGTACATGTTTCTCTACTACTTTTTCACTCCATTTCTCCATTTCTCTCCACAGAGTGATGTTTAGATGGAAGGGAAGACAGAATGATGGGTGGAGTAAGGACAGAATGATGGGTGGAGTAAGCTACTGATGACATGATGTGGAGTGAAATGGACTGAAACATGAAGGTTTTCTGGTTTTAGTACAATCAATGTAGCAAAAAAAATAAAACCCAAAGGGCTAGGCAATTCTTGGAAACATGAGACAGGCCAATGAGAACATGGGAAGGGGTTGAATGGGTGAGAAAGGGGCAAGGGGAATGAAAATGACTGGTAGTGAATGGGAACAGGGTGCAGGTTTTAGCCGTAGCACCCCCAGGTTCCAGGGCGCAAGGAGGAGAATAGAGAGATAAAAGGTACCTGGCCCTGTATACTCATCATCCACCAGTAGGATAGCTTTGTCAGAGACCCTTGGTCTCTCCTTCCAAGAGCCGAGTGTTGACCTGGTCATGTAGCACTGTTTATGATCCTACAGAATGAATACAGTTATATACAGCAGCAAGTCCAAAATCCTACATTCTGTAGCTTTAAGTAAGCCAGTGTGTGCAATTTTCCTCCTCAAGTATTGAATTAAATTTTTCCTCCCCGTATGATGACATCTAAGATGTTTTGGGCCTTCTGCCAATAAAGAAATTTGAACAGGGAAAAACCTGTGGCATGCAGGGCCTCTTGTACTAAAAATAAGAGGGTTTATATCCAGTTTATATCTTTGCCAGTAACTAGCATCATTGTGAATAAACTATGTGATATTTTTGATACTCTGATTAAACTTAAATTAATGCCCATAGAATTCATATTGTTTGTATTGTCTATGCCAGACCAGAAACCCTGCTGGTCTTAGTTAGGGGTCCAACCAACCCGGATGCCGAATGGCCTTCTTCTAGTTCTTATATAATTTTGGGAACACAAGCGGGGCAGCTGGATGGTCAGAGCGTTGCAGAAAAGCTCCTGTTGACCCTTAACCCATGGGTTTGCCAGGGCCTCAAAACATTTCCGTTGTTCCCTCTGCAGGTTGAAGAAAACCTGCTGTTGTATTTGATGGAGGCCAGTTAAGGACATGATCACCTCTGTGAAGGGAGATGAGTCCCTTCAGTGTATCATTGCTCTCAATAACCAGGTTTTCACACCATTGTGACAGGAATGGCTTCAAACGCAACAACGTCTCTTACTCGTCCATTATTACTCGACAAATGTGGACACACTTTTATTGACACATCTGTTCCTATGCTGTGTAAGTTGCAATGAGTGGCGTATGACACTGCAAGAGAGTCAGTGCTGTGCGAGCTGGCTGGGACAGTGACTGTGAACAGACAGACGACAACAGAATCACTGGGTGTGTGTGTGTGTGTGTGTGTGACACACACACACACACACACACACACACACACACACACAATAAAATTCCAATCAAAGCTTGTTTTCTTTATTTTTATATGTCGCTCTCTCCAAAGTCTGTTGTCATTTCATGTTTCATTTACTCCTATTATTATAAGCAGTGTAAATTAACTGTTGTCCCGTACGGTATATGGTAAAAACCGCAATGTTAGCATACACATATGAGTATTCACTAAATGAATCATTAGCTAGCCTTATTGGTGCTTTATCCATGTGATTTCTGTTAATGATGCTGGTATGTTTGTGGAGTATAGCAGTCAGACCTTACTTTTTAAGGATTGCAATATAAAGATTGTGCACACGCACTCCAACAATATCTTATATGCGAGTGAAAGGTAGGGCAGGTTTATGATGTTATTTTTTTGTGGAACAATAGAAAAAAAGAGCACAAAAAAATAATGAAACAGGAAGTTAAAGGAGTGTCTGTATATGTTTTAGAACTGTGTTTGGGGCTGAAGGTGCCATCCTGAATAACATAGGGTCATTCAAAGTCAAATGCCAGACTTTCCTGTGCTGATATGGAGGAAGAGTAAAATACACACAGACTGGAGAGAAAAAAGTGCTATACATATAGTAGGTGGCAATACATGCATTGGCCGTGTTTCTGTCTCAGTGGTCAGCGAGAGAGGAAGAGAGGAAGTGAGAGAGACTAGCAGGGCAAAAAAAGAGACAGTGGACAAAACAGGAGGGAATTGGTAGAGAATGTAGGCAATTTAGCTGGAATTTATTTTTTAAAAAAAAGAGATGTAAATACAATGAACAGAAAATTAAATCAATGCAAACCAGTACAAGAAATCTAAAAACTACACTTTAACTGCAAACCAGGAAGTACTCAATACATTACATAGATAATGAATATTGCTGATCACTGAGTATCAAAACCATGCTAGGGTTAAATAAAAATCCGAGGCAGAGCAGTCTCGGACTAGAGACATTCACTTGGACTTGTGCCTAGGAAATGGCACAGCAAGAGAACACTGAAGGTGCAGTGATATTTAAAGAGTCATTATTGAGTTGGTTTTAAGCTGCAGGTGTCAATTATCCGGTGAGGTAGAACATTGAGCACATGCTGCTGAAGACAGAATCATTGTTAAGCTAATCTGAGACATGGAGTTCATTACAGAAAGTTGCAGGTTCCTGTTAGACAGCCAGATTCTCTATCTACGTCTCTGACCTGTATTCAGCAGCAGTTGAGCAGTTGAGACCAGCTTGCTCTTTCTGTCGTCTGAGAGCCCTCTATAGTTGTAAATCATATATATACATATTTGTTTTTGGTTGTTTTGATATCTGTCTATATATATGAAGTGAAGTGAAGTGAAGTGACATACTAGGAATTCATGCTCTGCATTTAACCCATCCAAGTGCACACACACAGTAGTGAACACACACACACCTGTGAACACACACCCGGAGCANCCCACCTACAATCCCTGCCGGACCCGAGACTCGAACCCACGACCTTCAGGTTACAAGTCCGACTCTCGGACCATTAGACCAGGAATCAGGGTTAGGAAGCATAGCACACAGGGTAACACTTTACAATATGGTTCCTTAATTAATCCTTAAGTGCTTCCTTAGCAGTAAATAACATGCTACAGTAGTAGGTCTTCAATTATTTGGGAGTGACGAGGTTGGACAGGTTTAGGAACGAGTACATCAGAGGGACAGCTCATGTTGGACGTTTGGGGACAAAGTTAGGGAGGCCAGATTAAGATGGT
>JAKKZN010000013.1:16562982-16585965 GCA_033441825.1 Pangasius elongatus
GGATTGGTCAAACTTTCTGCTGGAGCCAGTGGGATCAAGAGTGAAAAGTGGGAGTGGGTGGGATTGGTCAAACTTTCCGAGGGAGCAGACAGGATTGGTCAAAATGTCCACATGAGCAGACACAATTGGTCAAGAGTGTCTGTGGGAGTGGGTGCAACTGGTCAAATTTTCTGTGTAAGCAGAAAGAATTGGTCAAGAGTGTCTGCAGGACCAGGTGGGATTGGTCAAACTTTCTACAGGAGCCAGTGAGATTGGTCTTTTTGAAACTTTTTGAGGGATCAGACAGGATTGGTCAAACTTTAAGGGTGAGCAATTGGACAAGAGAGTCTGTTTAAGTGGGTGGGATTAGTCAAATTTTGTATGCAAATTGGTGGGATTAGTCAAGAGTATGTGGAAGGGGGTGGGAATTGTCAAACTATTTGAGAGTGTGGGTATCATTGGTAAAGAGTGTCTGCACGTGCAAGCAAGATTGTTCAAGATTGTCGGTGGGATCGGTCAAACTTTCTGTGAGAGCAGATAGGATAGGTCAAGTGTGTCCATGGGAATGGGTGGGATTGGTTAAATTTTCTGCTGGAGCGGGCAGGATTGGTCAAGATTGTCTGTGGGAGCAGAAAGGATTGGTCAGGAGTGTTTCCTGGAGCAGGTGGGATGGGAGCAGGCAGGACTGGGATTAAATATTTAGTCCCATGCAGACTTGGGGGTCTCTCTCTAAGCAGAATGTGAGTGGGGGAGCATCATCAGAAAGTGATAACATAGCTTGACTTATTTGCCTATTGTGTCGTGTCTTGGTACTTGAGTACATTGTCTGCTCCGGTAGTTGAACCAGAGATATGCTATGGAGGCAGAAATACTGATGATATTTGTTTTATGTTAATTTTCATAACATTTCAAGTTTAACTGAAAAGTTACAGGGGGTAATTAATTTTTAATGGGTACCAGTATAAAAAAAATACACTACTGCACAATTTATAATGCCATCCACGGGTGGCTGCAAGTGTGTGTGTGTGTGTGTGTGTGTGTGTGTGTGTGTGTGTGTATAGAGCCTAATTGTACTAAAAGAGCCTACACAAGGGAACCAACCACACACAACTCCCACTCTCTGCCTTGAAACACCACAAATGAACAACCAAGCCCAAAAGACACTATAAATCGGTATACACTAAACCACCACACTACCCTGTGTGTGTGCTTGGTTAAGTTCCATTACTCCAACGCTGGGAAAGTAGTGTTGACTCATACTGAGAAGCCTACACATGGTTATTGATAACCACACACACACATACACACACACACACACACTGTAGCTCAGAGGTTTGGCATGGTGGTGTGTTCACACACAGCAGTTACGCTGCAGTAACACAATCCTCAGCTGAACCACAACACTCAACAAAAGTGGGTTCTGCGTAAGGATCGTTGTGTGCCGAGATGAGCTGCACCTCAGTGTAACGTAGCAGAAATACTCAATTACTGCCCTTAAGTGGGTTTTGGAAATATATTTCCTCTTTGTTCTGACATAAAATGTTCTGCTAAGTACTTTTACTGCTTTACTTTTACTTCACTGTCTATCCATCTGTCTTGCTAGCTCCCTGCATGCTCTTTCTCTTCTCTCTATTCATTTATATATATTTATCTATATATCCTTTGCCATATTTACAGACAGTACCAGAATTATTGGCACTACTATTGAAACGCACACTACTGGAAACTGTATGTATTGTGTGTCCAAACCTTTGACTGGTATTGAACTTACCTAGCCATTAGAAATCATTCTATTATGAACATGTTTGTTAAATAATAAGACAAGTACTTTAGAGGGTGGCATGGTGGTGCTGCATATAGTGTTTATGTCCCAGAGCTTCAGGGTCTGGGGTTCTATCCTGAGCTCTGGTTACTAATTGTGTGGTGTTTCACATGTTCTCCCTGTGTCACATGGTTTTACTCGCACCTCCCATGGCGACAGGTGAACCGGATACTCTAAATTCCCCCTAGGGGTGAGCGTGTGTGTGTGAAGAGGTTAAAGCAGTTTTGCTGTCAATCTCCAGAAACTATTGTTGCCTCTGACCATTTCCTGTTTCCCCTTGAATAAAAGAGCAGCCCACATATTGGAGTGTGTCGACATTGGCATGACAAATAAAGGGACCATGTACAAGGGCATGTACTTAATAAATATTGTTAAATATGATTTTGCATCATTGATGCTTTTTCTGAGGATTGATGGCATCATCAATTCCTCTAGTACCAGCTCAGAAACTGGCCGTCTGTGCCAGGAGTTTTCAACAATATGATGCATAGGCTATGCGAAGAGAAGTTGTCCAAGATCCTTCTGCAAGTGTCTGCCATCCTTGTTAATCAATACATCTGGCTTCACTAAAAAATAACTGTACAGGTGCCAATAACATTGAAGCCAGTGCCTTGCAAAAGGAAATGCAAAAAGAAACTTATAATTGACAAATTGCATAAAGTAAAACTCCAGAACAGTCTCCATATGGTTTTTAGTATGTGGAAAAACTGAACAATTAAGGTAGGAACACATCTACATTAGACTAGAATTATGCTAATTTTAGTTCCACACAGTGCTTTCATGTGCCTAGTGGTTTAGCTAGTGACTTTATGATTTGTCCACTCCTCTCAGGGATTTGTTTCATTTTGGTTCACTTTTCCGGTCACACACACACACACACACACACACACACACACACACACACACACACACAGTGTGAGAGAGAGAGGGCTAAAGCTGAAGGGAGCATTAACAGGTTTATAAAGACAGATAGATTAAAACACAGCCTATCTTTGTTAAAAATAGCCTTCAGTCCTGTAATCCACTCATCACTTATAATGTCTGCTACTGATACACTTGGAAAGAGCCTGGGAAAGATCATGTGTGTGTGTGTGTGTGTGTGTGTGTGTGTGTGTGTGTGTGTGTGTGTGTGTTTAGGTAATTTGAAAGTGGGGTAAGATAATAAGTACAGTCTAGTACTTGCTAGATGTTAAATTGCAAAAGTTTTATCAGGTGTACAGTATAATCACAATGTTAGACTTCAAATTAAAATTAGATATACTGTTTATCAAAGAAATATGACAATAATGTAATACTGAGCTGAAAATTATGGAAGACTGGAAAAAAAAATATGTCATTAAATAAACTTTTAACTCCTATACTATTCAGCCGGGAAAAGATTTCTGGGCATTTCTGTTAAGTAAAGTTTTTGTTAAGTAAGGACATCAGTAGTAATTATAATCATTCTGCATGGGATCATTATACGAGTCTTCATGATGTACTCATGGTTTGAGGCGAAGTTGCAACTTGTACTTCCTCACCTACAACAGGTAAAAGACACCGAAAATGCCCCCTCGGTTTGACATTTCAACTTGTCAACTTGGAGTAGTCTTCTCAACTACCAGTTCCTTCCCTGATTAGTGAGAGACATCAAATCAACATGGCTACTTAGATCATTTAATACACAGACACAGTACTTGGTTAAATCTAATACGGTGATCATACTAATCACTGTTTTGAGAAGGTAATAATCAACAGTAGAGTTATCACTAACCTTAGACGGCTAGCTTCTTGCTAATACTACTCCTTATTGTCGGCTGTTGTTGCCATACTGCAATTTCAGTCCAAAATGTTGCGTCCATGTTTTTTTTATCCCCCACTTCACATATCAAACGTGCCAAGGTGGGAAATGATGTTATTACAACTTGCAAATTACCACTTACAAGGCACCATGAACACAACATTGGTGTCATTATGTCTTCTTCAGGAGATAGACGGATCTGTACGTAGCGGATCCAGCTGGATATGTTAGCACTATTATTTGCACAGACAGGAGGCATACAATCTCCATCTCACTAGTATTTATGGTTCGAAAGTTCTACAAGTCTGTCCTCTGTCTCTGCTCTCCACTGTTCATGTTAAGAGTATACACTCTTTGCCATTTTGCTTTTTTTCGCTACTAGCTGTGTCACTGGATGTTGCATCATTTGTCCAATCACACTACACAAACTTGTGAAGGTTTTCAGCAGTGAAAAAAGAAAATATGAAAATATATATCGAGGCCTCTGATAATTCTGGAGTGAGACTCGAAGGCTCATGATTGACACAATTACCCTTCCCCTTCAACAAATCATTTGTGCCCACACTCATTTACCATCACACATCACCGCATCATCTGCGCCCACATTTGTTTACCCTCCCACACCACAGGATCATCTGTGCCCAGACTCGTTTATCCCCCTCATTTGTGACCACACTAGGCTCTCATCCAGCTTCCATTTGGAGATTCACTCCCTATTTTGAAAATTTGTCTGCATAAGCAAATTGGGTATAAATCCTGGCTAAATATCCTACTAAGCATGCCAGGCCTAACCCAGAGCCAAATGCTGCAATGATCAATTTAATATGTAGACAGCAAACTAGCTAGACTAGCTGTCTAGCTTATAAATAAAGCTTAATGTCCCATCCTCAATTTTCCGTATCCTCACTTATCACATATGAAGACAGCTACTAGACCTGTAAAGTGACTGCCTTGTAGTCCATTGCAGTCAATTTAATAGCTTTCGATTTAATTTAATAGCTTTTCTTGGCTTATATGTTTGTCAGTCAGTCACTTGCACAGAATATTGACAGTGAAAAGGTATGAAGGTACCATGTACTAGGATACTACAATGTTTCAGTACTGGTAGTAATGAACCTGTTGCTAGGGTGCACGGTTAACTCAGCTGATAAAGCATGAGACCCTTAATCTCAGGACCAAGCTGGGCACCAACCCCAGTCACTGGGGGTACACAGGCTAATGCACTCTCAGTGCCGGTCACAGATAAATGGCGAGGGTTTAGTTAGGAAGGCATCCGGTGTAAAACCTGTGCCAAGTCAACATGCAGACAATGGAAATTGGTCCTCTGTGGTAACCCCTAACAAGAGCAGCCGACAGAACAATAACTAATGAACCTGTGCTCACTGTACAGCTGTTACTGTTCTCGCTGAGCAATATGGACATTAAGGGTGTAACCAAACAGAAATACATTATTGAGATTAAACAGATGTGTTCTAAACTGATCCAAATACAGATATAAATAGGAGGAACACTTCTGGTCTTTAGAAAGCTTCCAGAAAGGTTCACAGGGCATGAGATGAGCGGTTTTACTTTCATGTTGCTTGCGTTCCTTAGTAACTGCCTGGTCAGGGTTGTGTTGGTTTAAATCAGGCTAGTAGTGTTTATATTTTTGGAAATAGAACCAAATAAATTCATTTAAACTGTTCCATGTTCTCTTGTTGAGACAAACGATGACCTCGGGTGATGAGATTGAGGAACTATCAGAGCACAGACCATGCTGATGTTTTTTCATTTTTAATTAAAAAAAAAACCTTCCAGTTCAGCCCCCTGACCACTTGGGGTTTAAATACGAATAGAGATACAAATATGTGGAGATAAGAGGGCAAACATTATTGTTACAACCCATTTGTGGTAACAGAATGTTGTCACTGTTTGATTCCATTAACCATGAGCTTCAGTATAATATCTGCATGTTAGTGCAGGCTGTAGTCTGTACACTTTGTTAAACATGAGATTTATTATGAATTCTTGTTTGCATTTTGCATAATGTAGCTGCACTGTAGTGCGCGTGTGGTCACAGTGAGTAGCTCTGCTTTGCATTCTTTAAATCCACAAAAATAAGCAGCAATGTTTCTGGACTAACTGCTGATGTCTACACCTAGACCTCTTGTTCATTTACCTGTAGCTCTGTGTTGCCAACTTAGCCTCACTATCACTAGATCAACTTTATTTCTAAAAAATCTAAACAGTATAGTGCTATCCAGGTCACATCACAGCTGCTGGTGATACGAGCTGAGAAAGCAGGTTCACTCAACTCACTACCAGTGTGTAAGGCCTGACTGAGTTGTAAGCCTCTGTTCCCAAAGACCAATCACTGATCACCATTGCTCCCAAAGACCAATCACTGATCTCCATTGTTCCCAAAGACCAATCACTGATCACCATTGCTCCCAAAGACCAATCACTGATCACCATTGCTCCCAAAGACCAATCAATGAACACCACTGCTCCCAAAGACCAATCACTGATCTCCATTGTTCTCAATGACCAAATCATTGATCTCCATTGTTCCCAAAGACCAAATCACTGATCTCCATTGTTCTCAACGACCAAATCACTGATCTCCATTGTTTCCAAAGACCAATTACTGATCTCCATTGTTCCCAAAGACCAAGTGCTGTTTACCATTACTACAAACCACCCACATGCTTGATAGAGATTACAGCATTTTGTAAATATGTAAATGGTTAGTTTGTGGTGCCATGACCAAAGCCTTTTCTTCTATAAAAGTCTATTCTATTCTATTCTATTCTATTGTGAGTGTCTTCAGAAAATCTTTCAAGTTCATATAACATTTTAATGCGAATGACCATGATTGAATGAATATGAAATTATGACATCATAGTTACACCATCATCTGGCAGCTTCCACTGATATCTGGCGACATTCTATTGAGCACGCATTAGCTACTTTCCCCTGAAAAATCTAGGCAACACTTGGCAGTATCCGTTATAATTAAATGGAATCTGTCAAAACAGCTTAATCATATTTTATAGATTAATTGACCAGCTAGTTAATCTGGTACTGATATTACATAGACAATTTTACAACTTTACTCTGGTCAGTAGAACTTTCCCTTTATATCTTTCCCCATACAGTGTTGTATGTGAATTGTATTTTGTTGTGCTTATTGTGCTGTAATTAAATCTGCACTCTGGTAGGTGTGTCTCTCTGTATGTTTACACACCGTTGCTTGTTTGCACATGATCTGTTCTTTCACTGATGTGCCATGTTACATGTCTGTGTACTTCCATATATCTGGTAAATGTGATTCTGGTTCGGATTCTGGCCCATACTCCTAAAATCCATGTTTTAACAGCTAAATAAGGGGACACGGTGCAGCATGTAGATTAGATCAATCTTTTTTAATCCAGGTAAAGGAATCCCTGTCTTCATCTGCACATTTTATGATATATAATTGCACACTAATATAGGAAAGCACGCAGATTAGCTAAGGCTGCATTAGCACTTAGCACGCCAGCCAAAGCTGCTGTAAATCCCTCCTCACCTTTCCCGAAGCTCCGTCTCCGATTAACACCATCTTCAGCTGCCGCTCCTGGCTCTCTTCCTCCGAATCCGACATATTTATCGGTGTGTATGAGTGTGTATATATATACAGTAAGCACACAGGTAAATACGATAAAACAGTGAAATCAGTAAGATGCTTGGCAAAGTAAGGTTGTAATCATATAACAATTTGTACTGAGCAACGAGCCGCCATGTTCACTCAAACAGCCGGAGACTGGACCCAACCATTCGGGGTAGAGCACTGCAATATTAGGGCAACTAATAACGGCATTTGCGCTGTCAGTACCTTTTATTAAACAGCTATATGCTCAGTATATATATTAAATCGACAGTGCCTATGCGTAGATATGTCTCCAAATAGACCCTCGATGAGTTTTAGGCTCTTTCATTTGTATTCCTACCCACAGGAGAGAAATGGATTCGTCCGCCATGACGCTTCCTCGTTGCCAAGGAAACCAAGGTTCCTGCAGGAGCCCTGAATGAGGGAATGGATTGTTTGAGTGTGCGCGTGCTTTCACGCAGCTTCAGCGACAAATATCCGGTTTTATAGAAGTGTATGATTACAGTTATTACAGAATTCAATCTCCATTATATCATCGAACCATTATAGTAATATAAAATATACTTTTTCTTCTCGGTCATTACTCTCAAGACACATCTGTCTGTCTGTCTGTCTGTCTGTCTGTCTGTCTGTCAGCAAGACACATCTGTCTGTCTGTCTGTCTGTCTGTCTGTCTGTCTGTCTGCAAGACATGTCTGTCTGTCTGTCTGCAAGACACATCTGTCTGTCTGTCTGTAAGACACATCTGTCTGTCTGTGTCTGTCAGCAAGACACATCTGTATGCCTGTCTGTCTGTCAGCAAGTCACATCTGTCTATGTCAGCAAGACACATCTCTCTGTCAGCAAGTCACATCTGTCTATGTCAGCAAGACACATTTGTCTGTCTGTCAGTAAGACACATCTGTCTGTGTCTGTCAGCAAGACACATTTGTCTGTCTGTCAGTAAGACACATCTGTATGTCTGTCTGTCTCAGTAAGACACATCTGTCTGTGTCTGTCAGCAAGACACATCTGTATGTCTGTCTGTCTGTCTGCAAGACACATCTGTCTATGTCAGCAAGACACATCTCTCTGTCAGCAAGACACATTTGTCTGTCTGTCAGCAAGACACATCTGTCTGTATGGCTGTCTGTCTATGCATGCAATTTGCACCATGTTAAACTGGTGCGAGGCTTCCCCTGCATGTCGCACGAAAATTTCCTTTGGGATTAATTCATTTTTATCTATCTATCTATCTATCTATCTATCTATCTATCTATCTATCTATCTGTCTATCTATCTATCTATCTATCTATCTATCTATCTATCTAGTTTGCACCATGCTAAGCAGGAGCGAGGTTTACTTTAGGTGTTAGCTCAGGTACACGTGTTGATTTGGTTAGTTAATGTATATCTAGATCATATACAGTACATGTTTTATAAAACGCCTTGGCACGAAGGCCAGCTCACGCTGACTTGCTGAAGTGTTTTATGACGTCCGGTGTAAGGAAACGTTTGTTACCAGATGAAAGACGTTTCATTATTTCTTTATTATTATTATTATGATGATGATGATTTAAAATCCAGACACTAGCCCACCATCAGCAGCACCACCCCTAACAGCACCGTGTACCACGAGCCCTTTTACCCACAGGAGCACTGTGAGTTTCCCCGCAGGAGGAGGACCAACTGGCTTCAGACTGAACACTCTTCACTCAGCTCTTAATGGAGCACACTGCTGCACTTAGCCAAGGCAAGAGCACTTGAAATCGGTGTAATAACGTGGAGTATTTATGCATCAGAGTTTCTATCTTTCTATCTATCTATCTATCTATCTATCTATCTATCTATCTATGACACTTTGCAGTGTGAAATTTATTTAAAACATAGATATCCAGTGTATTTATCCAAATATAATAACCTGCTTAATATAAAACAGCACGATGAAGTAAACCCGGTCAGATTTATTTTATTGGACTGTAATACAGTTAGGCCTCATATATTAAACTTTTTCCTTTTTTCCGTTTACATGAGTCTCGTGATTAAAGCGGGCAGAAGGTTTACACGTTAGTGGAAACGTGTAACGTTTTTTTCTCCCAAACGTTTCTGAGCATGTGTCCCGGGCAGACCTGAAATGCTAAGTGTCATGAAAAAACATGCCTACTGCAGTCAAATATCATAATTCATAATCTGATTTTCTTAAACTATGAAGCTTAAATCACAAACATGTTCATAATAATAATAATAATAATAATAATAATAATAATAATAATAATAATAATAATATGAAAATAAGCTGACATTCAGGGGTCTCATATTAATAGACTTAATGATTTTATTAATATTTATTTATTCATATATGAATATGATAATATTAATATTATAATAACTGCACAAACTATACTACACAATACACACGTAGACAAGGAAAAGAATAATAACGAAAATAGTGAATAAAATACAAGAGATATAATAAAAATACTACAAATAAGAAGCAATAACTTAAATAGAGATAAACAGAATGAAAGGGTATTACGTCACTAGTGAAGTCTGAGTAACTATATGTGATAGATGATAGAAAATGTAAATATTAATTGAATAATTTAACTGTCTTGCACATCTGTCTGTGAAAGATTGTTAAAGGACTGAGCAGGTCCAAGCAAGCTGCATTTAATCAGGGACAATTTAAAATGACTTCAAATCAAATAGTTGCTATTAATATTTGGCACATTATATCAGATTTGCCAGTGAATAATGTAACCTGAGCATGTTTCCGGTCGGTTACATGCACGAGTCTTTTTTGTTTGTTTTTGTAGATGCGTTAAATATTCTATATATATATATATATATCAGCATCTACTATGAGCTATAAGCAGGTCAAATTAATTTCACTAAGCGCTGATTAAGGACTTTCACTGGGAAGCACGCTTTGCAAATACGAATGATAAGTATTACAAAAAATATATAAATCAATAAATAGATTAAAAAAAAATAAACACATAAACACGGCAATAGTCTTTCATGTAAACGCATTATTATTATTATTATTATTATTATTATTATTATTATTATTATTATTATTATTATTATTATTATTATTATTATTCTCGCGGCGGTTTGTTAATTAAAACAAGCGCGTGTCGGATCTGTGTGTAATGGGAAGCAGATGTACCTGCGCGAGCAGCTGGAGGAAAAATCAAGCAGGTGTGCGCGTGCATGCGTTCTGTCCGATGTACACGTCATAATAATAATAATAATAATAATAATAATAATAATAATAATAATAATAATAATAATAATAATAATAATATACCGCTTTATCACATAGCTATGTTTTGGAGCTTATAGACCATTTTTCACTTTTTAAAAAATTAATGAAATACAGAAAAAAATATATATATATATATATATCTCACATAAAAAGCAAAAACAAAAATAAGATCCCTAAGAATAAGTAACAGGAAAACAAACTAAACAAAAAAGAACAAACACACACACACACACACACACACACACACACACACACATATATATATATATATATATATATAAAATCAGATTTAATCTGATATATATAAATGTAAATATGAACACTGAATAGTCCACACTTAACTACGTAAGTAAAAAGTGGGGAAACCATGAAGAGAAAAGGTGTGCTTATTTATCTGGATATAGTATATGATAGTGCATCTGTGTTCTGTATATAAAAACGCAAATCCAAAAAAGGAGAAAAAAAATGCTGTATATAAATACACAAGCTGATCTGAGATATTCTTGAATGCGAGTGATTTAAACAAAAAATATAGTTAAGCATTAATAGCATTAAGACAACAGTTATAAGCGAGAATGAATAGCCTTTTATTATTAAAACCATATTGTATGTAATGTTTGAGGGATCTCACCTCTCTTACCTGCACTTGTCGGGAATAAAGAACGGCTCGTGCCTTGTGTTTTTTCCCTAAAGGAGTGTAATTGAATTAAAGCGCTCAGAGATGAGAGGAGAGGAGAGGAGGAATGGCTCGCAGGTGCGGAGGCGCGCGGGATTACAGAGAGCGCGAGGAAAAACGCCAATTTCGCCGCCATTACATTACATTACGGGAAACCCGATCTGGCACAACACCGGGCTCGCGCGGGCCGACATGATCGCTCTGATTAAGCGCCATTACGCCGTCAGGCCGCCTCTATTAGCGTGTGTGCACAGATTGCCTTTGACGGCTCCAATCTCTGCATAAATATACAGAGTACGAGGGAGACATAATGTCTGATAAACCTGCGGGAAAATCACCAGGACATTGGTCATGTCACATACTAACGCATAAGTCTGCAGTATTATTATTATTATTATTATTATTATTATTATTATTATTATTATTATTATTATTAACTTAATATAAATCAAGTGTAGTATACTGCGGCAGTGTGTGTGTATGTGTGTGTGTGTGTGTGTGTGTGTGTGATGGGCGGTGGGGGCTTACTTGCCTATACGCGCGTGCGTTTTTTACTAATGCCCAAAAAAGAAAATCGTGTGTGTGTGTGTGAGAGAGAGAGAGAGAGAGAGAGAGAGAGAGAGAGGGAAATTTTATTTATTTATTCATTTTGTTCCTTCACTCAAAAAATCTTCCCCTTTTTTCCTCTTCTTTTTTATTATTTAATTCTTTAATATTCACACACTCTAAGATGAGCTGAATACAAATGCACCATTGTCGTGCTAATAAAAAATGTAATATAATTTAACCTGATTGAAAGTGAGTGGAAGAAAGAGGAGTGTGTGTGTGTGTGTGTGTGTGTGTGTGTGTGTGTGTGTGTGTGTGTGTGTGTGTGTGAAGATCTCTCATGATCTCAATGTCAATACCATTTTGAGTGGCAAAAACTGAAGCTCCATCTGCGAATCACTTCCAGACACGACCGAGCTCTCTCTCTCTCTCTCTCTCTCTCTCTCGCATGCTCGCTCGCTCGCTCTTTCTCTCTATCCCTCTCTTAAACACACTCAATAGAGTCTTTAGGCCTCACTCGAGTTTTTTTCCCCTCTCGGTCATTTCTGCTCTTTTTCCCGGAATGTTTAACCATCGGGGTACTTATTTATAGGGGTTGAATTTAAAGGGGGGAAAGGCGCCAGGCCTTCACTGCACCTCAACGTGCAATATAGTGTCATTTCAAGCACGCTCACTTTTGCACAGATTTATGGTACAACAGATAAGTGGGGAGAAAATATCTGTTCTCTTGTCAGTTGGTAATAATGAAGAAGAATCTCGTTCAAGTGGAAATGTTTTACACTGTGTCCTGCACACCTAGTACATGGGTGTTGACTTTTCAGGAAAAACACACACACACACACACACACACACACTGATCCTCTGTAGTTATTTTGTCCTGAATTCTTAATGACTTCCTGTTGCAGACATAGTGCAGTATAGTGTATACATTTTTCCATATGCCATGTAGTGCAAATATAGGGAGCTAAATCCTAAATGGCTTGCTACTGGACACCTAAAGTAGAAAAATCTGGAAAGAAATGTATCCAGGGGTGGTGAGGTGCGGCACATTAACCTGTCAGGGGGCAGTGAATATGTCTAGAACCCTTAACCCTTGTAGATTTAAGCTTTTTTTTCTAGAAATAAATGTATAGGAGGCTTTATTTCACATGTTAGGATCAAGGTGTTGAATCCCAAATGGTGCCTGTCTGAGATATAGGCTATAGTGCATAATATGTAGAATATAAAAGTCATTATTTAATACATATCATGGAGCTCTTATGTACCAAATTCCTCTCTACTGAACTAATCAAAATAGAAAAGAGTGAAATATTCAGGGTGTATACCAGGCAGATCATGAAAGGAATGGCTAAATACAGAGTAGGGAACAGACTTCAAAATACCTCACCATTTGATTAATGGTGCATTATGTAGGGTTTGGAGGCAATACACGCTATATAATGCCTGGAGTTGAAACCAAAATGCCTCTCGATTGGACACCATACTCTAAATAGGGTACAAAAAACACTCAATTTATACCTTGTGTAGTGCAGTTAACCTATATATTGGAATAAGGAATTCTAATGCCTGTGTAATGGACATACAACACTACGTAGGAGGTTAAGTCCATTATTTGTGAAGCCATTATTTCATTCCCTGCACTTATATTGTGATACATGGGGTGTATGAGGGAGTTGAAGCCTAAATAAGTCCATATTCAACATACAGTTTGTTTACAGGGTGTAGAAGCCTACTCAAGTATTACTCTAATGCTAAATCACATATGACTTCCTATTGATTCCTCTGGCTATAGCTGACTCCCATTTTCAAGGAGAAGCCATGATGTACAATGATCGAAATTGCCATAATGGCTATTATTACAACTGACTCTTAAGTTTGGTGGTTTCAGCTGTTTTCTGAGAGATCTTGGTTACTAGAGCCACAATTGTAGGCTAGTTCACTGTGGTGTAGTAAAATCCCCTGAGGTGATATTGGGAGGAGTTTCGTCTTTCTGTATGCTAAATTATTAGTATGGTGTTCTCAGAATACTTGTGGTAAAACTCTTAGGGCAGAAACATCCTAAAACCTTTGTTCAGCCATTGGTACTGTGTAGGTTAGAGTTAGGGGTAGAATAGGTTAGAGTTAAGTTAACACATCAGTAACAATAACAATCTCTTTACACTCCAAATAAAAGGGTACTAAACTGTACTACTCCTTGTTGCTTTGGACCCTCAGTGGTACAACTTTTGTATGTTTAGTAGGCTATGTATTTTTCCACTGGTGTACTTTTTAATCTTTAATCTAAAAAAAAAAGATTATTATGGTCAATTTATGTACCGTAAATATTTTAAGGGTATATTATATCCAGGTTTCCAGGTGAAAAATACATACTGAAGGTATAAAAGATATATCCTGGAGAGTACCATCATGGCAAAAAGCAAAGGTATGCCTACAGTTTAGAGCATCTTTTTTTTTCATAAAGTGTAAATGAACATAGAAAACAATCATGTTCATTCAAGAAAAGTAAACCAAGCAGCACTCACTGGACAACAGCTGTGGAGTGAAAGGACTCAGTTCTGTAAAAACAGGTTAAAACATTGTCATTATGGCGTAAACTCCTATGGCGTCATTACGTAGCGATAGAAGCGCCAAAAACGTAACAAAACAAACAAACAAACCAAAAAAAGGTGTCCAGAATGGAGAGAAATCTGTTAGGGGTGAGCAACTATATCAGTTGTACATGCTAATGCTGTTTGGTTAATTGTTCTGTTGACAATTTCTTTCTGAAACATGATGAAAAATTAAAAGCCGTCACGGACACTAATGAAAGCAGCTAGCTTAGCTAACAAACAAACGGTTGTAGTGGACCTGAACGGATGAGGACAAAATACATTTCCCGAGGACAAAATACATTTCCAGGATTTCAAGCAGGTCAGATATATTCATGTTTACTTGACAGTACGTAAATAAAATACAATACTCATTTATTCATAACAAGCCAAAGCGAATTCCCACAGCTAATCCTGTGAGCTAGCGTGAGGTACAGAGCAAGTGGCCTCGCGCTGAGCGCGCGACACAAATGCTGACTAGAAATTGCTCAGTTACTTCATAACTAATACGGTTTTAAGGGAAATATAGCCATAAAACATCTAATATGGCCATAAAACAACAACAGGCTACCTAAAGAAAATGGTACGTGACACACTGTTAACTTGGACTTTTCAGTCAGAGCGACTGGTTTCACACTTCACAGGGTTATGGGATTGCGCTGCTCGAGAGGGGCCGACGCTCCTTCACACCCCACACAGCACTGATTTACGGTCATCTTCGGGTTTTGGTTTAAAAAAAACCACAAAAAACAAAACAATCAACGCTGAATTCTGCGTATCTAAATGTATCTGAAAGATATGAACACCCAAGTAATACCTAAATACACAAATATATCCAGAAGACAAAAACAGCGTCTGGAGAATGTATGCTTTAGACAGCCAATATTGTTTATGCGATGCAAACTGGACAAAAAAAGGTGTTAGCTAAACCATGTAAATGCTCATTTAAATTTAGAAGGTAACACTGTGTTTTATTAGCATTCCAGGGTGTATAACAATAATAATAATATTAATAATAATAATATTTTTTTGTAAGATATAAACTGGACATTTTGCCGTATTAACTGCGACTGTTATTATTATTATTATTATTATTATTATTATTATTATTATTGTAACCGAGCTGTAGTCTGGTGCAGTACAGGTTAATTTGTTATATCGCATTTTATAGAGCGAAATCTCCAGTGTTACATTTTCAAATATTCATTTGGGTATTAAAAAATGCGTCACTGGGAATATTACTGGGAGTATGACTATTGTTATTGTATGAGCCTAATGAAACGTCTTTTAATCTATCTATCTATCTATCTATCTATGACAAAAAAAAAACCCTCAGCACCATAAGGAACTGAATGACTGGATAAATTAGATAATGACCATGTTATTTAACCGTGACGGTAAATCTAGGCCTATAATTGAACTAATCCGGTCTTGTGCTTCTTGGTGGGTTTTTTTTTCTTTCTTTTTTATTTTAAATTCTGTCTTAGAGGCAGACTTGTGGAGCTCATCGGCGCGTGCAGGGTCGCATTAAATCACCGAGTAAAGCAGTACAGGGACTTTAAATCACCTTAACAACACTTTCACAGAAAACAGAAATGTGCAGGACACACACGCAGGACCATAAAACATAAAAATATCGCATGAGCCCTGTGATGGCGCATTCATCAGCCTGACACACACACACACACACACACACACACACACACACTCTAACTCTCATAGCCAGACAGGCTAACAACATATACAACACATCTGGCTATGTGAGGAACAATGAGCAAATAAAACTCTATTTATTTATTCTTTAAAAAGGATTCATTTGGCATTCATGCTTTAGCCAAAGTTGAGCAAGTTTAAAAGGCTTTAATGCTTATTATTATTATTATTATTATTATTATTATTATTATTATTACTACATTGGGAATCAATAGTCTATAAAGGCTACAGCCCTTTTTTTAATCAAAAAAAAAAAATACAAACACCAAGTGCAGCTCGAGACATCTGTGAGCTATTGGTAAGGCATGGTGAATTAAAAAACAAACTGGGAAACTCAATCTGATGAAAATGTAAAAGTGTTTTTAATAAGGTAGTTAACGTTTATTCTGCGTCACTGTTTCGCCTGTTTTCTTTTCACATGAATCTAGTGCACTTGAACACAAATGTGACGACACCCAACATCTCAACTGTCACTTAAACGCCTTTAATATAATAAACCTTTCTGCTCAAACAATGACAAAGTGTACAAAACACACACACACACACACACACACACACACACACACACACACACACACACACACACACAGCTTTACATGTGTGTTTTAATGTTCGCTGTCCTTTTATCAGTCTGTAAACAGCAACAACGTTGTACACTAATACTAAAGTCTGCAGCCGTGGCCACGCACACTGCTGTTTTGTTTGCGCAGGAATTGGATGATAAACCGGAAGTGCTGGAGTCTTACCGTGGTCACCTACACATCTGTCTGTCTCTGTGTGCAAGAGACGCGTTACTGCTCTCCAGCACGCTTTGAACGAAAAAAAAAAACAAAAGAACAACGGAAACGCGTAACTTCCCATATACATTCAGGAAAAATACAAATAATAACAATAATAATAATAATAATAATACCAAAAAGTATCACATTAATAATATAATAAAGTGATGTCATTAGTCTTTAGGTTTGTTTCAGCTTAAAACAGTTGAACGCAGTGTCTTATCGTGTCTCCCTCCTTTTTTTTGCATTTGTTAGGAGCTTAAAATCCAAACAAACAAAAAAAATAAACAAACGGACAAACATACAAAAAAAATACACTTCTCTTCTTCCTTTTTCTTTTTTTCTGCATCACTGGTTCCCGGCGCACGCGGACGCGGACAGGGTCCAGGCGGGCGCACAGTACGCGTGCGGGTGATAGTAGTAACAGTATGATGAAGGGGAGGAAGAAGAAGAGGAAGAAGAAGGCGGCTGGAGCGCGAGGAGCGGCGGAGGACGCAGCAGCAGCAGCTCTCCGGGGGAGTACTGCCTGCGGTCGTCGCGCACGAGCACTTTGACGGCCACGCGCTTGGCGGCGGGCAGGAGCAGGTCGGCGGCGGCGGCGGACGCGGCGCTGCTCGCGGCCATCTGGCGCCTCTTGGTCTTGTAGCGTCGGTTCTGGAACCAGATCTTCACCTGCGTCTCCGTCAGCTTCAGCGACGCCGCCAGGTCCGCGCGCTCCGGTCCGCTCAGGTAGCGCTGGTGGCTGAAGCGGCGCTCGAGCTCGAACACCTGCGCGTGAGAGAAAGCTGCACGAGAGCGTTTCTTGCGCTGCTTTCCGCCGGGCTGCTCTGAGACCTTCTCCTCCGCGTTATTACAGTCTGCACCAAAAAAACAGGAAAAAATAAATATAACCAATGCTTTAAAGTGGTTTATTGATGATTGCATTTTAAAACCCATTTGATCCCACCCCACTGTATACCCACGTGTACGCCTTTATCATAAAAACACAAGAATTTATTTTTTTATAAGGAACCTTTTTTAGAGTACCTACTTAAATCAGGAACCATTCATTTTCACAACAAAGTTCCTGGTGCCACTTTGAAAGGTTCCACTGCTCAGACACCCCGAGAACCCTTAAAATATTTTCCAGGAACCATTTTTTGACTTTTACAAGTATCATTGAACAATTTCACTTTTTAAACCTGTGAATCTTTCCATGTAAAAATAATTTACAGTTACATTTTAACTAGAAGGTCGAAAACATTTGGTCTACTGTAACTGTTTCTCTCTCTGATATTCCCAAGTGCAACTATAGCCTAGTAATATTTTCTCATTTTCAAACACTGAGATCAGCTCAGCATCTGAGTTTCACTTAGCTTCATATTTAAAGGCGGGACTAATAAACTATAAATTACATCTTGGTGCTCAAATAACTTTATTTAGTGCTTTTCTTTTGTGTGCCTAATTGGACTTGTATAAATCCTAACACAACAGTTACTGCGTATTTATCCTACCTCATGTTTTTTTTTTAAAAAAAATCTGTTACTGACTTGCATAGAGGTAAACGAAGAACTGGTAAAGCACGCGCACTTTTGCATACACTTAGACATTTATGGAAAGTTTAAAACTATTTTGTATTAAAATACTTGCTTATAAAATAAAATACTTACGAACTCTTAATTTGAATTTGCAGGGAGATTTATAGTTTAACAAGAGTTAAAGTGCAAGAGTTAAAACTCAACCGCTGGATTTGTTAAAGCAGCTCTTTTAGCATCTGGGTCTCGCGCAGCCCCGGTGAGAACATGGCCTCGTGCGGGAGACGCTTACCGGACACGCTGGCTAAGAGCTCGCAGTCGCTCAGTTCCCGTGCTTGCTCCGCAGCCGTGGACTCTCGGTCCGTCTCGTCCTGAAAGCTCTCATCCAGTGCGCGCGAGTCACAGCCGTCCGCCTGCTCGCGCACCGAGCTGCTTTTCGCCTCGCGCTCATCGTCGAGGTGGTGGTGGTGGTGGTCGTGGTGGTCGTGGTGGTGGTCCTCGCTGAGCCCAGAGTCTGAGTCGTAGCTCTTGTGGTGGCTCGCCGCCACGCGCGCCCTCTCCCTCTGCCCCCTTCCCCTGTCTTCGCGGGCGTCCTCTTCCTCCTCCTCCTCCTCCTCGTGCGTTCCTCCGAATATTTTCCAGCAAGCACTTTTCGAAAAACACATGTCCAGCTCTTTCAGACGGCGCCTTCCTTCTTCGTCTTTTTCTTCTTCTTCTTCTTCTTCCTCCTCCTGCTCTTCCTCCCCTTTTCTGTTTAAAATGGCCTGAATGGAGAAAGGCATCAAGGAGCTGCTGCGCACGGCCATCGCGCGCGTAAGAAAAAAAAAAAAAACCCAAACAAACAAAAACAACAAATTGCACAAAAATAATAATAATAAGCCTACCACAAGGCACTTGAGGTCAAATAGAAAAGTGAGACCAATTCGTATTGAGTGCGTGCACTTATCCGCTCGTCACGCGCCCTTCTACTCCAACATGCTTCCACGATCGGCGGTGGCGCGCGACTTTCATTTCGGTTCCACGTCGCTACCGCGCGCTGCTACGTCCCAGAGAGAGAGAGAGAGACAGCGCGCACACACGTACACACCCACGCACACAGCTTGCAGAGCCAGCCCTAACCGTCCCCACTTTCACCTGTGAGTGACATCACACAGCCACCAAAAAAAAACTACATGTCTCCTATTGGCCAGGGCTTGCGCAGAGCACGGGGATGATTGGCTCTCGCGCGTCATCTTCGAAACGCCCTAAAACGCCATGCACACTAAATCATCAGTACTAAAGAGTATGGCGAAATAGTACACGAGCCAGTACCCGGATGGAAAAAAAATTACCATCTGCCACGCGCTCATTTGCATACTCAAACGCGACCTCGAGGCAAAGGCGGCTGACTCGTTGTTTACAAGCACAACAGAAAAGTCAAAATGGGGAAAACAGCGTGTAAAACAGAGGCCAGTGTGTGTATCGGGTGCGCGTGCACGACAGAGTGCTAAACAGCATGAACTAAAGAGCAGGCAGCGTGCTGTTTTGCTGTAGCCTACTATCTAGGAAAGTAATCAGTGATTTGGGACGTAACTCTCTTAACCTTCACTGTGAAATGAGCATTAAGCCACATTTTAGCACTTCACCAGATTAGTCAAGGCGAACAGAAACTGATGGCGCTCGTGCATGTAGCATGGACATTTTTAAATACACGCGTTTATTGAATGCTTTGCCTTGTATATAATCTGCTTTCTAATCCTAATTCTCACATCGCGTCACGTTGTCATTGCCACGGATCGCAGTGAAATGGGAAAAATGCTACTTCAGACGGTGGTACCAGAAATGTGCCATGTGTGTGTAAAGATATGCCTCGCATACGTCTTATATATATCTCCACAATTTATGCACATTTAAATACACATTATGACTCTACAGTCCTGCCGTGTTACTGCAGGTATTTCACAGATAAGGCATGACACTTCATAACAGCAGTTTCTATATATATGTATGTATACATGCATACACACTTAAAAACATAAATATACACTTAATAAAGCATTTAGTCCATCTCCAAGGCCTGCACGTGAATTACTAAAAAAGAATAATCTAGTTAAAATCCTTTCCCGTTGTCTTAGTCTTTTTTTTTCTACGCGTACAAATACCAACAGATTTCACCTCCTGCAGCTTTGCACAGCTGAGGAAGCGCTTTTAGTGTGAAACGTCCAGTTTCTCTGGAGACTTTGTGCGCCATGGTGCAGTGTATTACTGTTCATTTATTATGCAGTACATGAGCACGCGCCATAAATGATGAATTACCCGACTATGATCTAGTAGCCGATATCACTATATTTACTATATATATAATAAATCATATAATGTACTATTATATACTGTAATGTTATTACGTTCGAATTACTTCGCCTATTTATTTATTATTATTATTTTTTTTTTTTTTGATTATGTAGTCCATTACTATACCACAGAACAGTGGTTATAGGTCCATGCAATGACGTGCTGATGCATTAATTGACAAAACGCATGATCATACAGATTTCCCTATTAATTTAAAATAAATAATAAATGATCAAGTTGAACCTGGCGCTGAAAACCACAGCGTTCTTTAGTTTAGTTTAAACTCTTGTTAATCCTTTGGGCGTGTTGGGGAAAATGTGCTGCACGGAAAATACCAGGTATTGAGGACTAGAATAAAGAAAGTTAAAGTAAAGGACATGCAGATATTAATGCAAGAAAATGTATATACTGTATTATTATTATTATTATTATTATTATTATTAGTAGTAGTAGTAGTAGTAGTAGTAGTAGTAATTACGAATTATTTATTATTAATCATTTTTACTTTTTATGGTCAGATCTATTTAGACTTTATAGACATGATTTCAAGGTGTTTGGACCAACAGATTATTTCCTGCAGCAGGTTCGTCTGCATGGTTAATTGTCCAGTTGTTTTTTCACTGCATGGGCAGTTTGATAGTTCAGATGGCGCTCAGTTACAGAGCATTATATAATCCTATAATAGAGAATATCTGCTGATCATAACAGAGATGCTGAGAACAACAGGAAAAACGCTCTGCTTTAATAACAAGAGACTATAGAAGTAAAAAAGAAATGCTCGCACGGGAATAGAGCTGCGTGTGTGTGTATTAAAGGCGGCTTACATTCTCATATTTGTCCACGAGTCAGATTTTAATGCCATCGTATTCCAGCACATTAATATCGTTTCTTCGTGAAAGTGAGGAAGTGGAGGGTGTGAGTGAACTTCAGTGTCGGGCCTCTGCTCGGAAACTTCACTTTTTCTGTGTGTGGAAAAAAAAAAGATCCTGATTATTATTATTGTGCTTTAACTAAAAATGTTCATTCTTTACGGATCGTGTGCATTTTTGTTGTCTTGGTTATTGCTTTAATTATTTATCCTTATAATGTTATTCTTAATTAAGCCGCTCGTGGTTTTTAGATTATTAATTTAAATACACAAATTTCATAAATACAGTCTCAGTGATGTAATAATTATAAATATGAGTAAATAAATTTCGCCATTATATCTGCGAACCAAATTAGAATCAGAGTATAATAATAATAATAATAATAATAATAATAATAATAATAATAATAATAATAATAATAATAATCCTTGCGATATTTACACAGTTTAGCTTCAGTATTTTGACTGATGCAGTTGTCTAATTAAACTATATGTTAGTTTATTTACAGGTCATATTAAAGCATGAAACATAAAGAAGTAAAACCCATGTGTAAGTATTCACACTCCTATTTTTACACCCAGTTTCTTTTTTCCGGTCACTCCGAGTTTACATGTGGTCTTACTAACCTGCTGGTGTTATCTACTACTGCTAGAGTTCAGCATAACTAATGCATTTTTTAAATAAATACCGAATGTGCAATATGGTGTAATGATGAAGTGAGTAGCGTGTCTTTCTCTCCACCTTGTGGACACTTCAGGGCATGAACATGGACATGAAACACACACACACACACACACACACACACACACACACACACTAATTCCACAACATTAAAATACTCAACCGCGTATTACAAGTAAATATGAAGGTATAAATGGTATAAAAGTATTAAATTAAATATCAGACGTAGTGACAATAAACAGAGATAAAAGAGCAGTTATTGTTTTTATGTCCAATAAATACTTTTTAACCAATAAATAAATAAATAAATAAAGAAATCAATGCGGCAGCACCACATTCATCAAATCCGTCTTATTCCTTACTATTTATTTGAAGGTTTTTGCTTCCACAGATTTACTGAAACACTCTGCTGCTATACGCTAAAGGATACAAAATTAACCCTCCCAGTACACAAACACTCATTTTAAGTTAATAGGCTCTACATTTCTACAATCTCATACATCCTAGAAATAAATATTACTCATATAAAAAGTTCATTTATAGCTACCTGTGAAATAGCACGTGATGCTTTCTTTAATACCAATTTAACAGCTACATTCGTTTATTTTTTTAAGTGCATTATAAATTTGTGCGCCTTCTACTTCATTATTATTATTATTATTATTATTATTATTATTATTATTATTATTATTATTATTATTATTCGACTGATTCAAAGCATTGGCAGAGTGAAGCTGAAAAAAAGGACTAAAAAGCCTAAAGTCAGCGAAGAAGAACAGGACAAATGTCTGGAAAATGGAGCGATTCAGAAAGGAACGAGTTGTTGA
>JAKKZN010000013.1:16586065-16603417 GCA_033441825.1 Pangasius elongatus
AAAAGCCTAAAGTCAGCGAAGAAGAACAGGACAAATGTCTGGAAAATGGAGCGATTCAGAAAGGAACGAGTTGTTGAACGAGTTGTTGAATGAGTTGTTGAATGAGTTGTTGTTCCATCCATTCGTACCGAGGATGAAAAAAATCATTCATCATGCGTCATTTGTAACGTTTGAAACGTACATTTATTTTTCCTCTAACGGGTCTTTCATACCAAATGTGAACCCCCATACATGTTCGCTTTTATTTCTCCAATAGATTTTTTTTTATGGAAAAAAAAAAGCATTTCCTTTCATGGGGACCAGCCAAATGTGGCCACACAGTCAGTACTGCAGTGTGTTCCTATCATCATGAGCGCATTGGGCCACCACAAAGTGATTAATAACGGCACAGTGCTACACACTGCAATCTCTGCCTCGTTTGCATAACCGATCCGTCATCTGGACAGAAACGACCCGTAAGATTTTATCACAGCACAAAGAAATAAGTGATTGTGTGTGTGTGTGTGTGTGTGTGTGTGTGTGTGTGTGTGTGTGTGAGGGAAAGAGAAATAGAAATGCAGTGTGCGTATTTTGGTAGCAGCTCCTTCCAGTGTGTTCACAGAGCGCATTTGTGTGCGTGTGTGTGTGTTCAATACCTGAACGTGCTAATATTAGGAAAGTAATAGTGATGTGTGTATAAGAATGTTAAAGGTAATAGCTGTATGTGTTTATTAGTGCAGTGGTTCTCACAGCACAGTGAGGTCCGGGAAGCATAGCAAGGGAGACCATGTGTTTGTTTGTTTTTCCGTTTTTCGTTTCCCCCCAATTTTGTTAGTAGTGGAAATCGCACTTTCATTGACAAAATGTAATATATTTAGGGGTCCAAGCACCAAAGTCAGCTCAAAGCTAGTATGTTCTATAGGTGGAAAATTAAAATAGAGAAATAATGCTCAAGAAAAATACTGTACATCTGTACTGAGGAAGTCCAAGGAATTTATAAAAAAAAAAAAACAGGTAATGGGTTCTCTTCCTACAAAAAGGTTATTTTTGCTTATGCGTTTGTGATGCTCTGTACTGAGAATGTTGACAGGAGTGCTAATACACTAATACAGTTAGTGGTGGGGATCCAGAATATTTCTAACACTGATCAGCAGTGGCTCGTGACCACAGATTTTGCAACATGATCTGAAACAAAATTAAGCTGGGAGGCTATTACACGTGACTTATGCTATAGGCTACTATCTAGTGAGGTTTTACAGTAATAGGTAGTTCAGTATCAACAACATAAAGGTACACACACCTTTGTTCAACTGTGTTCGAAGCATTGCAGGTGTGTTTCCTGTCACCAGCAAGGTGCACACAAAAGAGCTAATAATCTTAACCAGGGTAGAGAGGTTTCAGCAATTATCCAATTAACCGACCATGTGGCAGCAGTACAATCACGCACATCCAGGTCACCAGCTTCAGTTCATGTTCACAATCAAACATCAGAATGCTGAAAAAATGTGATCTCAGGGCTTTTGAACGTGGCATGATTGTTGGTGCCAGACAGGCTGGTTTGAGGATTACAGGACCCCAAACAACCACTCTTTATAACCGAGGTGAGCAGAAAAGCATTTCAGAATACTCAACAAGCAGAACTTTGAGAACCCCACATCAGGTTCCTCTCCTGGAAGACAAGAACAGGAATCTGAGGCTACCATGGTTACGTTTGTCAAACTTGGACAGCTGAAGATTGACTGTTGTCATCTACACTATGTGGACACTTGACCATCACACCCATATGTGCCCATTCCAAAATCATGTGCATTACCACAGAGTTGATCCCCACATTTGCTGTTATAACAGCCTCCACTCTTCTGGGAAGGCTTTCTACTAGATTTTCTATAATGGCTGTGGAGATTTGTGTTCATTCAGCCAGTGAGGAGAGGCACTGATGTCAAGTGAGAAGGCCTGGTGTCCACTTGGCATCCCAATTCATCCCAAAGGTGTTCAGTGGGGTTGAGGTCAGGGTTTGGGTCACTCATTTTCTTCCACATCAACCTCGGCAGACGATGTCTTCATGGACTTCACTTTGTGCACTGGGCCATTGTCATGATGAAACAGGTTTGGGCGCTTTAGCTCCAGTGAATGGAAACCTCAGCATACAAAGACATTCTAGACAATTGTGTGGTTACAACTTTGTGGCAACAGTTTGCATAAGGCTCACATGTGGGTATGATGGTTAGATGTCCACATACGTTTGGTCATATTGAGTATTTGAGGTAATCTCTACCTAATGAGAGGTTCCAGACCATTTAAGAAATCACTTGCCTTATTCTTGAATATTCTAGAGTAACAGAGGACTCTAGAGAAACACAAACAACTCCTAAATAATGACAATATCATTATCCTATAATTCCCACAATGCATTGCCAGTACTGTAATACGGTGTCTTTATATTAGAGGCTAAGGCTGCCCCCTGTAGACACTCACTGGAAAGAGAAAGGCTGGTGTAGTATTTCAAGGGCTGGATTGCAGCTGGTGGAAATAACTGAGCAGAACTTGTGAAAAGATGGAAAACTCCATTCTCTCTGTCATTCTCTGTTTTGCTCCTGTAGAGCAAGAAAACCTCTGAGCATAAAGAAATACAGACACACAAACACACAGGGGAACACGGAAAACTGGAGAGACTCCAGACAAGGACACTCAGAATGCTAGTTAACCCTGTACGAACCACTAGTGCCCCTGTGGCATCAAAAAAAACAGAACCAGTTTTGATTAATCTCTTTCAGGTGGGGAAATGGAATCCTTCTACTAGAAGCATCATACACTGCTTGCAGACTAAGGTTTGAGCTCCCTCTATTGAGGCAAGGCGATGTATCGACCTGTGGCCTGATGACCCATTTCACCAACTTGCTCCTGTCTGAAATTGGTAAGGCTTTGAACCCCAAAGCTTTGAAACTGTAGTTATCCTAGTGGCATTGTCATCAGGACTATTTATCTGATGTATTGATGTTCTCATTCATTGCCAATTCATGTCCTTCATGTAGGTGCTCAAGGGGTGCTACCTAGGGCCCTCCCTATGAGGTAGATGTTGGATACTCAAATATTTGCCAGAAGCCTGAGGCTGTGGCCCTGGCTGCTGAAGGCAATTTTAAGCAGGCAGACACCCAGTAAGTGCTGGAAGGTGGGACCAGTATGTGCAGGCCTAAACACACCACATGGGCAGTCTGTTTGGTCATGTAGGTTTTGTTATTCCAAAATCTGCGCCCTCGTGTCCAGGGCTTAAAGAAAGACCCAGGCACACAAATTCCAGCAGGGTGGATTGTCACAACCACACTTGACGTCAAGTATAAGCCAATAAGCCATTTCCTGACCCAGATTCCCTGCTGCCTGGAGTGGGGTGTTAATTAGCTCCCTTGTAGTGAGGTCAACTCTAGATCGGTGTGCTATTGCAGAATAGCCGTCATATTGCTGCACAAGCATCAACAGCATGCATATGTCCAAGGATGGCCTTCTCATGATCCATTATATCAGCCAGGACATGTGCCCCTGTCAAGCCAAGCAAATGTTGGTGTGGAATACCATGATGTAATACCATGTTCAAACAGTATGTCATGGCTATGTTGTCTGACTGTAGTATTTATTGTAAATACCACATGACCTTGCTGAAATATCTTAGCATGCATGCATACTTACTTAAGGGGTGATTTAGGTGTTATATACCACTCCTTGCAGTTAGAAGGGGTGAAATAGAACCATGGAACCTCAGAGGACTACGGAAAGCTAACAAAACTCAAAACTAGTAAACTCGGAGCCTAGCAAAACTGGGAATTAGGACAACTAGGAGAAGTTTAAGGATCTGCCTACTAGGGAAAGTAAAGAAAAGGGAAGCTGGAGACTGTGGAAACTATGAGAACTAGAAAACCTGGACACTAGAGTACAGGATAAGTAGGATAATTTAAGCAACTAGCAGAGAAAATAGACAGACCTTTAAACTACGGAAGCTAAGAAAACAGAAAACCTGCCTATTAGAAATTTAGAATCTAACAGAGAAATAAGGAGCCTGTTTATTAGGTTAACTAAAGAACCCAAAGACTAGGAAAGTATACAAAGACTATGACAAATAGATCAGGAGATGTAAGGTTCCTGACCAAGAGGAAGCCTGGAGAGTAGGGAAGCTCCGAGAACTAGAAATTAAAAACCACACAGAAATGAGAGAGTACACAGTCATGGTCCCAGTGGCCTTTATAATAAAAGCTAAATGTAGAAAAGAAATCGCTCAGTTCTTTACATTCACAGAATGAGTGTCTTCATGTTGAACACGCCAACAGGGTCAGCACAACTGCAACTGAACGCGGTAACAGGCTCAGCAGATACACAACAAAATGACACATGAGACATAATAAACTAAACATACTTTTCACTCTGTGGAACAAGTAACATGTACACTCAGGGAAAAAATGCATCAAGGTAGAACCTTTTTTTTTCTTCTTCTAGGAGTGTAAATAGTACAGTATTGAATATGGGTTGAGCTGTATGTTCATTTCACAATCATTTACCAAGGTTTACCAATGTTTTTTTTTTTTTCAAGGTTTTTACGATATTACCACATTGTTATGTACCTTGCCATATTTTGGGTGAAAAAAAAAAATCAGTTAGACCAACATTCTCAAATGTTCTATCAGGACATTGTGTTATATTTTGTCATTGATTATTGGCACATGTCTAGCAGCAGAGTTCCTTTCAGGGTGAGAATCTAACAAAGGATTTTAAAACTGTATATATGCTGCGTATAACATAACACGGATACCCGTTCCGAAATATAACTAGGCTACAGCACACGGTTCCCCACCAGTATTTGTGTGTAATGAATTTGACTCTCACATAATTGTCTTGGTTCAGCCCTTACTAGACCATGCTCTTTTCATTTCGTGTGCTAACAGGGAAAGCATAGTGAGTTATTGTTCTTGGAATTCTACAGCCTTCCGGATCCAGAACACGAAGGTTTTACCTCAGATCATGTGATATGATGGTTCTAGAACATTCTGAATATGCATTCTAGACCACTTTGGATAATAGCATGCTCTGATGCTAGCACCTTTCTTAAAAAGATGTTCTAGAACACACCGTGTCCTACGACGGAAATCAAAGGGTGTTCTGGTTCTAGGTATTTCTGAAAACGCATTTTAAAACACTTTCAGAAAGATCTAGAACATGTGCTTTTCATGTTCTCCAACAGGAAAAGCAGAACCTGTGATAGTTCCAGGGAATTCTTTAGCACAAATACAGCAACTTCACAGCAACTAGGACACAGTGATAATGGCATGTTCTGTGTCTAGCACTTTTCTTGGAGGGGGAAAAAAAAAAAGACAAAAAAAAAGACATTGTGTGCTGTAGAGAAAACGCTGTGATTTCTGGTTATATGACTTTCTGGGTTTGTTTTGGGTTTGTACTCGGAGTAAGCAGAACGTGCTTCGTCCACAACTTTCTGAAAATATCTTCTGAGATCAAAATATTCTGTAACTTTGAGATAAACTGTACACAGGCAGCAAACAGACAAACGTAACTCCTTTGCTGGTTATACAACTTACTGCATGGTCACAACCCTGATCGCGTAAAGCTGCTCAGCAGGAGAGTGTCGGGGAGTTAAACACACGTCTCCGCGTGACATGTGCAGCTGGGAGTGATCATGTTAAATGACGAGGTCATTACAGTGGAACAGCCACACAGAACCACTCTGTTTGCACTGGACAAGGAACACGTAATAAACAGAAAGCTGACTGGGCTACATACGTACATAATATATACAAACACACATCATCGTTTGGTCCTCTTTGACGGCGGCTCTTCAGTTTTGTGGCCGGCGCGGGTCCGAGGCGTCGGAGAACTCGACTCGCCCTTACGGCCCTTTACTGCAGCAGCACTCTGAGAACGAGAGGAACTGGCAGAGAGATAGACAGACACGTCATTTCTCAGTTAAACTCACACATCCAGGCCTAAAATCATTTTAATGAGGACAGTCGAAAAATACTATTACGGAGACACACCGTGTGTTTGGAGAGCTCTCTTCCTTCCCACTCAGTTTGCTCACCGCTCTGGTTGACGGCTTACTTGGCTTATTTCTGCACAAAACAAAAGACTTTTTGACATTTTTTTTTTTTTGCTGTGACTTTAACTGAAAAGTGACAAGTATGTTATAAATTTTGCTTAACATTAGCCCGGCGTCTGTTACTGTCCTAACCTATAAATCCACATATAACAACCGTCTCATATAATTAGCATTAATGATCATGATGGCAAACAAAAACAGTCAAGCTGAAGCTGTATAATTTTGTGGAAAAACGCTTTAAATGGCCTCTAAGAAAATCGGCGATATAGATATGTAACAAAATGCGTAGAAAATCTGAATACTTCTCAGCCTCCAGCCGAGATGCAGAACGTGTTGTGGCTCTAATTTTTGTTTCCTCCTCTTCCTGTTTTTCATCCTCTTCTCCTGTCTCGGTCTCTCCCTCTCTCTTCTCTGGGGCTGCTGAGTTAAATAAAAAAAAGGCTCACTATTGAGAATCCAGCACAGTAGAACAACCTTAAAACACAACAGACACACAGTCCAGCCGCACCCGAGTCATCCACGTTAGAAGTGTTTTTTGAGGATCTGCCTCGGCGGGGCGTCTTTCTCACTGGTTCCTCTTCGTCCTGAAAGAGAGTCGGCATCGTTGGTGTTCAGCTCGCTCAATGATAAAGGGAACGTGGGGCCTCGTATGGAGATATTAAATATCTACCGATTTTTGCACACGCAAAACATATGATGGTGTGTGTGTGTGAATCATATGCCGCTGATGACATTGTCTGTGTGTGTGTGTGTGTGTGTGTGTGTGTGTGTGTGTGTGTGTGTGTGTGTGTGAGTGAGCGATGAGACAAGAGTGTGTGAGTGGCTCACAGCCTTCTCTTTAGAGCTCTCCGTTTCTCTGTCCTCTTCTTTTTTCTCCTCTTTTCCTTCCTCTTCTTCCTCAGACACACTCTCTGAGAGAGAGACGGAATGATGAGCAGGACAAATAAAGACACAAACACCTTTTACATATCAAGTGAGTGTGTGTGTGTGCGTGTGTGTGTGTGTTTACCACTATCTTGTCGTGCTCTCTTTACAGGCTCCTCTTCCTTCTCCTCAGCTGCAGGTTCCTTCACAGTGAACAGATTATAAATGTTAGTGTGTGTGTGTGTGTGTGTGTGTGAGTGAGTGAGTGAGTGAGTGAGTGAGTGAGTGTGTGTCAGAGAGAGAGAGAGAGAGAGAGAGAGAAAACTGCTGTGGATCGGCAGGTTAAACCGTACATCACAATACTGGTGATACACATCAATGTGCTCTATCTGTCTTTTCCTCCTTTCTCTCTGGTTCTCTGTCTTCCTTTCTGTCTCTCTTTCGGTTTTCATTTCTCTCTCTCTCTCTCTCCCCATCTCTAACTGCAACTTCTCTCTCTCTCTCTCTTTGTCAAAGCACTGATATAAACCATCACACACACCATTTCACTCACTTTTCCCACTTTCTCAGGATCCTCAGCTTGGTCAGACCTCTTTCTCCTCAGTGCTGGTTTAGCTGTGAAGTAAAACAAAAACGTGTCTCAGACATACCCATGTGTGTGAGGTGTGAGGTCAGTATCAGAAGGATGTAGGCTATTTTTCCATCAAAGCATTTTATGCTGTGAATGTGCGTGATGCTGAGAACGGGATGGATGCAGGCTTAATAACAATTAGCTCTGCTTCAAACAGCATTTTCATTTTGGGTGATCATGAAGACTGGTTCACCGGAGAGGTGTAACTTTACTTACCCACAGCGGCTGTCTGAACGCCAGAACGCCTTCCTCTACGCGCCTGCAAACGCAAACCCGAACACAGCACACACACATCAGCACTCAGGTTCAGTATACCTCATTAAAAGCTGTACAAGGAAACGACTTCACCTCTTTTTGCTCCACTTCCTCTCCTGTTGGCCCTGCTTCTTCAGGCTTCAGTGCTAGGCATTATGGGAAAAATTCACTTCATTTAGATCATGGGTGTTTCAAACTTTTCACAAATCATGGCTCAGGCTAATACTCTAACAGTTTGTGTGTGTATATGTGTGTGCGCACACTCACAAGCTTCTTTCTGTGAAGCATCTGGGACCTTAGACGATCTTTTCTGTGTAGTTCTGCTTCCTTCTTCAACCTCCTCATCCTCACTCTGTCAAACACACACATCATCAAAAAAAATAAAGAAATATAGACTCATGCAAGCACACACGAAATTCAATCTTTCCTCACATTCTTATGCGATGGTTTGTTAGCCTGTGTGTCTGTGGCCTCCTGACTGGTTTGAGCTTTGGGTCCTGAAACACACACAAAAAAAAAAACCTGATGAGTGTCTCTGAGTGATATTACACTGGCAAAGGTTTAAAAAAAAAAACACATACCAGCTTCCTTGGCTGACGCTGCTTTCTGACTGGACCATCGTCCTTTGCGGGTCACTCTGCCTTCCAGACGCTCATCCTAAAAAACACACACAAAAAGATTTATTTATCTTACCCTTTTCTGATTCAGGTGTATACATGTCACCTGGATTAATAACAGCTTGTTAAGGTGAATGGAAATCTATGTTCCACACACATAATTTCAGTCATCTGAACATTCACCCCTCCCTTTCATTTTTTCAATCATTAACATATTATTAAAACTGCAAACATAAGCATTACAACTGTATCTTTGGCTCCTGAGTGGCGCAACAGAAGATTGTTCACCACAGCCATTGACTGCTGGGAGTCCAAAAGAGCGAAACTTGAGATGCTCTCTGGGCGGAGCAGCAGCCAGTGTCCTGAGCACAGTGCTACCTAGTGAGAAGGAAAAGGCAAATGACCAACTTGGGAAAAATTAGGGCAAAAATCTATTTACCACTTCTGAAACATCAGATTTGTCCTCTTCTTGTCCATCTGACTTCGACACGCTACCTGAAAGAAGGGAAAAATACAATTTTCAGTGTGGGAACAAACAGCAATAATTGTATTCTTTGTTGTTATAAGGCACTTTACAAATATAATGTACAATTCAAAATACACACACGAGTTTATAACGTACTGGCTTGTTTAACTAATTTAGGACGTCGCCCTCTCCGAGACGGCTGTGTCTGTGCCTCCTGGGTTTGCACTTCCTGCATCTTTGCCTCCTGCACCTGGGCATCGGGTTCATTTACGTCCTTCGCCTGTGCCTCCTGTGCCTCCAGCGCATCCTGCACCTGTGCCTCCTGCACCTGCGCCTTTGCCTCCTGCACCTTTGCCTCCTGCACCTTTGCCTCCTGTGCCTCCTGACCCTGCGCCTCCTGTGCCTCCAGCGCATCCTGTGCCTCCAGCGCATCCTGTGCCTGTGCCTCCTGCACCTGTGTCTCCTGTGCCTTTGCCTCCTGCACCTCCAGCACATCCTGCGCCTGTGCCTCCTGCGCCTGTGCCTCCTGTGCCTCCAGCGCATCCTGTGCCCGTGCCTCCTGCACCTGTGTCTCCTGCACCTTTGCCTCCTGTGCCTCCAGCGCATCCTGTGCCTGTGCCTCCTGCACCTGTGTCTCCTGCACCTTTGCCTCCTGTGCCTCCAGCGCATCCTGCACCTTTGCCTCCTGCACCTTTGTCTCCTGCGCCCGTGCCTCCTGCGCCCGTGCCTCCTGCGCCTTTGCCTCCTGCGCCTGTGTCTCCTGCGCCTCCTGACCCTGCGCCTCCTGACCCTGCGCCTCCTGACCCTGCGCCTCCTGACCCTGCGCCTCCTGCATCTGGGACTCCTGCATTTCCTGTGCCTTATGCGTCTGAGCGTCCTGTGCCTGTGCCTCCTGAACACGTGCTTCCTGCTCCTCTGCCTCTTGTGTCTGCACATCCTGGGTCTGTGCCTCCTGCTCCTGTGCATTTGCCTCTTTTGTCTGGGACTCCTGCATCTGGGTCTCCTGCTCCTGAACCTCGGGTGCCTCCTGCACCCATGCCTCCTGCGCCTGGACCTCCTGGGCGGGTGCCTCCGGCGCCTGGACCTCCTGGGCGGGTGCCTCCGGCGCCTGGGCCTCCTGCGTGGGTGCCTCCTGCACCTCCTGTGCCTGGGCCTCTTGCACAGTGGTCTCTGTTTTGCTCTGTAGTCACACACACACAGCTGATTCACAAAGTGTCCAGTACAAATACTTCTAATTTTATAAACAAGCGAATGCACAGTAAAGTCACTGTCTCTAACAGCTCCTGTGACCTCTGATGACAGTTTTTACCCTCTTTTAGATTTGGCAAGAGGTGAGTGGTTTCATTACCCTAACACCAGTATGAAGTTGGTACTTGTCCAACATTCATCTAAATTAGCATAGGGTTTAGGTTAATGTTAGCCGAGCCCGAAAACAAGAAAACACAAATTGACACTACACACTGACGGTTAAGAATAAATTAATAACTCAAATCAATAAAATTACGACTGCTACTAACCAGGTTACTGTAGTTTGCCCATGCTGCTTCAGCAATTACATAAGTTTAACTATTTTTAGTGTATTTAGAGTAGGCTTGCTACATGAAGAGCTAGAATAGTCCTTATGCTATTATGCTGTGCTTTATGCTACACATGTTTACAATCGTTTGTCCATTTGTTAGTGTATTTACGGTAGTCGTGCTACTCCAGCAGTTATGGTAGTTTGTCAACTATTTAAAGTATTTATGATTAGTGTACAAATTCCACTTGTTAGTGTAGGCTTTGTTCATTAGGTTAAACTATCCTTCTTAAAACTTGTTAACACAACATTGCGTTAATAATACAAGCAACCGATTAGCATCTGATTTCTTGTAATGCGAAAATCGCATATACAAATTTCAATGTCAGTATAAAATAATTCACAATGCAGGCCTACTCTAATGTACAAATGTTAAACATTTTGGCTACAAGTACCAGACTTACCTTTGTGCCCTCGGCTGTGTGTATGCTTTCACTCGGACTCTGTGTGTGTATTTGGCTGGCATCAGTCTCAGCTGAAATAAAAAAATTGTTAGGTCTGTATTGTATACTGGTAGTATATAGGACCAATGGATACCTGGGAAAAACAACTACAACCCATTTAACAAAGGTACTACTAAAAGGTATCATAAAGAACAATATCTCTAGTTAGACACAGGTAGTAAACACCCAGACTTACCGGGTTCTCCTGCTGGTTCATCATTAGCAGAGATTTCTGGTTTAGAAACGTCAGACTTTGCTTTTGATTCACCATCGTTGATCTGAACATATGGACACATTGAAGGCAATTTGGTAACTGTCCTGCTAAATACACTTAACACATGCCTAGTTTTCCACTTCTATGGTCGACAAAATCTATACCAGATATGATGTTAATCTCACCTCAGATGTTGCTTCCTCTTTAGACGCTGTGTCTGTGGCCTTTCCTTCAATGGCTGTGTTGGTTAGAGCTGAAGAAAAAAAGGTAATCAGTTTAATTAAAATAACAAAACATTGCACACCCTGTGTTCTAAGTGATAGGAAAGTGGTAACTCAGTGGTTAAGATGTTGGACTCCTGATTGGAAGGTTGAGAGTTCAAATCCCAGCAAGGCCCTTAACCCTCACCTGCTCAGTTGTGTAAATGAGATAATTGTAAGTCGCTCTGGATAAGGGAGTCTGCCAAATGTAAATGTTCTAGAAAAAGTGATGATTTACTGCATTATCTTGAATAAAACATGGGAAAAGATGATGATCTGCTACATTATCCAGAACCCTGAGTGGCAACATCATAACCAATTATCATTATGGTTTACTGCACTACTTAAAACAAATGAAAAGCAAAGGCTCAGTGTCATGATCTACTGCATTATCCAAACCACACAAGAAGAACACTACAGAACAAGGTAACTAGCATTATCTAGAACACATGGAATAGCTGAAATGAAAGGAAGGGCTACTGCATTATCTAGGACACAGCAAGTGAATAAAGGAGAACTACCTTCAGTGTATTTGTCTCCTTCCTCTGAGTCACGAGCAGAAGATTCGCTTTCAGACTCATTCGTAACTTCTTCAGGTGGCGTTATCGCACTTGTCACATCAACCAGGTCTGAGGCTAAAGACTCCACCTGCTGCCCAGCAACATGTGTATCTTCAGTGATAAAACTTGGCAAAACCGCCTGATCTGGATCCATGGAGAGTAATGTGAGTGCTGCTTCCTTCATCTTTATATCCGCATCCCGGAAAGAACTCTCAGCTTCTTGTCCATCAGACGCACGAGTGGAGTTGCTTACAGCTGCAGAAGCACAGACATCCATCAAGGACAGGAGGGCGTCAGCCTCTGCAGGGATGGGACAGGGCTGAGGCTGGCTCTCGGCCAGTCTCATGGTGGCCTCTTCCTCGTCCTCAGGATCTGGAGTGATGTCACTTAGGGCATCGTACATGTCGTCAGGGACAGAGGTGCTGTTAGCTTCAGCAGGAACTGGATTAGGAAGTGTGTCGGAACCCTGAGGGACTGTGAATTCAGATGCTGGGACTGAGTTTGAGGGCTGGGCAACTGTGAGATCAGACTCTGGGATGGAGTCTGAGGACTCAGAGGCCATGAGAATGGATGTTGGGATCGAGTCTGAGGACTGAGGGAGAGTGAGATCAGTTTTTGGTTTCAAGTCTGATATTTCAGGAGCTGTGAAATTAGGCTCGGAGGAGTCAGGATTCATGAGATCAATACTTTGATGTGAATCTGAAGACTGAGGAACTGTAAGATCAGATACTGAAATTAATTCTGAGGACTGCGGTGGTGCTGTCCTAACAAGATCAGGCTCTCTAGGTGGACTTTGTTCTTTTACAGAAGATTCTGTGGGTGCATCAAAGACATGTGGTGATGCGAGTTCAGATTGTCCAGCATTGGCTTGTGGGGATGTAACAACAGACTCTGTATCTATGGCATGTGGTGTTGTAGGTTCAGACTCTGTATCCATGGTTTGCGGGGCTGTAAGATTAGACTCCACATCTGTGGATTGTAAGGCTATAAGATCAGTCTCTGTATCCATAGCTTGTGAGTCTGAAGTAAGATCAGACTTTCTGAGAGACTCTGTGATGGATTGGTCTGTGGAATCAGACTCTGCGGCAGAATCCAAGGCCTGTGGGTTTGAGACATGAGACTCTGTAAGGGACTCCAAGACCTGTGGGGTTTTGAGTTCTGATTCACCGAGAGAATCTGAGACTTGTTGAGTTGTAAGGTCAGACATTGTGATTGATTCTGAAGCTTGTGCTTGAGTGTTTGAAGGCTGAGAAGCCATTCCGCCTCCAGTCTGTACCTCTTCAGCAACTGCTGATGGAACAGAGGAACTGGAAGAAAGATCATCTGCTTCCAAGATTCTTCTTCCGTTTTCACTGTCTCCTCCCTTCTTCTCTGACTCTTTTGTCTTCTCACTTGTTTTCTTTGCGCTCTTTGCATCTTTCCCTTTCTCTCCACGGTCTTCTGAGACCCTCCTGTCCTCTTTCATCACTCCCTCCTTTTTCTTCTCCTTTGAGCACTCCAACTTGCTAGGAGCTGCTCCTGCTTTACCCTTGGCTTCTTGACCTTGGGCTTTCTTGTCTGTCTTGGTCATTAATGGACTCTGTGATTTCAAGTCGTCTCTGGACTTGGATCTTGTTTTTTCTGACACAGATTTGACCTTTGGACCTGCCTCTGAATTCTTGACCTTGGTGTCTGAGCTATGTTTGGGAGCCTCTGATGTAGAGCTCTTGTCTTTACTACCAGCACCTACATCTTTGCCATCTTGTCTGACCTTGACCTTCTCTAGAGATTTAACCTCTGGGTGACTCTTTGACCGTTTCAAAATGTCTTTAGATTGCTTGTCTTTCTTCCTGTTGAAATCAGAAGCAGCCTCACCCTCGGACCTCTCCTCTATGGAGCCAGTAGAATCCAGGCGATGCTGCTGTTTTGGGTCAGTCTTGCCCAGTGATTTTTCTCCTTTTATTTTTTCTTTCATACTCTCCGAGGGCATCTTTTCTTTCTTCAAATCCTTCGTTCCCTCCTCTGGGACTGATCCCTCCATCACAGAAAGCCTTCCTTCCCTTGCTGATACAAAGCCCTTCTTGTCTCCTTTAACCTTTGACCCTTTTTTCTCTACTTTCTCATCAACTGTACCTTTCACCACCCCTCCCTCCTTCTCCTCTGCCGCAGCCTCTCCTCCTTTCTTATTTTCGGGCTTCTGTTTGTACCTGGCTCGTTCATCTGGCACACCACGCTCTTTCTCATTCTCTTTCCGCTCTTTCTCTCTGCGAGCATGCCGCTCATTCTTCCCACCGCCTCTCTGTCTGAGCGCCTCCTCAGTTCCCAGCTCGAGGTCCAGGATGAACGAGTGTGTACGGTTTTTGTCGAGGATTTTGCGCGGTTCGTTCGAGTCCTCTGAAATGCTCTTCCTCCTCCGCTGCTCCTCCTCGGACAGCTTCTTAACAGGCTTCTGAGAGATTGCTTTAGACTTCGCTGCATCCTACATGGACAACACTGAGTGAGGGACTGTAACTTTAACAGAGCTCAGGGACTGTTTTATTAGCGATTAAAGCACTTATACTTAAGGGACTGAGTTTTAACGGGGAACAAGAACCTCATCTTTATTAGAGATGAGGAACAGTAGCTTAAAAAGGAATTTATAGCTGATAGTTATATAGTTATAGTAAAATTTGAGTTACAGTAAAAATCTGACTTTGTTTACATTATTTATTTTGTTTATATTATCAATACTACTATGAGAAAAAAGAAATGCGTGGCAAGGAAAGGTGGAGGAATGAAAGTGATTAAATGAAAGAGAGATGTAACAAAGAAAGAAAGCCAGAAAGAAAGTGAGACAGAGACAGAGAGAGAGACAAAAGACTCACATCTTTCTTTACGGATTCAGGATCTCCATCACTCTTCTTCTTGCTGCCAGAGTCGTCTTCTTTCCTGGATTCCAAATAAATGAAAGAAGATTTGAACAAAAAGTGGAACAGGTGGACACAGGCCGATGAAAACACACACACACACACACACACACACACACACACACACACACACACACCGTGAGTCTCTCTTCCTCTTTCTGCTGAGTGCCACTTTCTTTTCCAGAACTTTCTTCTCTTTCCTTGCTTCTTTTGCTTGAGGTCTCTGAACCTCCTGCTTTTCCTTTTCTGCTAAGAGGAGGGGGAAAAAAATACACGTTAAGAAACACACACAAAACATATTACAGCCATGTTCGTGATGAATGTGATGTTAATGATAATGTCGATAACCAAAGTGGCTACGTCGCACCCTGAAGCTCTGCCTGTGCTGCCTTCTGCCTCCTCTTTTCCTCTAGGCGCTCCCGGTTCTGTTGTCGCTTCAGCAGTCGTTCCTCTTTGTCCTTTGCCTGGAAAAACAAAAAGAAATCACAGGTTATAGAGGCAACAAAAAACCCTCACCTTCTCACCTTTGTGTATTTTTGCACTGGAGCTGCCAAGGAACGAGCAAGAGAAATGTACCGCACTTCACTTTAACACTGAGAGAAACTGCATATCTAATTAGCTTCATTTTTCTTTAATTGTTCATTGATTCAAGATTAATATACATCAAGGACCAGAGCTTAAACAGTGATTTGAGAGTGTAACCTGTTCACTCACAGCAGAGCGGCGTCGCTGCTCCACTGTAACCTCATCATCAGAGTCGCTATAGTAACGAGAGTAAAGGAAAGGCTTGTGAATGTAGCCTTGGCGGGAACCACGGGGTTTTTTCTCCTTATTCTCATCAGATTCCTCTCCGGTAGCTTTCTTCTGAACCTTTTCATCTACACGCAGAATTAAGAATCATTTAACGCATCAAAGACCTTATTATATAAAATAACACCAATGTAGTTACAACACATACACGTTATGTTTGTCATAGGAATGTCTAACGTTTAAGAAAGGAGAGGAGCTAATCTTATTATTCATGCTGCAGTTATTAATCTATTGCTAATATTTAAAAGAGCTATTCATTCAGTAGAAATTCAACATTGTGACAAATCTGAGAAAAGGATAAAATATGAGGAGTAGGCATAATGATAAAAAGTCAATCCCTGTTCCTGTCAGAACTACCGTCACGGAAAATGAATCAACACCTCCGGACCAATCAGATTTGAGAATTCAGGTGCTTTAGTATAAATAGCACCCCTTACACAAAGGTCGAGTGTGTGTAGAGCCCGTGTCTTACCTTCTGAGGTAATCTCTCCTTCCTCTGTGGATTCAGAAGGAGGCTCCTCGTCCTCGCTGTCATCCTCAAAAGATGAAAGGTCGCTTGTGTGGACCGAACTCACCGTGATGTCGCTCAAACCCTCCAGATCCGAGTCCTCCAGAGAGTATTCTGCCGCAACACACACACAGATGAGCAAACACAATCCTGGGCTGGAGAACAACATTGTGGCTTGGAAATGTTTCATATTCCACTGTCGTTGTTCTGGTTCTGTGCATCACGAAAACAATGACCGCGACTTAAACCTTAAACCTGTCTGATGTTTTCATTAGTTACTATTTCAGCTTACTGTAGTATTTTTATTTATTTATAAAGGACCTTATCAAACAAGTGCCACTGCATATCACATTTATAAATCCTAAACAGTAATTCCAGTCACTGGAATACACTTCTGGTCCCGTAAAGTTTTAAGGGATTCGAAAAATCCCCTAGAAGAAAGAAAAGTTCTGCCATTGGGGATTTTTAAGCTATAATTTCAGGATCTTTTTTCCTTATTTTATTTTTCTTGTGTTATCGGTCCATGTACGTCTGTAATTTGTGAGCCACTTTCTATGCATTTACAACAGTTCCAACAATTTTAACAAGTTTATTATCTAAATGTATTCTCATTCAGATAACTTTGGTTTCTTATTTTGCATTACTATTTAAGGCTCTCCCTCAACGCACTCCATAAAGATTTGAACAGAAATTAATTGAATAAAATGAACTAAATAAGAATGTCACTGTAGCTTGTCTTGTGCAATGATAATTAAGCTTTTACATTCTTACTACAAGCCACCAGAACAAAGGAGATGGACGAAACTTGGATTTATTTATTTTCTGTCTTGCCTGACTTTGACCTTTACCCTCCTGATGACTTTTCAACCTTTTCAGTTTGGGTTAAGGTTGGTTGTATTTCCAGAATTCACAGAACTCCACACGGATCCTGCACATGATCTCAGGACACCATGGCGGCGTCTCACATGCACTGGTTCGCAGAAGGGTGCCTTCGCACTTGGCATCTTTTTTTGTTGTGCTCAGAGCTATGAGACTACTCACAGGATGTGCATGCTGTAACTATAACGATGCTCTTAGTTAGTATCATTCTACCTAGTATTGCCTAATTAACTTACCTATCTAGATTAGATTTACTATTATCAGTAATAAGTATGAATTAAAGATTGGCTGATGAGGAGCTTGGCTGTCTT
>JAKKZN010000013.1:16670628-16681501 GCA_033441825.1 Pangasius elongatus
CAGCGTGAGGTGTAAATGTCCGAGATGGAGGGAAGAGAGACCCCGATGATCTTCTCAGCTGTCCTCACTATCCGCTGATATTGTGATTTATTCCTTATTTGACTTTGCCAGTCTGTGACTTGAACACTGCCAAGGACTTGGATTTACTCTGATAAAGAATACACGGAGTTTACGCACTTTACAAGACTTTCTGTTAGGATCGTGTATTTCTTATTAACTGAGATAGTGAAGGTAGAATACACACTTTTCCCAGGGCCCTTGGTGCCAGAGGTTTCTCTTTGCTAAGCCCCAAAGGGGGTATAATCCAGAACTGTGTAGTTATTTATGCATTTACAAAAAGAACCCAGTTTAATGAGTGTACTGTATGTTGAATACTACTCAGTTTAATGAGTGTACTGTATGTTGTATATTACTACAACTTTGTACCTGAGAACGTTTATACATGATGTCTCAGTTGTCATGTAGAATCTGTAGCTGAAGAGAATCAGGTGATTAAAATGGAGAAATTCTCAGAAGTCAACAGGACGCAGGATTCAGTGCCGTCATCTGTAGTTTTACTTGTGAGTATGTTTACCGTTGCCCTGACTGGCAGTAGCATCCGTCTGTCTCACTTTCTCTCAGTCTCTCTCCCTGTGTCCTTCTCGGTCACTGTGTTTTAGTCCAGCTGGCATCGTGCGTGTGTTTCTCGTTCTCGTACGTTATGTTTTTATGAAGCGCTCAGCGTTTATGGAGTGAGAGGGTCAGGTTTCCGAAAGCTGGTAATCAGACTCAGGAGGTTCTGCTGGAGCAGTCAAGAGACAGAGAGACGCAAGAAGGTGGAGAAGGAGAGCGGGAGAGGGAGAGGGAGGGATGTTGGGGAATGAAAGAAAAAGCCTTACATTTGTTCATCACATATTGCCTGTCTCTCTCTCTCTCTCTCTCACTTTCTAACTCCCATACACTGTCTCTGGTTGTTCCTCTTTCTGTCTGTCTCTCTAGCTCTTCCTGTCCCTTTCTCGTCTCTCATTCTTTCCCTCTGAGTGTCCCTCAGTCGTTCTGCTTTGGTAGTCAAGCTTTGTGTCGAGCCGCTGGTTTCTGCGTTCAGACTTAATAAAGCTCCACGTAGCTTCTGGCTGCCTTTTTAGATGACTCACTTTTTTTTTTTTTTTTTTTTGCACTCAATTTTTTTGCTTGTCTCGCCTGATTTCCAGAATGACCTCACATCCTCTTCCACAGAGCCACTACTGCATGATTACAGAACAGCATTAATAAGCTGTTTGTGTTTGTGTGTGTGTGTTTGTGTAAGACTCAGACTCAGAAATAGCACTTACGCATGATTATGATTAGGTTTTCATCAAAGTGGCTGCCAGAGTTAAAATCTTGAGCCTTGTGATTAATAATAATAATTAATCCTGTTTTAATCACGATCAAGATTTTTGACTTTCAGTTTTAATTAAATGTCAGCAACTATATAAAGATGATGCTGAGCTAGGGTAACGTTAGGTTGTTTTTTAATGAACAGTGCATTAAATCATAAATCGATCGTAAATCGATCATAAATCGTGAGATTTGTGTGTGGTGTGTATGAACAGAGTGTACAAGACTGAAAGGCTGATGTTTGAATTAGTGTTGCATGGAGAAATTACTGAAGGTTTGTGAAGTGAAGTGACTTTGTGGCCAAGTGTGGTGACCCATACTCAGAATTTGTGCTCTGCATTTAACCCATCCNGCGCTGGTCATTCACTCCCCCACCTACAATCCCTGCCGGACCCGAAACTCGAACCCACGACCTTCAGGTTCACCTTCAGGTTACAAGTCCGACTCTCAGACCATTAGGCCACATTTGAAGTAATTACTGCATGTCTGTATATTTAAACAAGCACTGGTGGCCATGTTTGGTGGTGCCCCTCTTGATACCTTCCATAACATTAGCTCTGTATATTTGCTCTGTATAAAGCTACTGTATAAATCTTTCACAATATTTGTGTCATGCCAGCTTGGGCTGTTTCTACTCCCTGCCAGCAGAGGTCCCCCTTCCCTGAGTATTGTTCTGTCTATTAACACAGGTCCTATTTGCTCACTATATAAAATCGATTCACAATCACGAACATTCGCGAAGCCTTGCCTCCATTTCTGTGTGTGCAAATTCCGAGCCTTATCTCTAGTTATTGTTTATTATGTATCTGGTTCAAATCTTCGATTTGCTGTCGTTTCTTTGTAGACAGAAGGGAGAAGCGTGAGGACAAATATATTTGTATCATTGAAGACTACAATTTATTTAGTTATGAATCTGCTAACCTAAAACCAAATCCAGTGTCAGAAATGCATTTATTACTTTTATTAAATAAAGATCTGACTCACATGTTTCATTTTAGTTAACTACATTGTCAGTCTCCAATTCCTGAGGTTAAAGCAAACAGCAACCTTTGAGTTGAAATGCTGGAAAAGTAATCTTCCCCTCAGCCCTCTTTTTTTTTCACTAATACAAGCCAAGCTTGTATAACGCTCACTAAAATATGACTTAAGATTCTCAGAGACGAAGCATGTAGCGTATGAAAACATTACCCTGCTAGCTAAGAGCTTTATTTTAAACATCAATTCATATTTGATAAGTCCTATTTTCTGAACTTGTATTTCCTTATTGAAAGCAGCACATTGTGTCAACGTGATGCCACAGGAAATATACTGTAAATATTGATTAGACCCAAATGCAAATGGTCAGATTTAATTCACTTTGTTCTCTCTGACCCAGATTCCTGACTACATTGTTCTGACCAGTCCAGCACCAAATTTCTCCCATATTCTAAAAATCCACTTAAAATGATAATGTAATAATAGAATTTTATTCCTAAATTGATTTCAGGATGGAACGCGTACACACACACACACACACACACACACACACACACACACACACACACACACACACACACCAGCTTTGAGGATGCCGCACTCTTCAAAATGTCATGATTTCATGATTTCGGGCTGCTAGAGAAGAAGAAAGAAAAGGAGCAAAGTGTGGAATAAGAGACATTTTTGAGGCTTCTGTGGCTTGTATTTATTTTGGCCTGTGTGCAGCCACGTAGAGCTGAGAGAGGTGAAAGTATGAGTGTGTGTGTGTGTGTGTGTGTGAGAGAGAGAGAGAAAGAACAAGAGAGAACAAGAAAGCGAGAGAGAGAGAGAGAGAAACAGAAATGATTTAAGCTAAGATAGCACTTTGCTTTCCAGAATAGGAATTAGGGTCAGAATGATATTTAAAAAAAAAAAAAAAAAAAAAAAAGTTATGATAAACAATTTCATATGTCTTTGCGGTGATATACTGTTACACTGATACGGCATCATCACATCCTGAGTAAGATTCAAGGCAATATATTGTTCTGGGACATCTTACAGATGATGTAAAGCATGATAAAATGCATAAATGCACGACAAAATGCAGATACCAGTCCAAAGACATTGTTCAGTTCTTTAATTGTACAGTTTTGGTGAGTCTGTGCCCACTGTGGCCTCAGATTACTGCCCCTGGCTGACTGTTGTAGCCCATCCACCTCATGGTTCAATTTACTGTGCATTCTGAGATGCTTTTCAGCTCACCACAGATGTGAAGAGTGGTTATTTGAGTTACTCTAGCCTTCCTATCAGCTCAAACCAGTCTGGTCATTCTCCTCTGACCTCTCTCTTCAACAAGGCTTTTCTGATCACAGAGTTGCTGCTCATTGGATGTTTTTTTCTTTTTCACATCATTCTGTATAAACTCTAGAGACTGCTGTCTCTAGATCTGCAGTTTCTGAAATACTCAAACCAGCTCATTTGGCACCAACAACAAGCATGATGATATTATGCTCCTATGATTATATCTCATGTTTTATATCATGTGGTTACAGTATACGTGTTGTGTGAGATGCTTTTTTCCTATCACAACAATAAGCACTCTGGCCAATGGTTTTCCTGTAAAAAAAAAAACCAAACAAACACCAAAAAAATGGCAAGTGTGCATGCAGCCTAGTCTCCTGGATTTTCTAGATTAGTAAATATTTTTGACTGTACAGTCAGGGTTTTTGATTTGAGACGCAGATCTGGACAACGATCACGCCAATGGCAGAAAGTTTTAAACAGAAACAGAGCTCATCAATGTGTTTAAAATCACGGTGCATGAAATCGCTAAGCATGAATGCTAAACCAGATGGACAGAGATGTTTTGGCTCAGACATTGCCATCTAATGGATGCCGCTTTTAATCCCCTAGACGCACATAAGCTACGCAAGCGAGTATGTGAACAATGCCGCTCGCATAGCAGCTGTGCGCACATGTACGTGTGGCGCAAGTGAAGTAAATTTGTGCCTTTACTCAACAAGCCGTTGATATACTTTGCTAGCATTCCACTAGCTAGATGTCACTACCAGGGGTAAACCATGGCAGCCAGCAGTGAACTGGTTTGTGTAAACACAAACATTTTTCTGACGTGAGGTGAAAAAGTGGCTGGTGTGAGAACGCAGGGTGAGAGCATGCATACCGAAAGTCTTGATGCTGCTAATTCATGATGAAGCCAACACAACGTGAGGATGTGATGTTCACTCAAACCTTGACACTTGATTCTGCCCACAGTAATAAACACTGCTTTCCCTTTGGGAACACTCAGGCTTACTGAGCCAAATAACACACACACACACACAAACGACTTCACCAGTGTGTTTAAATATGAGAGAACACAGCATGGGTATCGGTGACTCAGCAAAGTTGCAAACACACACTTTCCGTATGCGTGCTCTAACCCCGCATACTCACAGCAGTCCATTTTTGCGTATAGCGTTTCTCTTTGCGTGCCATTTGAAAGAATGAAGTTGACCTCATTATGACCCACAGTATAAATTCAGTATAAATTTATAGCTTGCTCAAGTTGTTCTCTCTCCGTTCAATTCTAACCTCTCTCTCTCTCTCTCTCTCTCTCTCTCTCATCTGATTTTAATGCTTGGTGATGGAGAACAGGACAGATCTGCACTCATGACCCTGCAGTTTTCATATCACCACTAGATGGAAGCAGCAGTGCATCATGGGGAAAAAAAAACAAGGGAAAGTGCAAGTTCCCTTGGTTTTAGTGACTTCAAAACACACACACACACACACACACACACACACAAGATAGAATATTACCATAATCTCTTTCTCTCTCTCTGTATATGCATGTGTGGGATTGAAGCCAGACGTGACTTGTCACACCGAGCGTTTCCGAGTATCAGGCATAAGAGAGACTGAGAAAAACACACACACACACATACAGGAAACCTCATTACTGTCTGTTCTAAATAAACGTCTTTGCCTTTGTTCTGCTGATTTGTTGATTTGATGATGTTCTTTTGTGTGTGTGTGTGTGTGTGTAGTCACATTTGTAGACTGTACTGTATATCTGAGAGTGTGTGTGCATGTGGGGCAGATTGAAGCCAGACATTCTCTATCTGTCTCCCAGCTCAGAGTCCCTTAAAAGGTGTGTATTGTCTGACTCTAAGCTTGTTTAAAGGTGTGTGTGTGTGTGTGTTTACAGGTTTGTATATGGTTGGTGTGTGTGTGTGTGTGTGTGTGTGTAAGGAGGGAGAGATAGTTAAGTTCATTGGTCTATTTGTCACTACACAGTTGACCTTTGACCCCTTCACTGCTAAAGGAATCGGAGAAGAGCCTTCACCAATACATCACACTCATTACAACCTATATTGTGTGTGTGTGCGTGTGTGTGTGTGTGTGTGTGAGCGAGAGAGAGAGAGAGAAATTTTCAGACAGAGATAAAGCTGCTGTGAGAACTTTTCTTCATAAATCCTGAGGATGGATGTCTGATCGCTTATCTAAACAATAATAAAGGTTTTTTGGCCAATGGCTATTACGCACAATGTTTTAAACTAACATCACTAGCAATTGAAGCCTGGAATACTTCCTTATGGAAAAGGGGAAACCATGCTATCTGGAAGAATTGCATCAACAATTTCCTGTGTTGTACGAATCAGAGAACAGAATTTTATCATGTGAACAAGCATGGCCTCCATTCAGATCGTTTATTCGAAGAAACAATTTAATGAACCAGACTCGGTAGAAGAACAAGGATCCATGTGCAGAGTTTTATTACAACCCAATCCAAAATCCACATCATTTAGCAGGCAATACTAATGGCACAAATCATCAAATCAACAGGGCAATCCAAATAGTACTGGAACTGGAAATGGTCAAGACATAGATTATGTAAATAGGGAAAAAAAGACTCAGAACACAACTTGAAAGAATGGAAAGACTTCACAAAAATAAATAGAAGACCATTGCTGCTTCTCAATTTGGCTACTCTCGTTGTATGTTGAAATTGTAGTATGTTGTAAACGAGTATCCCAAAGTCTACTATTTCTGGTAGATTTTCGAAGAGTGGATTCTTGGACACTTTTTCAGCCGATACTGCCCACAAACTCCATGCACGAAGGAGGAGGAGTTTTGTGACGGGATGCTTTCCCGAATTCGAGGACGCATTTTAGACAGGTGTAAATGAAATGTGGAAAAATAAACCAAGGGAATGGTAAATTAAATGATGTAGTATAAATTATATAAGGAGTAATGAATGAATGAAGATTAGCTGAAATGCAAGGAAAGGTTTGTTTACAGTGACATTGTGCGTCACTAGGCAACACTGTTCTCTTCAGTTACACGGCGTGATGGTATGTCCCTGTACTTGTCCCATACTCTTTTGCTACACACTCAAAAGTATGTACTTCTTCTTCGGTTGGTAAATGGGGATGCAGGGCATGTGCTTATATAGAAGCTTACCTGGAAGTAAACAGGAAATGAACACCTGATTAGCACTCAGTGACCTCTGCTGGTGGGGAGGTGTACTGTCCTGGGCTGTGGTGGAAACAACATGGATCCTTTTGGTTTGGTAAGTCAAACTCAGGCTATTAATTAAGGTTGGAAGGTTGTTTAGATGGCATTCGTTGCAATTGGAACCTTCTTGATGCTGAAATTTTCCAAGACATTGCAGGCTCTGCAGGTAGGGATACTAATTTTAATATAGGTAAATCATTCATCTGCTCATGCTATTAGCTTGGATGGTAGTTAACTGCATTGTGTGTATTTGCCAATTTTGTGTTTTTTCAACCATGTTACTCATTTAAGAGAAAAATGCAGACTGCAAATCTGTTGAAAATGAGATATTGTTGCCTGGGATGGGTGTTTGTTAACTGCATGTTTTCTTAGATTCAGTGTTGAGAAATCTTAATGAAAAGATAAAAATGTAAAGAGTTATAAAGGTTAAATAGCACCTCAGTCATGGAATTGCCCTCAACAAACATTTAAAAGAGTAAACCAAAGAGTATGTTTTACAAAGGTGAATTAGTTTAGGCCTTGTAGCTTACAGCCATAGTTGTGTTTGTAAGTTGCTAACTCAACCTTGTAGCTTGCTTAACTAAGCTAGCTGGTTAGCTGTTATTCAGCAAACAGTAGTGTAGCTTTGTTGAACACCAGAAAATAACAGCCGCTAGTTCAGGATCCATGCTAATATAAGATGACAAATTAGTGACACATGTGCAATGAGCTAAAAGTAAAAAAAAGAAAAGTGAGCTATAATATATGATGATATTAAACAACAAACACAAAGTGCACTCAGAGAGAGCTCGCTAAAATGGCTTACTCTGTTTTTAAGTGCATTCAGGCAACAAACCATTTTTTTCTTTTGTTAATTTAAGCACTGTTCTTGGCAATTGCCTACTTTGCCAATATGCACCAGGCCTGCCTGATGGAAAAATGTTTACTGGAAACCATTAGGATAATAGCTTCTGCTATTATTTATTTATTTATTTATTTTTATTAGTAGAGTGTGTGCTCAGTATATAAGCTGCAAGTGTGTGTTTGAAGTGTGCTGCTGCAAAGGCCTGTTACGAATATGAAGTGTGTGTGTGTATGGTAAAGTGAAAATATGAGCTCTTTGTGGTACAAAGCGTGTGTGTGTGTTATATACTGCATAGGCCTTGTCTAAATCAGTGCTGACTGATATATACCATGTCTCTGCTGATTGATAAAGCGGTTCTGCATTAGCCTTTAGAGCTTCTGGAACATTCCAGTTCATGTACACAACATAACTCAGGCTAAATGCTAAGCTCCTGGAACATTACACACTCAAGGATTTCGAAAAACAATAAACCACGCTCCACCAAAACAAACGCCTCCATGTTTAGGGGTGTGATGGAGCTTTGACAGAGGAGGAGCAGGGCAAATAAACGGCACAAGCAAAGTGCTATGTGATTATTGACTTGAAGCAAAAACAACATGGCTCCCGTCTGGAGTTTAAAAAGAAGTCTGTGGGATGAGTTTCCTTGGGTTAGGTGTAAATTTTGGACAAATAGAAGGTGAATGTTTGGCTCTTTATGGTTGTTTGCATTTAAATTAAATGTAGCTAGCATCTTATTTGTAAACACACTGATACAGGGCTGCTATGCTATCGTTTTTGGAAAAGTTATGAGGTGTAAAAAAAAAAAAAAAAAGGTGCACAAAAGTGCACTTCTAAAATGTGTTAATCCTTATAAGTGGTACAATTCATCATTTTGTAACTGTAAACAATGTTCATAAATTAACTGAGGGATTATATCAGCTCAGGGTTATCTGTATCTGTAAGACTCAAAGCTAACGTTAATCCTAGCTTCCTCCGATTGGTGTGGATGAGAGGATTTTTGAGCTAGACGTGACTCATTGTTGCAGATTTCATTGTCTGATCTTTCCTCTCAAAGTCTCTCCTCTCAACTCTGCTTTACAAAAAAAATGTTTTATTAGCAATTATTACAAGCTTAGACAGATAGTGAGTTTGATTTGCAGCTTAGCCTTGTTCGTATTTCAGGAGATAATAGGAAACGAGTGATGAGTGAGAAAAGTTCACCAATTTCCTCAATAATTTCAACTGCTAAAGCCACTAGGGCTTAAATCATATTTGAATGGAGATATGTACATCACGTATATGAAGACCTCATCTTTATGACCGTGATCTTTGTATTAGCATGAATTTCTCCTCAATTGCATGATTACTGCACCATGTAAGGAATAAAATTCTTCAGGGCGTGCTGTTATAGGAAAATAATCAATGATGGCGGAAGACTTACCATTACTACCCAATAATTGATTATTTTCCTATAATGGCATGTCCTGAAGTGTTTTAATCCTCAGACAACACAACGATTAGCCAATGATTACAATGTTTTATCAATTGACGAATGATAGATCATATTTTTATCCATTGATGTTGTATATGTTTCATGTTGTACAACATCTGAGAAAGATGTTACTTCCTGTTGTCACTTGTTATAATAGTTATAATGTTAAACAGTCGTTTCCACCAGCCTCTCTTTGTTTTTTTTTTGTTTTTTTTAAACTCTCTCTTGAAGTTAAAGTGCAAATCCATCCATCCTGAAGACTCTCGCATGTCTGAGAACTTCTTTGTTGTTACCATGTGCTGACACTGGAGACTCCATCTGCAAATGTTCCTTACATTGTTCCTTACAGAAACCTTGACCATATCAACAGTAACAGTTTCCTGTTAAGCAAAATGTTTTTAGATCTGTTTATTATTGGGATTGGACTATTATTGGGCATGGAGCATTCACCATACAAGTCCCAGTGACTTAGCTGTTACTATAAAAATAATTTACTGATAGATTGAGTGTATTAACATAAACCTATCACTTGAAATACAGCTAGATACTATTAGTAGAAGACTAACCAACACATTCTGAGCATTCAGAAATGATAATTCAATGGTGCTTTGGTCTAAAAGTGAGTAAGAGTTGTTTATTTGTGTGTAACGTTGAGGATGGTCAGGGGTAACGGTTTTGATTTTAATTCCACCCAAGGGAAATGGTGAGAGCATGAGAAAATAAACATAGTCAGGTGATGAGAGACATCTGTTCTAGGTACAAACTGATTTATCAGCCATGGAAATTTTGAGGCAGTTTTAGTTTTTGGTTGTAAAAGTAACAATGCCAAAGAAGTTTAACTGAAAAATCAGACTCTGTTCATTTTCAAAGATACAATAATGTATTGTGGTGATTTTCATAAGAATGGAAAAAAAACAGCAAGTAAAAAGACAGTATTAATTTTGCTATCTTGCAGAGCTCACTCACTGACTCCATTGCATAATTTTTTTTAGTGATTTGTCCTGAAAACATCTGGCAAATTTTAATCATCTGGTCATTACTGTGTCACATTTGCCATTTGGTGACATAGGAATATTCAATTCCTGTTTTTGATCACTAAAGTATTTTTTTTTATTGAATATTGAACAGCAAATGTTGTAGTTATTGCAAAAAAAAACATGCCAGTTCTTCCAGCTGTTTGTATTGTGTGTATGACTTTTAATGAAGTAAAGCTGCTGGAGAAATCAGGGCTTCTGGAGAACATCACATACACTAAACGAAATTGGTTTAAAATTTTTCAAATCCCAATATACACTCACATGCTCTTCTTGCAGAATTACACTTGGGAACAAACAAGGCTCCATTCAGTACAGTGTTTCTATATTGGCTGATACACTATTTGAGCAAAAGTGTGTGGACACCTGACCATAACACCCATATACAAGCCTTCTCCAAACTGTTGCCACAAAGTTGGGAACATACAGTCAGGAATGCTGTAGCATTAATATAAGTGTTAACTTACACTGGAACTGAGAGGCCCAAACAAGTTCTAGCATGACGGTGCACCTATGCACAAAATGAGGTTCATGAAGGTTCATGGTTTCCCAAGGTTGGAGTGGAAGAACTTGAGTGGCCTGTACAAAGCCCTGACTTCAACCCCACTGAACATCTTTGGAATGAACTGGAATACCGACTGTGCACCAAGTCTCCTCGCCGAACATCTTTGCCCAACCTCTTTTGCTCTTATGGCT
>JAKKZN010000013.1:16681601-16695601 GCA_033441825.1 Pangasius elongatus
GAATGAACTGGAATACCGACTGTGCACCAAGTCTCCTCGCCGAACATCTTTGCCCAACCTCTTTTGCTCTTATGGCTGAATGAGCACAATTCCCACATAGCCATGGTCCAAGATCTAGTGGGAAGCCTTCCCAGAAGAGTGATGGCTGTTATAGCAACAAAGAGGAGACCAACACTGTATTAATGCCCATAGTTTTGGAATGAGATATTCTGGTGTGCACATACTTTTGTACACATTTTCATTTAGTGTAACATAGTGAATGTATAACTTAGTGAATGTTCCACATTATGTAACTATAAATGGATAAAGTATGACGTTCATTAATAAATTAAAGAATTGTAATCGCTGAAATGCAAAGTGCTGTGGTGTAAAAGGACAAACACTTAGGGACATTTAAAATAATCAGCTTCAGAGTGGCAGCGGTAGAGTCTGCATCTCAGCATCGAAGGAAAACGATGCATTCGTGATTTATGGAATGAAAACAATTCTTGGACGTGCGTTTCAGGCTGTGTGAATCCTGTAACACTATGCGTCAGTTGCTGGCTCAGATTTTTTGAAACTGTGCCTCACACACACTGTACTAACATGAACTCTAATATTACCATGAAGGACATTGTGTTAGAAGGATTGTCTTTTCCTGTCATTGTGGCAATCCTTCTTCCACAGTCTGGGATTCTTTATCGGCAAACACACAGTATTTCCTCATCAACACATGCTCTCCCGGTTGTAACAGAGAAAATAATTCCTCTGAGGGTGTGTGGTTAGTGTGTAGAACTTAAAATAACAACTTTATATGTAATACAACTATGCTCATGCTGCGTAGACTAGTATGAGTTTTGACACTTTGAAACACCCTTTATGTACTTAATGGCTTAATGTACTTAAAGCCTCTGAATGTTACAAAGCGCTTAGACTGGAGACTCCTTCCAAAAATGCCCAATAAAAGTCTCCTCACACAGAAGTAAACATATCAGGATTGGGAAGTCATGTAATTTCAAAGCTCCAGTGTTGTGGTATAATAAGTTTTTATCTGTGAATTTTTACAGGAACAGGTGGACTTTTTACACTGGCAAGAACAGAGTGATGTCATCATTAAATGGGTAGGAGGAGTGAAATCTGTAGCACCAGCTGGCCTCCTAATTGGCCAGGTGGCCTAACACATACAGTATCACTTACTTGCCCCTGGGAAGCAGAGACATCTCATTCATGAGTAAATGATCATTCTTGGCTAATGTGTCCTTTGTCTGAACTTGTATATAAATGTTTTAATGGAATGACATAGTATTCACATAAAGAAAACATTGCCTGGATAATTGACCGGATTTCTGTGTCAGTAATTGAATAGATTAAACCAGACTTGACGATTATATATTGTAGGTAGGTGGACCTGTAAAAATGGCCAGCAAGTGCAGATATAATTTGGTGTTCTCAGTAAAATGGCAACTCTCTGTGTATATATGTATACACACAAGGGGTGTAACACAGTGGCACTATCTATATATGTTTAGTGCTCCAGATATCCATGTCCGTATTTGGATCTGTAGTGGGTGTGGCCTAAACTGTAAGGTGTTTTTGTGTTCGTTTTTTAAAATTAAATATTAACCCTACCACTATGCTCCAGAAAACATTGGCCACCCTTAATCTTGCTCATGTTATTCTTTTTGCTTGTAACTTCCTGCGAATTTAGTTCCCAGAATACAAACATACTAATAACCTAATTTAAACCGCCATGATCCTGAGCAGGCAGTTACTAAGGATGCTGCAAATGTTACTAAAGGTCTTTGTCTGTCCAGCGAGCTTTGTATCTGACCTCTCGCGCACACTTTTATGAAATATTTATGAAGTATTTTATCCCACACCTGCCCAATTTGGTGTAAAAAAAATAAAAAATGCAATCGTGGCAACCCTCTCGCTTACTTGAGAATGTTCATAGAGTGAGCAAGGGGCAATGTGATTCCTGCCCCATTGGGACACTATTAGCACTTACTGCAGTTCCCATTTTTGACCACTAGGAGCAATAATTACTCTATGGAGCTAAATTAGTCACTGAGCATGCTGACCCATGATTGGACAACATCTAGAAATGTGGGTAAGTCAGTGGAACATAGGCTTATATCTGCCAGATAAACAATTTTGTTTTTCTTTCTTCCAATAAGATAGTGGTGTATGACTTAGCAAGGTTTTTGAATTAAAAAGCAGTTCTTTGAGATGTGCTTGAGACAGTTTTAGAATAAATATATATATATATTTTTTAAGTCTCGATCAGATAAGTCTTGTCAGTTTGGATAGTATGTAGTACGGTAGCATGTGGTTTGGGACGTAGAATTTAAAGGTGGTTCTCTCCGAAGTGCCATTTCTGGAACAAATAACCGATGAATGTAACTGATGATATCTAGAAGACAAAAGCTATTGTGTCTATTGTGTTTGTACTATTTGGGTAGTGTGTAGTATGGTAGTATGTGGTTCCCAATATGGCTAATATTTAGCGAAGAGAAGTTGACTCTCATTGTTTCTACTGGAAACCGAGTTTAGATTCAAGGTCTTCACAAATCCCTGCTTGGCGTAAGAACTTCCTTTTCCTGTGACAGCAAGGACGCATTCATACAGCTGCCAAAGCTAATATAATTAATGTCTTACCCTTTTAGCCTTCTGCAAGCCCCCAAACCCCATCCTTCAACACACACACATAAACACACAATTGGTGGCTGGTCTGGGAATCTAACTGAGGAGCAGTGATGAGTCAAATCTGAAAAATATCATACACCACCTAATCAGGGCTTAGACTTAAATTTTATTTCATCTGACTTAAGTGCCTTGTCCCTTGCAGCAGTGTAGTAAATATTTCATTCATGGTGCATGAACCAGTAATTGGTTATACAGTGTAATGCTAATGTGAATAATGAATATTATTTTCATTTTCATTTCTGAAGATGTTGCTTAGGTAGGCACAATTTTTTGGCAACTTTTTTGTGCGGTAAAGATAAAACCTATTCCCTTCTAAGCAACCATCTCAGAGAGTGCTGTTATAGGAAAATGATCAGTGATTGTGTGGTAATGGGAGAAGACCCGATGCTAAACTTATTTACTGATACCACCCCCCTAAAATTGATTACTTTCCAATAACAGCATGTCTGGATGTGTTTTATTCCTTACAGCAATTATTACATTTTCTGTTGAAGTTAATACAACAAATCTTGTCATGTTACAAGCCCTTGTGTAAGCTGTTACTATAGCAACAATATCATATTAGAATGAGTGCATGAATATTAAAACTGTGATTTTTGAATTGCAAAGGTGCTGTTATAGAAAGTTGAATCAACACTTTCTGACCAATCAAATTCAAGAATTCAACAGCTCTGTGGTATGAGCCACAATGAGAGTTAGTCAATTATTGTGGTAATAAAAATATGATTTCAGCATGTACCAAATGTCAAGCCAATTTTATAAATGTAAAAACTACAGTTAAAGCTTTAGTGCATGGTATGGCGGTACTGGGATTGGGGTTTGGGACACATCCAAGCTTTAGAATTAAACTGTCTAGTGCCTGAGTAATTACTAAAATAAATAACCAATGCAGTTGACAAGTCTATTGCTGAGAATTTTAGTTTATGTTCTTTATTCAGTTTGAGTAGAACGTGTGATGGTACTGTGTGGTTTGAGATGGCCTTTGTTTATTATAGACAATTTGGCAGATTTTCATTTTTGAGATTTGACGATGGTTTTCAGAAAAGTTGCCACAATTCTTATTTGGAAACTGTACAAAAGAGATGCACTAAAAAGCACATAATCCTAAATATGTACACACACACAGGCAGAGAGCAGATTTGAAACCGCATGCACAAGCACAATGTATAATAATTTTTGTCATTATAATTCATGCAGATGCTCAAAACCCAGTTGCTTGCAGTTCAGTGTGATGCTGAGAATGTTTGCCAGAGAAAAATCTGTTATCCATTCTCCTGTTGTCTAAGAGCTCATCTGGGTGCAGTAGCTCTGAAAATTAAGAATCTGCGATTCCCTACAGTTACAGCCCAGGGAAATAAAGATGGAATGAAAAAGACCTTAAATAATGGTTGGTGGAGACCATAACTATCCTAGACGAGTGCGTGTTACAACACGCCTCTTGGGGAAAGTTTGCACGATCTGCTGAGGCTGGACGGAGGACATCCAGGACATTCAGGAAGAAATATATCCAAGGAGGAGGTTGTGACCGGAGTGAGGGCTCTTAATCTGAAGCGTCCGGTGTGGATAGTTTACGAGGGGTCGTCCTAAATAAATATTAAACACAGACACTTGAAATCCGGTCTCGCACAACCATCTAACAAGCTAGAAGAAAAGCTGCAAATTAGCTACAAATTCATGATTCAAGATGTGGGAAGTTAATTATTGCTTATTGACTACATTTATATCAAGAAATCCAAAATTTTTTTTTAAATGTACTCAAAAGCCACCTTGCAAATTTTACATACTTGTCATGTGCTAAACAGGGCCATAGCTACGAATTTGGAACGTCTTGCGGATTTCCTAATCTGGGAAAATAATACGGAAAAGAAACTTGTCATTTTGTTGCCAAGAAAATGTTAGAACGTGTAACGTCATTTAAACATCTTATTTCTGAAATGTGAATAGATTTTCCACCGAGTGCAGCTGCTTCTTGTGGTCATTGTGAATATAAGATGTATGGGCTATGCTGTTATAGGAGTTACCGTTAACACTAACCACATTCTTTGATTTTTGTGCATTTACAGTTACTTTTTATGTTGCGAAACATCCAAGAAACAAGTTGGTTACTGTTAGAACTTACGTTATAGCAGCTGTAAACAGTCATTTCCTCATCAGATTCTCTTTTTTCCCCTCATTCTTGAAGTTACAAAGTGCTGACAGTGGAGACTCCTTCAAAAAAATGCTAAATAATCTAATTTATATGTATTCGCCTTGCAGCTGGAACTACAGTAATAGCTGGTGTTTATAAAAAAGGAATCAACAAGATCTGACTAGTTGAGAATTTAACAATAATGTGAAGTAATCTTGCTAGAGTTTCTGGACAACAGCGTGATAATCACTTTCTTAGCCAATCAATGCTTAAGCTTAGGTCTTAAGTTAATTATTTGTAGGTGATGTGATGGTGTCAGTAGGAATGTCGGTAGTTAAATGTGGAACCAGTAAAGCAGATGCAGTAAATGTTGTGTTCTGTTGTCTCTGTTTGTGGTAATGGGGGTCATTGTCATTTTAACTACAGTGATGTTGCAGAGAAACAATGCCTGCCAGCTTGCTTGTAGCCAACTCATAACCCTTTCCCCTGAAATCAAATTCCTGCTACGCCACTGATTTGAACTGTGAGTTCTTGTCAGGATCAGTCATTTACTTGCAGAGTTGTTTTCTTCTTTTCCAACATGGTTTTCTCTCATATGCTGGACTCCCAGGAGCCATCTGCAGAAACAAAGCAAAGCCAAGTGAAAAGCCATTCTATTTCTTTCCATCTATTTTATTGTAATTTGCTAACGGCTTTTTCCGGGATCTCTTAATTAAGAGCAGCTTGCCGTCTCTCTCAGGAATGCTGTTCATCTCTCGTCTGAGGTTCAGCCCCATCATTCATCACACAATTGAGTCCCGAGTGTCAGCAAAAGATTCAAAAATGTTTGTTTAACAGTAATGTGAATCCATCTTCACATTTCATAATAACACTCGGAGAATGAACCTCAGAGGAACGTCACGCGACACTGGATGGCTTTGAGTATTTAATCCTCAACCTAGCTGTCTTATTGTAAACATTGCACTTAATGTTTTACTTTTCTCGTTTGTAATTTGTATCTCGGCAATTCTTTATTTCATCTGTAACGAACAAGATTCAAATGTACTGTTAACAGGAAAGTCAACAGTCCCAAACTCATTAATGATAAACTGGTCAGGGACAAACACAATGTGCACAGTATTACCAAAACCAGACAGGAGTCAAACACAATGATCATCAACAAATAAGGAATCCGAGGTAATAATCCAAATGGTTATACAGAGGGTCGTACACAATGAAGCAGATAATGACAAGGCAGCTAATAATCAACGGCTAAGAACTTACTCGAAAAGTAACATTTGGTAAAGCTTTGCAGCAAACTTATGTGCACACAAGCTGTATAAAGTATTTAAACAGGAAATTGCTGTGACAACTGTAGAAAAGTCTCTTGATTTCTGGAATTCACCCTCTGGTGGCCGTGAATTACTCTAAATAGATGTAAACCCCAGAATCTTCTCTTGATGGATTGGTTTCTAGCTGGATGTTTGCATCTTCCTTGGTCTGCTCACTCCTCCTTATTTATTCACTGATTGCCGGGACATCCCTGGGTTTTTAGGACCGATGGAACAACGGGGACTGGTATCCAAGAACACATTGAAAAGGGTTGAGAGCCCTGTAGATGAATGTGTTGGCCAAATTTGCACCTAATTAGCCCATGGGAGGATCCGATTTTTTCTTAGGAATCCTTGTTCACCTTGTTCTGCTCAACCTGTACAACCAGAGCAATTCCCCAAATGATTGCCACAAAGTTGGAAGCACACAATTATATAGGATGGGAGTGTTTGCTGTAGCATAACAATTTTCCTTCACTGGAATATGTTCCAGCATGACAAAGCCCCTGTGTACATTCAAGCTCCATGAAGACACTGTTTGCCAAGGTTGGAGTGGAAGAACTCGCTAGAAGCTGTGTCTTCTCCTTGCATCACCTATGAGTCTGGCTCACATCTTCATTTTCTGTGTAACCATGAAGTGACTGTATGTATTATACTGAGCAGCACCATATAACACCATCCCAGGCTGTGTAATGGTTTCAATGCAGCCTTTATTAGAGATAAAGGAACTAAATGTCTAAGAACAGCAATCTTGTGGTTGTTGGTGGAACATCAGGAGTGAAACTCATAGTTGTTGGTGGAACATCAGGAGTAAACCTTGTGGTTGTTGGTGGAATGTCAGGACTAAAGCTTATGGTTCTTGTTGGAACATCAGGACTGATGCTTGTGGTTGTTGGTGGAATGTCAGGACTAAGGTCTGTGGTGGTTGTCTCCCTCCTCATACTATTTGGTAAGGAGCAAAAGCCTTTAAAAACTGCAGCTGCTCTGCTCATACAAGATTATCATAGTGCATGTCATCATGGTAGCCTCAACACCACAGAAACTGAACTGAAATTCCAGCTGGTATCCAGTCTCTGGCTCTGCCGAGGCTGACAGGAGCGGAACCCGATGTGGACTTCTGCTGTTGTAGCCCATCTGCCTCGACATGTTGTGCATTCTGAGGTGCTTGTCTGCACACTATGGTTGTAAAGAGTGGCTTTTTTGAGTTGCCATAGCCTTCCTGTCAGCTGTGAACTCTCTCATCAACAAGGCATTTCTAACCTCAGACCTGCTGCTTTCTCCATTGTTTTTTTTTTTTTTTGTTTTGTTTTGTTTTGTTTTTCACATCATTCTTTGTAAAATCCAGGTTGTGTGTAAAAGTCCTTGGAGATAAGCAGTTTCTGAAATACTCAAACCAGCCCATTTGGCACCAACAACCATGTCGCTGTCAGTCACATTTTTCCCTATTCTGATATTTGACCTGAATTTTAACTGAAGCTCTTACCCTGTGCCTGCATGTATCAGTGCTGCTGCCACATGATTTGGTAATTCCAAGTGGACTGTCTCTTGTGTCCACGTATCCACAGAAGACCTGAGATTTACATTGGGTATTATTGTGTCTTGTTCAGACTTCTTAGTGACCTTTACCCTTTCATCATGACAGGAAAGAATGGTCGATTGCAGGTAATTCTCTAAGGGAATTTATCATATCATTCCAGCCCCACTGTGGATTATTGACCTTCAAATGGACCAGAAAGGTGATATATGTAGGTAAATGCTGAAGAATGGCCTTGTTAATAAACAGGTATGTAACTTGAGTCTCTGCAAGAGTATATTGGAACAGGACTGAGTTTTGAACATTTGGCCTTTGGGTTGCACATTTTACGCATTTAAAGGGGGGAAAACATTCTTCAGTGCTGACTAATGATGGTTTGGCGGTAAATGTTGCAGAGCCTCGGCTGATCTCAGCAGGAGGATCATTTATACGAATTGTAAACTCTGCCAAAACTCTGAAATAAAATTGGCAGAAATGCAGCTGTGTGTTCACTGGGATGGGTATCTGAGTCCACAGTCTGATCAGTAGCACTTAACAAAACCATTCATACATTCAAGATGTCCAGAAGCATTACCTCACCATTCCAGTCTAACTAGCACAAATACTGTATATGGAACAATGCTTGCTTATTTAGCAGTAACTAGTCTCCATTCTAAGCAATTATAACAGTAATAAAGCTGTTTTTTATGGGTGAGAAAAAACAGCCTCAAATAATGAATATATAACATGTTTTTTACTATATATAATGCTTAAAAACTCATATAAACAAATCAACTTAAGCACCTGTGTAATCTGAGTACGAGTAACTTTCTGTGAATATGACCGAACTCTGGATATGACCCTCAGTAAGTTAGCTTGCTAGCTAATTAGTGAAATGATACGACTATACAATTGAGGAGTGTTAAGGAAACTGACTGTGACTGTGTTCTGTATAGAAAACGATTATGCTATGCTACGCCGTTCAAATTTTGACTATGAATATTCCAGGAAATATTAAGTTATGCTAGCAATTTATTTTGGAAATTTGCTTGCACAAATTTGAAATATTTGCAAGTTATTTTAGTTGTCCAGGGCTTAATGTTTTCCTCAGGTGTTTTAGTTCAGTCCAGCAATGAACAGCGACAATTTAAACATGATACACACTCTATTAGTACAACCTGCTAATTTAGAGATATTCGATGATGTTATGGTAGGGCAATGTAACCTAAGAGATCAAAATAAATGTATATTTTATGCAGTAGAATGTGTGATACAGCCATATAATCTAAAAAAAAAAAAACAATAATTTTGAATGCTTGTTTTTGGCTAATGTCTGCCTAAGGGTTGAAAGACTATTGACTAGCACTAGTGCTAGTTTTGAAAGGAGGTAATAGAAAATGAAGCATTAGCACATTAGCATTCGCACACTTAAGTTTCCCTTGGCACACGGTGTGCATTTGCTGTGCCAAATCATGCAGAACCTCAAGGTCTCTGAACAGTTCACTTCTTGGCATGAAAATTGTATTTAAGGAAACGCCGGCTTTTATTTCAATAAAAGTGTCGCCGCCTCAGAGTGCTGTTTGAACAGCTTTGCTTTTGGACAGCTGCAAACATGCTGAAAATCTCAAGTTATTGTTCTCAGAGAGCGCCTTTAAATAATCCGGCCGTAAACGTTAACGAACGATAGCATAAAATCGCTTCACACTCCAGAAACGCAAGCAGGAAAGTGCATGTGTATTGTGCTTTCTTCTCATCTTTTGATCTTGCACTCGGTGCTCAATTGGAAAAATTAGAAATATATTATCACTCGTATCATTCCTGGGAAATCTGGAAACACAACACCTGCCTGAGACTGATAAGTTACGGCTTCTCTGTAACAAGCTGCATTTTGTCTTATTAACTTCAAGCAAAAGTGACGGAATGACTGTTTATAGTTGCCATAACCTAAGTGATAACAGGAACTAGCTTGTTTCACAGATGTTTTATATTATATAACTTTATATGTAACAATAAACACAAAATGTATGACTCGATGTCCTTTAATAAATAAATCTGCAAATTGCTGTGGTATAAGAGGAATAAAACTCCATCACCACACCATCATACGTTGATTATTAACTTATTAACATTTCCAAAAGTGTTTTATTCCTTACGTGTTACATTACATAAAGCCTATTCTATACGATCTACAAGACGACTGAAAAATAAACATACAGTCGCAAGGTCACCATATGGTTTATCTGTCTATCTGTTTTGATTTTAATTCCCCTCAAGGGAGATGGTGAGACTGTCAGAAAATAAACATATTAGCGAAGTGATGAGAGACATCTATTCTCTTATTATGGTGATTTATTGAAAGACCACCAGCCTTGCAGCACTGACTTTACAGAACTCATAACACATAGGACACTGAATGATTTCAATGATGTTTGGACATTCAATATACTGTATACCTCCTAAATGGCAACTCTTGAAGTTGAATGTACATTTCATGGTGGTTGTACCAGCCGTTTTTGTAATGTTATATGGGTTATAATGAAATGGAGCGACTGGAGGAACGAGGGCTTCTGGAGAACATCACACGCATTGAACTAAATTGGTTTAAATGATGAGCAGTGCTGCAGAAAGTCTGAAAACATGCTAAAACAATCACTTACTAGTGCACTAGCTTGTGAACATTCCTGCAATACGGTCCAAAAGTCTGCCCTAGCAAAAACACACTTCATTCCATCAGTTATGAAAAACTCGAGTCAAAATTAAATTTCTCCAGATTTGCTGTTCCCTATAAAACAGCTTAGCATACAAGCTACAGTACTACATTAATGTGTGGGTCTAGAAACATTAATGAATTTCACACACAATCTATAGCTTACAAAAAATATTAGCAGTAACTTGATTAACTTGTTTCATGTCAACGTCCTGTGTGAAGAAAAAAACAAAACAAAAAACAGATGCTAATGTGCTGAGAATTAGCAAAGAACAGGATGCTAGTGCTAATCCAGGACACACAGTGAAGTCCTGACACAGCTATTCAACATTATTCTATGACTTGAAGAGTGGTTCTTTAAGTTCTATCCTCGAGTATAATGTTGGATTAGTATTTAATAACTGATGAAATAAAAACAGTTGATAGTTCACTCAGAGGTTTTTCTCTCCTTGTGTGGCTGTGCTGCTTTTTCCTCGGGTGAAAAACTGAAGGTCATCTTGCTGGAGAAATGTTTTCCCCGGGTCACTGCAAAGAAAAAATCAACACGGCGGCCTGTTTTACCCGAACAGCAGACATCTGTCCTTGCAAACGCTCTCCGTTTTGGGATTTTCTCTTGCTTAAAGGTCATAAATCGTTAAACCCAAACAGAGTTTTTTTTCTTTATCAACACCTCTATGTGTGCTACATGTCACCTGGATCTGCTCTAATCGTGGACTTTACGTCTGGTAGTTCACGTGAAGGCGGTGTGGTCAATGAGTCTATGGGGCCAGTGAAGAAGGCGTGGCCTCTGAATTGGTCAGGTCCAGTGAAGAAGGCGTGGCCTCTGAGTCTGTCAGGGCCTGTGAAGAAGGCGTGGCCTCTGAATTGGTAAGGTCCAGTGAAGAAGGCGGGGCTCTGAGCCTATCAGGCCGTGTGTAGAAGGCGTGGCCTCTTAATTGGTCAGGTCTAGTGAAGAAGGCGTGGCCTCTTAATTGGTCAGGTCTAGTGAAGAAGGCGTGGCCTCTGAATTGGCCAGGTCCTGTGAAGAAGGTGTGGCCTCTGAATTGGCCAGGTCCTGTGAAGAAGGCGTGGCCTCCGTATGTTACACCTTGCAACTTGCACATTATGTTGTAGGTATTATGTACATTGTCTATGTATGTATTATACCCTCACTGTCCACTTTAATAGGAATACCTGTACACCTGCTCATTTATGTAGTTATCCAATGAGCCAATCATGAGACAGCAGCACAGGGCATCCAATCATGCAGATACAGGTCAAGAGCTTCAGTTAATGTTCACGTCAAACATCCGAATAAAGAAAAAGTGCAATATCTGTGACTTTAATGTGGCATGGTTGCTGGTGACAGATGGGCTGGTTTGAGTATTTCAGAAACTCCTGATCTCCTGGGATTTTCACACATAGCAGTCACTAACGTTTACACAGAATGGTGTGAAAAACAAAAAACAAACAAACAAAAAAAACCTGAGCGAGCGACAGTTCTGCGAGTGGAAACACCTTGTTGATAAGAGAGGTCGGGGAAATTGGCCAGATTGGTTCGAGCTGCCAGGAAGGATATAGTAATATATCATATAATCACTCTTTACAACCATGGTGAGCAGAAAAGCATCTTAGCATGCACAACACATCAAACCTTGAGGTGGATGAGCTTCAACAGCAGAAGACCACATCAGGTTCCACTCCTGTTAGCCATGAACAAGTATCTGAGGCCATCATAGGCACAGTCTCCTGCTGTAGATTAGAAAAAAATCACCTGGTCTTTTTCCAGTCTTCAACTGTCTAGTTTGGGTGAGTCTGCGCCCATGATAGCCTCAGGTTCTTGTGAGTGTGACATGGTGAGTGTATACATACATGCAGTGTATAGTATAGTATACTATCTATTATTGCGCTCTGTAGTGTCACTGTATGTAGCCATACTCAAGTTTTCAATATTGTTATCAACGGTGGTATCATGCTATCTCTATTAGGTACCTATTATGCTATCATCTTGACAGACTGTTTAGTGCAGTAGTGTGCTGCTTTAGACAGCTGTGTGTTTTAGACAGCTGTTTGTTGCCATGTAATAGAGTGATGGTGGTTTGGAATGGATGAAGACATATTGAGTGTGTTCAAATTTTATACACACTTGTAACCCATCTGCCACACCTGTCTCGTTTTTACAGTCAGCTTGGATAAGAATCGCTTATAGCGCTAATATTTGGGACAGATGTACTGACAGGTGTTTCTCTGATGGCTGGATCAAACATTAAATTTTACTGCAAAGTGATGAAAGGTCAGCGTGTGTGCGTGTGTGTGTGTGTGCGTGCATGCGTGTGTGCGTTTTTATGACCTGCCTCAAGAACATTACTAGAACAAAAATTAGCATTGCAATATATTGAATATTATTGAGACTATATGAATATACGGGGTAAAACAACTTGCTAGATAATCAGAGAACGAGACGTTTTAGTGCATCAGCCATTTTAAGGCTTTGACTAAAATGCTAGAATTCATAAACCCCATTCTTGGTTTGTTTGTTATGGTCTTGTTAACTGAAGGGTCATGTACATACATTTACATATTTACTTATTTATAATCAAGGCATTGTATTGTAATTATTCTTTGGCCAATTGAAAGTTTATTTCATGCTAAATATAATTTAGGTTATTTATATTTGTAATATATTACTATGTCTGCTCTTCTGAAGAGAAACTTCACATCATCTTGCATATGGATTTAAATGAAACTAACAACGACTAAAGATTTTACTGCAGGTAAAACTCTAAATCTTTTGGATTCGTTATGAACTTGTATTTACAGGTTATTATTGTGAGCGCTATATCTTAAACAGTGGTTTAGGTAAAATTAGGGTTTATTATTATTATTTTTTTTTAATTTCTCTGTAACATTTGTATATGACCAGAAATCACCACATTTAAACTTTTAAATGTAATTTAAACTGTGTCTTTAAGAGTGATATTTGTGGGCAGTGGAGATTAGCCATAAATCCCTAAGGAATGACTTAATTCTACTTTTTAATCTCAGTCATCTGTGTCACTCCTCTTGTTCCAAACCATCGCTCACTCTGGCCCTCTGTAATTGTTTCCATTTAGAAGCAGCACTAATAATTTCCCCCATTGTGCAATTTGTGTTTGTTAGTTGCCTGAGCTCGACTTCTGAACTTTTGGCAAATCATTTCCTGACTCCTGCTGTGGAAAAACAAAAGCTTTGCAGACCTTGCTGGCTAATACTACATTCACATTATCCAGTGATGGAAAAAAACCCAGCATTTTAGGAAATGACCCAAATCATAGAGCGTATGTTTAGAAAGTCTTCATAGTAGAACGTCAGCCATATTGGCTATATCCCAAACACAAGAATTCATGTCTAATTGGTGTAGAGTTAGACATAAACAGCTATTTTAAGACATACTTGGAGGACAATGAATCTGTCCATCCATCTAGTTCATTTTGTTTAGCTACTAGAACATTAGCCGTTTTGGCTGTGCCCGAAATGGTTCGATTCATGAAGTTATTCTAGAGAACTAACATACAGTTGAGGTCAAAAGTTTACAGAATCTGCAAAATGTTAATGGAGTGATGAGGTTGGACAGGATTAGGAACGAGTACATCAAAGGGACAGCTCATGTTGGACGTTTGGGGGACAAAGTTAGGGAGG
>JAKKZN010000013.1:16695701-16706129 GCA_033441825.1 Pangasius elongatus
CTTTTCAAATCGAATCACATGAATCCGTTAAAAGCAGAGTTACACACACAGATGTGTTTGTGCTTTAATCAATCAGCAGAGGAAAACTGAAACCACATTCACAATAAATCCCTCTTTTAATTCTCAAAGCTTCAAAGTGTGTGTGTTTGCACAAATGTGTAATTTCTGTCCTTCTCTCTTATTTTTTTTTAGCTTCTAATCGTGACAATCTGGTTGGAAAGGCAGATGCTCAGAGAAATCTCTCTCTCTCTCTCTCTCTCTCTCTCTCTCTCTAAACGGTTGTGTTTGATTTCACTTTGTATACTCCAAACCTTCTCTCTTGTCCTGCCTCACTGACATCACTCATTACATCACGAGCAGCAGCGCAGCAGGCCTTCATTAGCAGGAATTCTCTTTTTTTCCAGCCCCCAGAGGGGTAATTACAGGAACAATTACACACTCAGGGGGCCAAACATGCACAAGTCAGGCCTCGTCTCACATCCTTGCAGCCACCTGCGGTTATATCCAATCATACTGTGTCCTAAAGCCTGAATGTGCTACTAAAGGGAGTTTCTGTTCCATCAGTTCAAACACTGGCTCTGTCCCAAATGCTAGAATTGAATGCTAGGACTGAAGACATTGAAGTGCTTGTAATGGTTTGTATAGAGCAATGGATAGAGTGGTGGCCAATATAGTGAATAAGCAGTGTAGTTTTGGACATGTCCACAACTGACTGGGGACAAATGAAGCATTTGTTATGGTGTGTGGTTTGAGACAGGTCCATGGTGTACTGATGACAATAAGGAGTTTGCAATGTTGACCAACATAGCTAATAAGCAGTGTTTGGGACATATCCACAGCAGAATGAGGCTGCTGAAGCTTTGTGATGATATTTATGTAGTAAATAAGGTGTATGGTTTGGGACATGTCCACAACGGAATGAGGCTGCTGAAGCTTTGTGATGGCATTTATCTAGTAAATACAGTGTGTGGTTTGGGACATGTCCATAACGTACTGATGGCAGTAAGGAGTTTGTGTGAATAGTGACGAATACATGAATCAGCAGAATGATTTCGGACATGTTCCAAATGCTATAATTGAATGCCAGGACTGAAGACTTTGAAGTGTTTGTAATGGTGTGTATGTAGTAAGTAGAGTGAGTGTCCATTACACTACATAATGGTGTGTATGTAGTAAACAGAGTGTGTGTCCCTACACGTCCATAGTGAAGTGACGACACAGGGGAGTTTGAAATTCTAGCCAATATAGTGAATAAGGAGTGTAGTTTGGGACATGCCCATAATGGAAGAAATTGTGATGGTGTTTATGTAGTAAATAAGGTGTGTGGTTTGGGATGACATTAAGGAGTTTGCAATGGTGGCCAATATAGTGAATAAGGAGTGTAGTTTTGGACACGTCCACAATATACTGAGGACGGTAAAGTGCTTGTGATGGTGTTTATGTAGTCAGGATGTGCAGTTTGGGACACCTGCATAGTGGACTGGGAAAAGTGAATAGTTTGCAATGGTGGCCAATATAGTGAGTAAAGATTGTAGCCTGGGACACGTCCACAGTGACATGGAGACATTTGTGACGGAATGTGACTGCATTGTGATGAACCAATCATGTAGTGACCCAGATCCCACCTTTGTCCATAAAAGAGTGTGCTACATAGTGTGCATGATTCTCCAGCACATGAGACAGTGCATAGAGACACACATAGGACAAAGCATGCGGCAGTGGTTCTAGTAAAAGTTCATGAGTCGTGATGCAAGCTGGCTGTTTATCAGTATCGCATATCCCATGAGCTTTAGGCTAAATTACTACTATAAACCTAAATTGTTAGGTTTGCAAGTTTTAGCACTGGCAGCTACAGTAGTTGCACATTTTTAAAAGAAGCATGATCGTAAGCCAGGGTGTAAAGCCCGTCCTATCCGATAATTAGTTAATAATTTGTTCTTAACTAGTGCAGACACTTAAGGTACATTGCAACTAGTAGTGCATAAAGTGAGCATGCATCCAATCTGTTGCACAGTGTCAAGTATTTCACCATCACCAGCCAATCAGAAACACGAGCAAACAAAAACAGGAAGTACTACATCCATGATTGAGAAGCAGGAAAGCGGTTAATCTCTGTCTTTCTCAGTGTAGCGTTTACTTCAAGTAAGGTCGGTTTCTCAATTTAGTCGTTTTAATGAAATAGCTTCAGAATAAAGTGGGGGCTCAAATTGTAGATCTGTTGCATTCGTACTTATGTGCAGCAGCATTTTGGGAAAGCGTAGTAACGAAATGTAACCAGTGAAGGACGTTACGTTAATGGTAAGATGTACAAAGTATTTACAAAATACTTTAAAACTCTGCGCATGGTTCACTCGGAAGAGAGTAGCTTGATCCACAGTGAAAAGCGGGCTAGCCATCATTGGCATATATTAGTGCACTACATAGTTTTACAACCGTCAAATGTAGTGTTAAAGAAGGGAGCCATTAGAGGTGACACGTGGATGTAGAACACCTTGTGTGCAAAGAAATATTTCAATATCATAAGGGAGAACACAAATATTCAGTGATGTGCCAGAGAGCTTCGGGAGTGTGATGTTTATAATTTGTGTGATTATCTCCTGTCAGTATGATTCAGGCGTGTTTAGACTTGAGTAATAGTCTTGAATCGTGCCTCCGTTTTTCTTTGCCTTTCTTTTCATTAGCTTTATTTCCTACGCAGTCGTATTGGGAGATTGACTTTATCATATCTAGACCTGATAATTCCCGTTCAAGCTGTATGTAATGATTTATGTAGAGAATGTAGAGGGACAGTTATCAGCGATTTCCGCAGTTATGTGCTTTAACGGCCCAGTTTTCTCTGGAACGTTCTGATTCTTTCATCGCTATAGACCGGCGGTGTCGAATTCAATCCTTTCCAGCATTTTTCTGAGCCTGATATGACCTTATCTTCTCTTAGGACATAAGATTTAATACTGAAATTGTGCACATCAGTATTCAGACCTTGGGCACAATTAAAGATTGAAGTGCGATTCAGAAGTTATGCGGGAGTTGCGCATATGGGGTGGGGTTTGAGAAAAACCGAGGTGCGTCTGTTTTTATGCATAATTATGGAGTTTGGACATAAGTACATTTTTCTTGCATGTCATTGGGTGGATTAAAATTAAATTAAAGTCAAAATCAGAGTTTTTTCTCCTTCTAGAGGAGACAGCAGCTTAGTAAGAGACTCTGCTTATCTCAAGGACTGCTTGGTCAGCTTATCTTTTAAACTGTGGGCACATTTTGTTCACATGAAAGCATAAATAATGAAATAAAAGCGTGATATGGTAGCCTGCATCCTGCACATGGATTATGATTTCATGACCTCAATTTAGTGTCTCGTGGTCTCATTAACTCAATGGAAACTAATAGTTAGTGCTGGATCCCGTGCATGGATTTTAAAGCGATTAATGTGATGATTACTACTTGGACTATTAATATATAAATCTATGAATGTTTAACATGGTAATAATATGACATTTAATTGTACAAAGCCAGATCTGTCTTATTTTGTCTTCCTCAGCTCTCACCTTGATACCCCTGAGTTCAGACTGTAACTAGCTGGTTTTCAAACAGAAATGGGGAAAATGCATGGGGTTAATTCTGTTTCTCACCACAGCAGCGTGGTCACAAATCCCCACAGCCACGCTCTAAAATCTAGCGGAAAGCCTTCCGAGAAGGTTATCATAACAGCAAAGAGGGACTAAATCTGGAATGGGAATCTGGAAAGATAAGAGGTGATTACATATTTAACCATCCCAAATGTCAAATTAAATATGTAATCACCTTTTATGAACATCATTATAGTGCAAGTACTGCAAAACAAAACATGTTCTGCAATGTTATTTGATTGCGCTATAATGATATTCATAAAAGTTATATATGTTTGGGGACACCTGATCAAAAATCACACCAATATGTGCTTTTTGAACATCCCGTTCCAGATTTAGTCCCTCTTTGCTGTTATGATGACCTTCTGACAAGGCTTTCCACTAGATTTTAGAGCGTGGCTGTGGGGATTTGTGATCATTCAGCCACAAGAGCATCAGTGAGGTCAGGCTCTGATGTCAGGCGAGGAGGCCTGGGATGCGGTCAGCGTTCCAGTTCATCCCAAAGGTGCTCAGTGGGGTTGAGGTCAGGGCTTTGTGCTGCCACTCCAACTTTGGCAAGCCATGTCTTCATGGAGCTCACTTTGTGCATTGTCATGCTGGAACAGGTTTGGGCCTCTTAATTGCAGTGAAGGGAAATTTTAAAATTACAACATACAAAGACATTCTAGATACGTGTGTGCTTCCAAGCTCGTGGCAACAGTTTGGGGAAGAACCACCTGTGGGTGTGATGGTCAGGTGTCCACATACTCGGATGCTTCTACTCTAGAAAAATCTGCATAACTCAACTCTGAAGACACATAACTTTCCGTGCAAATGCTGGCGTAACTTTTCGACTTAAGTCGCCGACTTTGAATACATTTGTAGACCATTACCCTTACAAGACCTGTCTATGGCACAAAAGTGTCTATGCACATTGTCTTTAAAGCATTGACGTTTCTCAGTTCTTTGCGTGATAGAGACTCCATTGAATCCATTTCCAGTGAATCCGTAGATACCGGGATAACAAGCAAACCCAGTTTTCTTAGTGCGGTCAATGTAAACTGCTACATAAGTTATGTAGTAATGTGTAGTGTTTTGTAGTTCGGTGTCTGATGTAGCACCATGGTCCTGGAGGGACGTTGTTTACTATACCAGCTGTATACGGTTGAAATGACAACGAAGCCACTTGACTTGCTTTTCAGCTTGATTTGAGACACATTTTAAAGTCCTTAGGCTCTGGTAGGTTTGAGTATCTATTTAAACATTCGTTCAGAATGTGTTTGAGGATTTATTGAGTGTTAAATAAAGATAATTATTGGCGTTACTTTAAAAAAAAAAAAGCTATAATGTAGGTAAGAGAGTTAAACACACACTCCTCAAGGTTGCGCTAGGATAACTGTGAAAGTTAACCGTAAAACTCGCACACAAACATGATCTGCTTTTGCTAACTTTTCTATAATTTATAGATTTTTAAATAATCACTGTATAGCTTTGGAGTTCAGCCTAGCATTTAGCCTTTAAGTGCACTTTAGTGATACAGCCCTTTCGGGAGTATATTTTTACAATTTTCACTGCTTACATTGGACGGTCATGTTTTTACAACCTCTGATGTCATTGATGTTTTTATTGGCTTGTGAAAAAGCAAGCAGTGTGTGTTTTCATCTGTGTCCGTTGCCAGACAGTGCACATCGAAACGTACCTTAGCTGTACTCTCACACTAACATTTTAGGGCTTTGTTCTAACACTGTTCCTAATGCAGCATTGTCAACATGTGCTCGTGCACTACTGTGCCATCTCATTTGCTTTGGTGCTTGTGTCAGGGTTGGAATGTAACAAACTACCTGAGTACAGGGTTCACTCTAACACTACGTTTTTGAGTATAATTACATCATAGCACTTTTTTTTTTAAATCATAATAAAATCATACTGCAGTTAACCCTGGCAGAATGCCAATTAAAAGATGACGTGCAAATTTTAAATGATGCAATTTTCGAGACTTGATTTAAAAAATCTACACAGACAAATGAGTAACCCTGGCCCAATTTATCAGGTACCTACAGCTTTAAATGAAAACAGCATGATAATCATCTGCAAATCCATCGTGATATTGGCGTTTCACAGCTCGGCGTCAAACCTGCGGAAACGTGGAAAAGCAGGAAAGCCATTAGCTAGCCGAGTGAGCTAGACTAGCTAGTTCGATGTTTTGAGGTTGCGTCATATGAAAGCTTAGCATTAAACGTACGATGTTCAGTTGCAGTTACCTGTTGTGTTGAATATATCGCTAGAAACATGTTTTGAATGAACAAGCTAACAAGCTAATGAAACCTAAAGGTGTTTAGCTAACCTGAAGTTCGCTGAGGCGGTGTTCGTTTCAGCATAGCTCACTAGTTAACGTAACAGCTCAAAAATGCAGTCCTCTGATACAGAATATTTTTGGATTAGTGTGTCAATTGTAGACGTTTGAACTAATTTTTCAAGTAGTTTTTCACCAGATGACTCATTTAGTCTTTTTTTTTTGTTTTACTTTTACCCATACTGTGTTTTGTATTCTTTCCGCATCACTGTATCTCATTTTTTCCAAATAATCCAAATAAATGGTATGTATTATTTTGTTGAATTTATAAGGTAATCTATGTTTTGCTCAGTTTTTTTTAAGAGATCTGGGAAATGCACATTTTAGTCGGTCAAGTGGTTTCGACATTCCTGATGGTTGGTCCCATTACATTTACGTGGTCCAACTTGCTTATTTGAAATTCTTCTTTTTTCACAGTGCAGCAGCCAATAGCCAAAAGTATCCGAATGATATTCAATAATAAATACAGAAGTGGAGCCAAAAGTGAAGAGAGAGGAAGGAGAAAGTATTGGACAGGGTATAGCGCTGACAATTATTCATTTATTTTTGTCACATTGGGTCCTTCTGGTGGCACATCTCCACATCAAGTCCAGTCTTGAGATGCTTTCTGTATTTATTTGGACTTCTTGGCATTTGTACTTGTCTCGGTCTTGGTATCTACCAAAAGTTTGTTCAAAAGAATTTTTGTGTTGTCTTTTCTTTTCGCATTCACAAAGTTTCGCAGTTCCTTTTTCTAAAAAATATAGCCTAAGCATTAGCGCAATGCACGCAAAGCCAGCTAGTTGGAGTAAAGATACGACCTCGAAAAGGATTTGATGGTTTTTAGTCTTGGCCCGATCTCCCTTTCATTTTGACCCAATCTAGACTCCGCCTTGACCCCCTTAAGACTCGGTCTTGACTCAGTAATACGTGATCGGCTTGATGAAGTGCTGCGCTAAGGAAGAGTTGTATTACTGCATTAATGAAAATGTGCACTGATGAACAGACGACCATCAGTTATGAATTAGCTGCACCGCTGCAGTAAGCAACAGTCGTGCTGTTTGCTCAGAGGAACAGCTAATTTACTCCATCTAGGCATAGCTGCATTAACGGACTGAGGAAATTCGGCATTACCGCATTAAGGAGCAATTATTCATTCGTTCCCTAACGAGCGGAAGAGAAGAGAAGGGTGAAGAGCTCCGCGGCGTTACTGTTTTATTTAATGTACCGTTGCATTGAGAAACATCTACAATATTGCAACAAAGAACGAGTTGCAAAGAACTGCATTGCTTCAGAGAAAGACTAGTTAGCAAAATAAATAATATGGGACAGCAGACATCATGTGTTTGTGAGTGAAATTTATGAGGCAGGCTGAGGATTATGATTATGATTATGATTATGTTGATGACACATAAACAGACCTAATGGAGGCGTATATTAAGGATGAGGAGATAATCACACATTCCCTCGTGACCTTATACTTAATATGCTTGTCCTCTCTCTCTCACTCTCTCACTCACTCACACACACACCCACACACGCACACACTTACACAGTTAAAAACTTACACAGAGACTATGCACAATCTAAAACGTCTTGTTATTTAGCATAAAAGTTGATATGGTGAAGTATTCTATTAAAGAGATGTTTATTTCGCAGTTTTTGGAAGGAGTCTCCGGTGTCAGAGGTATAGCTTTAACTTTTTTTTTTTTTTCACACCACGTCAAAGTGTTCGGGGCAGAGGATTTGTAGTTTTGCAGTTTCACTGTAACATGCAATTTTTTTGTCTTATTAATTTTAAGAGTGAAAAAAGAGAGGCTGGCGATATAACATAAGCGATAACAGAAATTAACATGTTTTTCATCCATTCCACAACACTGGTTGTAGCTATAAATAGATAAAAAAATACAGTTTGTCGTTCTTTAAGTTAAAAAATGTAATTGTGGGCAAATTGCCGGGGTATAAGAGGAATAAAACAACCCTGTCATTGATTATTTTCAGCTTGTCTTATTGAATTCATTATTATTATTATTATTATTATTATTAGTAGTAGTATTATTAGTATTAATAGTAGTAGTTTGTTTTTACACACTGATGATATTAATTTTATTATTTTAATTTTTTTTTTTTTAGATGAATGTTAGATAATAGATACTAAATACTATTATTAAATAGTAAATTTAATATTAATAAGTTATTTAATAATAGTATTTACTATCTATTATCTAACATTAATATAAAAATAAAAATAAAAATAAAAGAAAGTAATGGACTGGCCCTAAAGGCGGTCAGGGCACTCCAATGCAGGAGGAATTGGAGAGGAGAAGTCACCAAAGGGCACGTTAAAAACAGTATTGGAACGCATCCTTGAAAGCACAAAGATACCCGGCTTTGATTCATGCGCTCTAAACGTCTATTCTGAGCGATTGTAGGCGTATACATCGAAATAGAAATGTAAATCTGAAAGGTTGCGGTGTGCGTAACTACACCACAGTTAACCGAGGACTCGTGTGATCTAGAAATGTTTATTCATCATAAATGACAGAGGGAGAAAGAACTGTGGCCTATTGTTCTACTGTGAAGAAGAAAACCTCAAGTGAATGTGTACAATGTAAAAATAAACTTACGGTTACAAGATGAAGGGATACAGAACAGAACAAGATACACATGAGGAAGAAAACTGAATAAAGAAGGAACTTGTATTAACCAGAGGTTCCACTAAACCAGTTAAATTTGTTGTTTTTTTTCTTACCAAGGAACTAGAAAAGATAGCGTGTTCATTTTAATTTGAATTGTAGAATTGTTACGTGACTTCCACAATTCTAAGATACCAGAGCCTGTTGCTATGCTGTTGCTATGGAAACAAAGAGACCACAGGGGACACGGGTACGAGGTTAGCCTTTTTTGGCAGTTTAGTATATTTTTAACCAAGCATAAATTTCGCTTTCCAGCTTCACACGCTCCTACTTCACATCGCTAGATACACGCAGGAAATGAAGGACATAGGTTATATAGGGTTAATTAATACTACCACTCACTAGTTAACCGTTTCATTCATCCCTCAATCTCCGTCTCCCATTACAGACTTCGCCAAAACCACACCCCGCCTGCTACATAGGTATTTTAATTTCATATTTGCATATTGGCACTACAACAAACAAAAGGATTGTGGGTCAGACACCCAGGGCTGTATGCACTCAATTTTAAAAGTTACGTCAATATTTACAAGGGAAAGTTCCTCGTATTCAGAGTCGGGTTACGCAGGTGCTTACATGTTGCCTGATTGATTGATTGACTGATTTATTTATTTATTTATTTATTTTACGTAGATAGTAGTAATAGTATCTAGACCACGCTACAGTAACAGATCACTTTGAGTAAGTGTTGTTCATAAGTTTATCCATAAAAATTTAATTCTCAGGATAATCAGCGTCACGGGTTAAGACGCTGTGTCTCTTCTATGCTGGAAAAAAAAACGTTTTGTGGAATTTAGAGAGACGAAACTATTCACTTACCGAATTTCAGTGACCGCTTTATCCTGGTCAGGGTTGCAGTGGATCCAGAGCTTCCCCTGGGAACACTGGGCATAAGGCATGAGGAATACACTGCTTGGGATGCCAGTCCATTGCAGGGCATCATACACACACACACACACACACACACACACACACACACACACACACACACACACACACACACAGTCCTTCATATCATTACATCACATCCTACCTATGTTTGTATTTTTCAGAGTAATAGTCAAAGACATAATTGCTAACCTACTACAGTCAGAGTAATAAAATCGAGAATGTATTGTTCATTTTTTTGTTTGTTTTTTTCAATGCCTGTTTGAGTAACATCAGTGTAAAAGATTTCAGTGTTGCTTCTCCAGTTTCAGTCTGGTCCTGAGTTTATTGCTTAGCTGTGTGAAAAGTCATCCTGTGAAACTGAACTCCGTCTTAAACGGTAACACATGCACGGTCCTAACACGTAGTGTTAATTAGTAATGGGGAATTACAACACTGCAATTAATTCAAAACAGTTCTTTCTGCAAGGAGACTTTTGAACTCTACCATAATTATCAATAATTAAAGTCTAGGGAAAGCATTACCCAACAGAACACACACATACAAACGCACACAACGCCAAACACTTTGTGTATTCAGCTATGCAATATGACAAAATGTCCAGATTTGGTGTTCTACGGAGAGCTGTATAAATATAACCCTTGGATGAAATCTCTTTCAACCTGGTGTGTGTGTGTGTGTGTGTGTGTGTGTGTGTGGGGTGTGTGTGCAGAGATCTCCAGCTTCACATTATGCCCCATTTGTCATTTCTGCATGATACCGTGTTTATTCCACAAACAAAAGAAACGATAAATTGTGTTGAGAGAAGAGGAAAGCACAATAGTTGGAAGTCAGTTCATGTATATCATAACCTTAAACACATACGCTACATTTGGCCTGGAGCAAAACAAATCTCTGGATATTTCCA
>JAKKZN010000013.1:16757052-16787411 GCA_033441825.1 Pangasius elongatus
ATGGACAGACATGGTTACACATGCATCACTTCAATAGTAGAGGACAAGTCCAGATATTAAGGCAACTGCAGTGAAATTGGTGAAATGAATATAGCCTATATATAACTGTGGTTGTGTGTGTGTGTGTGTGTGTGTGTGTAAAAGTGTATGTGTAACGCACCTATCTAAGATGCCTTGAGATGATAGAGCCTGAGATGGTTCCAGAGGGCGTCCGTTGATGGCAAATTCCATGATGCAGCCGACAAAGTCATGTGTGTTCACCTGATTTTTGCGCTGTAGGAGTGGTTCGATCGCCCGAACACCGCCGACTGACAAACGATTCGGCTGTACGTCCAAAATCCTGTGAGAATAAATGAGAGAGAGGATAGGGAGAAAGATGATGAGGAAGAAGGAGAAAGACAGGAGAGACAAAAAGAGCGAAAGAGAGAGAGAAAAAAATAGGGAATACCGAAATTGCAAAACAGTGACAAAGATAGCAAGATAGTGAAAGACAGAAATATGAGACACAGACAGAACAAAAGAAAAACAATCAGAGACAGAGAAAAGAATATAAAGACAAACGAGGCAGAGAAAATTAGAAAGACAGTGAGACGGAGAAAAAGATCGGGTTAGTAACTCCCAGAGGGGACACAGGCTATTGTGTCCAAGTAAACCACACCATGACAATAAATTATGATGATACAAATAATTAAATTAGCTGCATGTAGTTTAATTACCAACTGAAGCTAATTTAGCAAATTTGATGCAGAAGGAAAACTAGGAAAATATAAAATTGTTGTGTGTTTCCTACAGCTACCATTGTAAAGATAAATGCGTATTCACCAGTCAGTATGGACAGCCACATTGCTAACGGCGCAGTACCCGGGCTCCTGTTCTTCTCCACACAAATCAACAGTGAGCGAAGCAGCCTTACAAAGGAAAAAGATATTCCATTACTTGTTAGTGAAATTAGCCTCAAATTAGCCTTTGCTGCAGTGACTTCATGTTAGGAATACAGGTTTTCCTATACAGGTATAGGAAAACAATGCTAACAAATTAACAAAACCTGAGGAAAAAGTTGAGGTAAGGTCAACAAACAATGCTAACAACACTAACAATCAACAAAACTTATCGAGGAGAAGTTAGCAAGGCTGACACTGGCTTTCTTTCTTTGTATCCTTCACACTGCAATGAATTGATATGAGAAAAAGTAAAACAATGCTAACAATTAGTGAAACCTATTAAGGACCAGTTAGCATAGCTGCTAGGATTTTCTTTTCCTTTGTATCCTTCTTAATGTAATGGCTTGTGGTGGGGTAAAGATAAACATATCAAGGACCAGCTAGCATGGCTGCTTGGAGTTTCCTATTTTTTTGTATCCTTCTAAACTGAAAAGACCCCAAACTAAAAGTTCACATGAGGAAAAATGAGATCAGGCAGAATTGTTGTGAATGAAATAAAGAGTTACAGTGAGTTAAATAGAAACATCATTCCTCTCTCTTGTTAAACAAACACAGTATGGCTCCTCACTGTCATTGTGTCCAAACCCACAACTCTGTGGTTTATGAACAGAGGGAGGAAAGACAGTCGTGGCAAGAGAGATGGAAAGAGCGCAAAGGTGTTGAAAAACAGGGGGCGAAGCTTGGCGTCCATACAGGCCTCTGGGTAAACACAGCAAAAACCCGCAAAAAGCCCCTGTTCCTAATCGTTAACGCAGAGCTGTGGCTTGGGTGAGTGAAATACGGCTGCGAGAAAATAAACCAACGATGGAAACAAGACACATTTGTCTTCTGCAGCTTTGGTGTACACTGATACAGTTGAGTTACCGCATGGCTCGACCATCTGGGCTTTTTATTACTGCGGCGCTACACTTCAAAGAGCCTTGGCCGCAAAGAAAGACCTCGCACAGCAAGCGTACCGATATACAATTGGCTCTCCATGTCCACAGAATCACATTCATTAAGATATGAAAGGCAAAGACTTGGACCCCGAAGATATACAGTATACAAAGGCAAAGAATGTCAGACGTAGTGCGACGTAAAAATAACTGATCTCATGTTACACACTATTAGAATATTGTGTTGTCTTAAGATTGCAGATTATGTGAAGTTTGTTTTTATACAACGCAGGCTCTTATTGCACAGTAGAGTGTGTGTGTATGTGTGTTTGTGAGCTCTCTTTTCTAAACGAATCCAGCTGGGGCACACAACTTTCATTTCTTCCAAACATGTTTGTTGCCCAACTTACTGGTCTACATATAAAAGGAAACTTGCCATCAACAATTTTCACTTAAAAGTTACGTCTTCTCCCATACCTTGGCAGCTTGGCAGTGCTGGGGCTTAAACAAGCCTTAACCACTGAACTACTATTGCCCAAAAAACTTAATGCGCTGCCTTTAGTTGCCCAGGGGTGAGCTTCAGAAAGCAAAAGTACTGCTGGTATCAAAACCAGGCTCTCCTTTATAATAGGCAGACTCTTCAACCAACTAAGCCACGATGCCATTTCAGTGGCACCTTTTGGATGCGTTATTTAAAAAGGTGCCATTATTTTGCTGGATTTGTAATCCCTGATTATATCTTCTCTCCTTGGTAGAAATAAGGGAACATTAAGTCATAACAGGGCAATAAAAAAGTCAGCAGCTGCCTCGGGGCAGAAACTGGAACGTCTTAACTAAACAAAAGTAGCCTTGACTCGCATAGTTCGACCTTAAGCCCAGAGGGACAACCAAGGGTTGATTATGACTTTAACATCTGCTCAAAATCCATGTCCAAAAAAACACACACAGACCCATCTAAATGACCCACAACACCTTTTTCAAACACACAGATTGGGTGTTTTTTACACCTCCATATGGATGTGCTGAAAGCTTGGTTTTTAATCTTTCACTCCACAATAATCTTCAGACCAGATTCAGAACTGTGGTACATAAAAGTTGCACCAACTAACATTTGTTTCACAGTGCTAACTCAGAACCCAGATTTTTATCATTTTAGCAGATTCCGCTATACTCCTATACTTTTGTACATCTTAGAATGTTAAAGCGTTTATAAATAAAAAATTACCAGGTGTAATCAAACTTGACTGCTGGCCAGGATGAGCCACATGAAAGAGCAAGTGTTGTGAGCCATTTGATTAGCAGTTTGTTTCAATGTTGTATCAACTTCCACTTCCATATCTTTCAGACTCAGATTTCCCCTAACACATGCAGGTTCACACAAATTGACTTTGCTCAGATTGCTAGTAGGCATCTTTGAGTAGATGTTTCAAAATGATCTGGATGACATACAAGCATGGTTGGATGTTATTTTACAGATCTACACATGACTTACCATTCCAGCTCTCCTGGCTATGACCGTGTGGAACTGACCATCTGAAACGCGAACCATAGTCATGAGCTTGTAGGTGCCACTGCCCAGGTTAAAGGAAAACCTCATCCGACCTTCGCAGATCTCCAGCGCCAGAAATTCAGCTTTGTCACCGGTCTGGTTGTCATGATTGTACATAATCAGGGCATTTTCCTTCAGTGTGGCAAACTTAATATAAATATAATTATTGTTTGGATCCAAACTTGGGAACTCCATATAAGACAGCTCCTCAAATCCATAGCTGTTAAGCTCGCAGTGTTTTCCAAAAACGCCTGTGAAACAGGAAGCAATAATTTAGTATTTCTTCAACTGGTATGATGACTTTGCATCTCCTTATGTAAATTCAAGCTAACAAGTGTTATGCATACAGAATGAGTAACAAACAATCCCCAAAATCAGACAACTTGGGGAATAAAAAAAATGACAGGACACATTACATTCTTAACGTATGGATTTTTCACTCCTAGTGGATCTTGATATTTTCCAGTATGACCTGAATCATGGCCAAGTCTGATAAACACTACTCGAGAACAAGCCTGGAACACCTGGCTTTTGCAGCTGGAGTGATGACTTACCAAACGGACAGTGACAGTAATAGCCTTCCACACGGCTCTGGCAGGAGCCTCCATTGAAACAGGGGTTACACTCACAGTAATTGATGATGGAGTCACAGGTTTTCCCTGAGTTCATGAAACAACACAAATGAAAATGAATGAGGTGAAGATGACATAGGCATATGGTGAAGGGCTGTTCATGTATGGGGCTCCCAGAAACCAACAGGGGATTTTGTGCGTTTGCACTCTCTCCCTAGTTCTGGTATACTTCAACCTCCTCAGCCAAAACAATTCTGAAAGGCTCTCACCTTGTAAATGCACCCAAGTGTCTAAAAAAAATAGGGGGTGAAAACATATACCTGTCATGATAGCATTAGCTCTACATATATACCCTATCTTCACTAGATCTGGGAGGCCTATAAAATGAACATTACACAATGGGAGTAACAGAATAAACAGACTGTGATCAATACAAGATGGTAGGGAACATGCAAACTCATGAATGTGCAGAACTAAGATTTGCCTTTCTCATTTGCTCTGCATGGTTGCAGAAATGTAAGACAAAAAGCTTAAGGGACATAAATTCCTTCCCTACAATTGGGCCTACAAAACAGGAAGTTGGGGGTTCAGCAGGAGGGCAGGCAAACTACTGTAAGTCAATAGGTGTAATAGTTCTGCAGCCCCCATTTATCTGGGGCCTCAGACATGAATGCTCACGATCATTTATTATGGTCATAATAAAATAGGACAATAATGACTCAAAGCTTGAGCGTGCCAGAGACAAACCGTCTGCTGTAGCTCTATATGAAGAGGCCCTTCCAAAAGCTACAGGCAGCAGCTGCCCAAACAGAGCTGATTCAATGTAATGTTATTGTAAACAGTTAAGTGTATTCGCTCCCTTTACACACTAGCTCAGTTACATTTATTAAGTCTTCAACTAGCCATTACATTTAGTAGGGGCTAATCTACACCACTGGGTGTTGACACTACAGGAACCATTCTAATTAGATCACTTTTCAGATGCTACATTCAACAGTTAACAGAAGAGCATTGTTAAAGTATTTTCCCTTTCAAGACTCCATTAAGCAGTTTGCCAAATGAAATCTTAACTTACAGAGCTCTTCAAAGCATAAACATGGAAAGGCTTTAATCCACAGAAAGCAGGTAGTGAAACTTGACTCAAGTGCACTTAAGGTCAGCCTGTAGTTGTGTCCTTATTAGGGTCAAACTGTATCATCCCATTTACTTTAACATAAACATGACAAGTTGATATGTATCATAGCTTATACCCCCCAACCCGTAACCCTAACAGCAATTGGTTTTTGGCAGTCATCACTGAATGCTAGAGTTACAACACTTCTCCAATTTCTCAGAAGCAAATATTTTTCTTGGATCAAAACTTTGCTATATTTGTGTGCAAAGAGAATATGCAGTGGCTTGACCAATAGCTACAGTGATGTTGGTGATCAGAAGGTCTAGATGACATGTTGTACTAACCTGCAAATCCTGATTTGCAAAGGCAGTTGAAGCCACCAGGGAAATTTTGGCACAGTGCCCCATTCTTGCATGGATTAGACAGGCACTCATTGACATCTCTTTCACATGCCATGCCAGTGAAACCTTCTGGGCAGGAACATGAAAAGCCACCTACAAGGTTATGGCAGGTTCCTCCATTGTGGCAAGGTGATGGAAGACATTCATTGATGTCAGTTTCACACAGACTACCAGCATATCCTGGCCTGCAGTTACAGACATAGGGCTGTAGGGGGCGATTTGAAACGAGAATGACTGGGACGCTCTCCACAGTCATCATGTCTGGGCCGACACCAAGGCGCCGTTTGCAGCTGCCGCCATTCTGGCAAGGGTTGTTAGTACAGGGGTCATGGTCCACAGAATCTATTTTAACCCCACTTTGCCTGTGCAAGGCTTCTTTTATACTCTGGAAAAACGTAGTCACACCACTTGGGTTTACATACTGTCCATGACCACGTTTGATAGCTGCCATAAGGAAGGTCTGGTTGTTCAACTCAAATGCCCCATAGAGCTGAACTCCAGTACCAAGACCTGCTAGCTGTGAGTTTGCTATGCGTAAGAAACTGAGGTAGTGGTTATTAAGGAAGTTGCTGATACTTTGGGAATTGAGTCGGATCAGTATGCTGTTGTCCACTGTAGCATTGCTGAACCCAGTAAAGAAAACACGCACATTGCTGTTGACAGCACCATGTACACCATCACTGCTCCGCACTGAGAGGTCAAATGTGCCATCCGTGGATCGGGAATTTGAACTGAGGTCACAGGTTCCTTTGGGAATACTAAAAAGACTTGAGACAGGGGGGATCAAGGTGCAATGGAATGTGTCCTGTATATCTGGATCCTGAGGTTTCACAATCCCTAGGGACCCTCCAGGGAACATGTTGCCAAAGTAATGAACATAGATCTCAACAGAGCGAGGCTGAGATGGGTTATCATTCTGGTCATTGACTTTGACATGGATGGTGCCTGTGGAAGACATTTGAGGAATGCCGGAATCTTTGATGAGCACAGAAAGGTAGAAATCACTGATCTGTTCTCGGTCTATCTCCCGACTGGTACTAAGCTCCCCTGATGAGGTTAAGCTGAAGTAAGTTGCAGCTGATGAAGTTGTAAGCAGACTGTAGGAGAAAGGACCTTGATTTGGTGCCAGATCTGAATCAGTGGCGCTAAGGGTCATCACTGCCGTTCCTGCTCTCTGGTTCTCCATGATCTCTCCACTCATGGTCACTAATGTGGGCCCATTATCATTAATGTCCTCTAGAGTTACAATCAAAGTGGCAGTACCAGTAGCTGCGGGTGAGCCAGAGTCTATAGCCAGCAAGGTCAAGTTGTACACAGGTGTGGTCTCACGATCCAGCTCAGCTGCCACCGAAACCTGTCCAGTTTGTGGGTTGATTGTGAAAGCAGTTGATTCATGGTCAGCAGCAATAGAGTAGGTGAATCTGCTCCAGCTTGGCACTGAATCTGAATCCTCAGCACTCACAAAGGTGACAAGACCTCCAGGTGACAGCCCTTCACTCACTTGAACATCATATAACTCTTGAGTAAATACTGGAGGATCATTGGCATCAAGGATTGTGATATTCACAAACACTTCATCAATATCTGCCCCTCTTATACTACCTGCATTTTTGGCAAGGACTTTCAAGGAGATTTTTTCTTCTTTTTCACGATCAAGAGGTCCTGTGACATAGATCTGGCCAGTGTTTTTACTGATGCCAAAACCTTTTCTCCTGCTTCTGCCAAAAATCAAGTAATAAACAACACCATCCTGTCCCAAATCCCTATCACTTGCAAACACCTCCCCAACAATGGTGCCTTTGGTTGCAGCCTCTGAAACCTCAAAGTAGTATTGCTTAGACACAAAACGAGGAACATATTCATTGGCGCCTTTGAGTTGAATGTTGACATTTGCAAAGCTACAGCGTTCTTCATCAGGAATGTTGAATGCTTTGACAGTTAGATGATATACTTGTTTGGCCTCATAGTCAAGAAAACCTTGTGTAGTGATGACACCTGTGTTGGGATCAATTATGAAAAGGTCACTGTCGGAGGACTGAATGACATAAGCCAAAACAGCATTTGGGCCAGAGTCTTTATCTGTAGCATTCATTTTAACCACAGTGGTGCCACTTGGCACATTTTCCTGCACAACAGGGAAGTACTCATCTGGGTCAAACACTGGTGGATTGTCATTCACATCAGTAACATGGATGTTAACTGTAACATAGCTGGTCTTGGCTATCCATCCTCCATCTGTAGCTGATATTCTAAGCTCGTGTTTTTGTTTTTTCTCATAGTCCAAAGGTTTAGCCAAGGACAAGACCCCTGTTTTACTGTTGACTGAAAACAGGCCATCATCATTGCCTGAAGAAATGTCATATGTAATGAGTCCATTCATTTGTTTGTCCTTGTCTTTGTCTCTTGCAGAAAGAGTGCGGATTGCTGTACCAACAGTAAGGCTTTCAGAGACTGTGGCAGTAACCTGGCTTTGAGAAAACTCTGGAGTGTGGTGATTTTCTTCTGTAACAGCAATTTTAAGAGTAGTTTTATCTGAAAGAGGTGGGGTCCCTTTATCTCTCACTGTTATCTCAAGCAGATAAACTTTATTAACGTCAGAAGCAAGAGAAGAGGCAACAGTGACCCACCCGGTCTGCTTATCCAAACGGAATTTACTTGAGCTGTTGCCTCCTGATACTGCATACTCAATTTCGGAGTTGACACCATAGTCTTTCTTGTCATGTGCTGTAACTTTGATGAGTTTGGTGCCAACTTTGACGCTCTTAGTGACGGGAGTGAAATAGGAGGATGACTCAAATATGGGAGGATTATCATTGCTGTCGATTACATTTACAATCACAGTGGTTTCGCTCATCAGAGGTTTGGCACCTCTGTCAGATGCTGTCACAATGAAGCTATGCCTGTTTAAGTTAACATTACTCTGGCCAGTTGAATTTTGATATTTGAGTTGCTGCTTGATAAATATCTCCCCAGTGCTCGAATTAATGCGAAAGTATTCAGACTGAGACCTAATGAAATAGAATATTTTACCATTAAATCCCTCATCAAGGTCTGTAGCGGAGACTTGGGTGACTAGTGACCCAATCTCAGTAAGTTCAGGGTAGTCAAGGTAGTAGGATGGCCTGCTAAATCTAGGAGCATTGTCATTTATGTCAGTCACGAATATAGTGACATCAGTGCTGACAGTCCAGCCCGAATCATGAGCAGAGACTTTGGCGATGTAATGATCAGTGTCCTCTCTGTTTAGAGGCCTGCTTATGGTTATGTCTCCTGTGCTGGGGTTGATGCTAAAGGGAAGACTTGTATCACTAATGGTGTAGCGGCTAACAGCGTTGGTACCTGCGTCCTCATCAGTAGTTGTCACACGGGTGACCGTGTAACCCACAGGTGCATTTTCTGGTACTGTAGCACTAAAAATTTTTGAAAATCTTGGAGCGTTATCATTCACATCCAGAACCCTAATGATGACTTTGACTGCAGTGCTTTTTGGTGATGAACCACGATCTGTAGCTTTTACCCTCAAGATATATTGAGCTATCTTTTCCCTGTCCAAGGGTCGAGTGGTGCGAATTTCTCCCGTTGCCCGATTGATGCTAAAGCTGTTGTCCTTATTTCCATCAGTGATGGCGTATTCCAGCTGCCCATTAGGGCCACTGTCCTCATCAAGGGCTGACACCACAAGTACTTTCTGAGGTGAGAGGTTCTCCAAAATCTCAGCATCAAATGGTTCTTTCTCAAAAATAGGACTGTTATCATTAATGTCCAACACTGTGATTTCGATCTTTTCATATGCTGAGTAGGGGGGAAAGCTTTGGTCTCGTGCTTCAATCCAGAGCACGTACTTGTCAATGTTCTCATAATCTAGGGCCTTTTTGATGGACAGTTCTCCTGAAAGCTGGTCTACATGAAACGCGTTGTCCAAGTTGCCACTCGCGATGTAATATGATAATGGTCCAGCTCTTGTAGATGATCCTGTAACTTTGGTAACGACAGTGTTGATTGCTTGGCTTTCTGGAAAAGTGAAGCTTTTTTCTTTTATATTGATGACTGGGAACTCTCCACCTGACACAATACGGACAGTTACAGTTGTACTATCCATTTTGGGATTTCTTCCACCGTCTTTGACGCGAACCGTAAACGTGACCTCAGATGATGCAGTAAGTTTCTCGCTGGCTGTGATGGCTCCTCGGATTGGATCAATTCTGAATTTCTCAGAGTTTCGGCCACTCAGAGAGTAATGCAGCTGAGCATTGGAGCCTGAATCTTCGTCTGTCACGGTGACAGCAAACACCAATGAACCTGCATACCAAACAACAGAAGAGAATCAATCATATGAGATTAGAAATATTTTCTTCGTTAATTACTAGCATTCCCATATAGGATGACGCAATGCATTATACAAACTCGTATGGTTTATAGGGTAAAGATTTGTCATGGTCCTTTTTCAATTACATTCTTATATCACCTACCTGGAGTGGTAGAGGCAGGAATGTGTGTGACGTAGGGGTGGTGATGAAATCGTGGTGGATTATCATTAATGTCGTTAATAACTACAGAAACTGTGGCTGAGCTGGAGAGGGGTATTGGGTGTCCACTGTCTGATGCAACCACCAGCAGTTCATAACTGCCCTGTATTTCTCGGTCCAAAAGTGAGCTGGTTATTATTTGCCCTGTGGCAGGATTAATGGAAAACTGCCCATCTCCTCCACTCAGTCTATAACTGTGGACAAAAACACAACGTACAGCATTAATATGTCCAACTCACTTCAATTATAGTTTATTTATATAGTGCTTTTAACAGTGGACGTTCACAAAGCAGCTTTACAGAAACCCTCATATAGATTTAAATGTAAATTTATTAATATGTAGAGCATTATTGTACTGTTGTACTATTTTTAGCCTGAAAAGTACCAACAAAATCAGCAGATGTTTGAGTAATTTTTATGACAGCTGGAGACAACTGAGAATTCATATCTGCCAGGCCTTTGTTTACTTCATTTTAAAAGATCCTTTCATAATCCTTTACATAATCTTAGGGTCTGATGCACTGATGCTTGTGACATTAACTTACTAAGGCTGAAGCTTATCATGCCTACTAGCTGTAGGGTCTTAAAATGATCTCATATTATTACATATTTTGTCATAAATAAAGAATATTTATGGGAGTTAATTGCACACAACATGCAGTGATACATAAATTTTGTGTGTAACACTGGCTTGGAGCAACATGCTAAATCTCCAGTATCTTCTCTTATACTTAGTGATGATCAGTATAAAAAAATCATGATTGAAACAGCCCCAAAGTCAAAGTTCAGATGCTCTGGGGTCCTCCTAATGGCATATGTGTGTGTACAGGTAGTAGGAAATAAGAGATGCGGAAAATTGGATCCTAATAAAAAATATTTCCACTGTTGTTCCACTTTTAGTGACAATTTAAAATGGGTCATTTTAATGTGAACAGGACAGAAGCGTAAAATCCGTCTGAAACCCCCTGTTGCGTGCTGGTCTGTCTGTCGCTGTCCATCATCATCCTCATTAGCGTGTTTTTGCAAAACTGGAGCACACTACTCACCCCCAGCAGGGAGTGGGACGCTTTAGAGTGGGTGTAGTTTGTGTATGAGAGTTTGTGAACATGAATACAATAATTTGTGTGCTACAAGGGTGAAATTAAAATAGGACTATGGACTGCATAATGGACTTAATTATGGTAAACAATGTACACAAAAAGTCTAACAATGTCCAAGTTCTTTGTTTGGCAAATCTACACAAGTGTGTGTTTAAACAAGTTGGTATGTCCTGTATGGGGTCAAAGATTACATCACATTTAAAATTTTTGAAGGTGGAACAACAGTAAAAATATTTTCTCATACATGAATTTGTATGTGCTTGGTTTCTTTAATAAACATGAGAAATCTTAACTCTCAAAAGCTGACAAATTAAAGTATATGGAGTCGTATGAGATCTGCAGCTATGCCCTGTGTTTCTGATGACTTCATTTCCTGGGTCGTGTTTCAAATGGCTCCCTATTTCATAGAGATACAGTACATGTACTACTGGAGCATTCTTTTCACTGGGTATCTTAGATGCATATAGGTATAGACAGTATATACACAGTACCTAATAACTCCATTTTGACCCACGTCTCCGTCTGAGGCGTTGACCAGCATTACATCACTTCCCGTTGGAGCATTCTCCGAAATGGAGGTGTGGTAGGAGGAGGAGGAGAAAAGGGGCACCATGTCATTTACGTCATCAACCAGAACCGTTACTGTAGCAGATCCGCTCAGAGAGGGAGAACCTGAAGGAGAAAGAGATTTGTAGCTAAGAAGGATGGAAGCACAAGGTTTGGTGTGAAAGGTGAGCTAGCGAGTATGTATTCTTTTGTATTTCTTCTGGGCTCTGTCCCAAACCACATACTACCATATACGCCACCTGTGTTAGCAGTGGTAAATTATAGTGTTGTAGTATTTTGACATATTACATACTTATACATATGTAGTGTGACATCTGGGACGGAGCCACACGCCGTGAAGAGAATTTATAAAGTGACGTTTAAACACTTGTCTAGCTGGCTTACAGCACTTGCTAAATAGCATGTACCTATGGTAGTGTATTGTTTTGGCACGCTGTTTAGTGTGCTAGTGCCCGATTTTATAAGGATTTGTTTCATATACAAAGCAAATCATTTCATAAATGTCTCATGAAGCGAAAAGCCGCAGCCATGTGGAGTTTAGTACATTTTTCCTGTCACGACTTGAACGTCCTTATTTTTGCCACGGAAATACGCCAAACACAATCATCATGGTGGAAATTCGGGACAGGATGAGTTCAGTGGCGTTACAGTATTTTAATGAATCATGACCTCTGAGTTTTGGCAGTGGGATCTCCTGCTGGTTTCTTCTTTAGATGACACGGTCAGAACGCGTCAGGGGAAAAAGTCCTAGAACCTGAAACATCTTTCTTATACGTGGCTTTTTAGTCAGAGTAGCAGGAAACAGGAATACACTGAGTTGCATTTTATCAGGCGTACCTACTGGGGATATAACTGAATATGAATACATTATTATGAATGAAGTGATGTGTTCTGAACTGACACAAATACAGATATGAATATGAGGTGCATTGTTCATTGACCTCAAAGCAGTCACCCATTCATCCTTAGTAACAGCCTGGTCAGGGTCATGGTGATTTTAAATTAGGCTAATAGTTTGTTTATATTTCGGGAAAGAAATTTGTTAGAAAATATCATGGGCAAGTATAAACTCAAGTGATATAGTTGAGGTTGAGGAACAGTCAGTTTTTTTTTTTTTTTTGTCCACCAAAGCATCATAAACCTACACAACATAATCTCCATAATAAGAGGATTCTGAAGAGAAAGATGCTCCTCCTCAGCTGAATGTAAATGTGACGAGCACGACGGGAGGCTGCACAAAAGCGGCACGCTAATCACGCAGCATCTGCAGCTATTTAACACCGTAAACTTCTCCACGTTACCCAGGGCAGTCTCAGAGGAGGGACAAAGCACCCCCCCCTTCCTACCTAAACACCCTCCCCTACATCCCCCTCCAGCATCACCGCACGGTAGGTCTGTAGGGATAATACTAAACCAGTAACAGATGACAAGAAAGAAATAAAGGAAAGGGAAAAGAAAGCATTAAAACAAATAAAGGTTAAAAAGAATCAACATTATAACAGTTAAAGCAGTTGGTCCTTCACCAGCCTCTCTTTTTTTTTTTCCTCACTTTTGAAGTTAATAAGACAAAAACAAAGCAGTCATGTTATTGAGAAACCACAAAACGCCAATCAACACGGACACTGGAGGCTCCTTCTGTAAACATATATATAAATCTACTCACAGAAATCTTCACCATAGCAACAATTATATGTTTTTTTCCCCCCATTATTTTCTCCCTAAATTACTTTGGGTCGATTCCCACCCACCAATCAGCTCTTCCCTATCATACGACAGCTACCACCCAGGGAGGGCGAAGGCTATCATGTGCTTCTGCAGACTACATCTTTTCAAACTGCTGCTCATGCTGCATCATGGGGCTGCGTAACACACTAAAAAAAAAAAAAAAACGGTGCTATCTACCCCCTTCTGCATACATGAGCCCATAGATGTGCATTATTGGCTAGTGTTGCTGTGATTGATAGGGGAGAGAAAGTATGCCATCCCTCCCACCCTGACTGTGTGGCCAATTTTGCTCCCAATTTTGACTCTTGGCCATGGATGGATTCGAACTGAGGTAACTAAAATTAGGTAATTTGAATGCTTTTAAAAAACTTTTTCAAAACTTCATTCGCAGGATAGATAGATTTGGAAAGAAAGGGATTTGGTTCTTAGCATGAATCAAGAAAGCTGTTAGCATTACAGCTATGCATAGGGTAAAAACAATCAAAACCACAACAAAGGCACAAATAAAAGTGAGATAAATCAAGACAGACTAACAGAAAAGCAACAAGGGAGACCGTAGAGATTTGAGAAGAAGCTGAGGCTCCGGGTCTGAGAAGGATTACTGAGGATTAGTGTAATTAATAACGAGTCCATAGACCTTAAGCGTGAAGCTAAATCAGCTCTGCTCTTCATTTGGATGACAAAGGGATTCGCGCATCGCCAGATTAGCATGAGCGTGTTGGTAAACGTGTGTCTACATCCAGGAAACGTGATTAAACACACAGAGGGAACGTCTCAGATCTCACTGAGTGTGTGTATGAATAAAACAGTGAACACACACACATACACACACAATATAAACAAAAGTAAACACTTCAAATCCGAACACAATTAGCGCTAACTGTAAGGCTAACCAACAGAGTGAGCCACTGCTTTTTCCATTTTTGTGTTTATTTGTCTTAGCTTTCTTGAATCTAGACACAGACACAATTAGCAAACATTGTGAAGGTAATGAAGTGCTAGAAAAGGTGAATAGTCAAATGTGGATGTGCTAACTTTTCCTTAAACACACACACACACACACACACACACACACACACACACACAGAGGCAGTGAATCATGGTTTCAGGTAGATTAGATGGTCATGTGACTGATTCTGATTCAGTTTTGCTTACGTGTGTATTAAAGCTCCCTGTCAGCTTTTGAGACATGTGAGACACACACACGTGCTCATGATGCATCCTTTCTTTCTTTTGCACTTTTTCTTCTTTCTTCTTCCATTATGTCCATTTTTTCTGTATTTTCTTGCTTTTCGCTGCTTTGTTCTCTCTATCTTTCTTTCTTCCTGCTGTACTCTCTCAGTTTTCTGTTTTCTTTTGTTTGTTTTCCACATTAAGTTCAGAAAGGTGTTTTCCATCTCCAGCTCTCTCACCATATGTCCCCATTTCATTCTCTTTGTTCTCTCTCTCTGTACTCATTGTGTGTGTGTGTGTGTGTGTGTGTGTGTGTGTGTGTGTGTGTGTGTGTGTAATAGTGACCACAGTAGCAGCCACACTGTGTGTTTACTCCATTGTTTCACACACACACAGTGACTCGAGGAAGCTGCTTTTGTTTGATTCCTGGATTTGATTGGCTCACTTCCAGTAGTATGTGATGTCATTTCCTGTTTATGAGCAGGAGAGAGACTCAGGTGTTTGAGGTAACACAAAATGGACTTGAATAACCTTTACATTTACACATTGTTCTGAGTGACCTGCCTCATTCACAGGCTAATCCAGGATAACACAAACATACACGCGCACACGCGCGCACACACACGCGCACACACACACACACATACATGCATAAATATATATAAGTACACACTGTGTCTGACCATTGACCTTGAATCACCAATCACATTAGACTAGAAAGCTCAGGAAACCCAGACCCTGTGTGTGTGTGTGTGTGTGTGTGTGTGTGTGTGTTTTGCATATGTTTACTTCAGCATTGATGGGTGTAAACTATAACAGCAGGAGGGTTTAATACCAAATGTTTAGCCAACAAATCAGTTCAACACGTCAAGCAGCATGCGTGTGTGTGTGTGTGTGTGTGTTTTATTTATCATCCAAACAGATGCCAAATACTGATCACATTACAGCCCTTAATTCAATGCGTTCAAAATTTATACCATCCTCCGAAGATTTTTGTTTCATTCTGCCACATTTCATCCGAAAAGGAATCTTGGCAGACATTATGTTTGGTACACGCTAAAGGGTCATCATATGTCCTAAATTTTAGCACAACTGCTACATGGCATTTGTTTGTTCACTATTATTCGCCTGTTTATTGGCCTTGCTGATGATGGATTTTTCTGATGCTCAACACAACTTTACAAACAATACTGTTCTCTGTATAATATACGGTGAGGGGAAATAAGTATGTGGACCATTTTTTTTTTCTTTAATATACTTCCCATGCAAGTATCCACTACAAGTTTATACACATGATGTCTTTGTATGAAGCAGCAATCCTGCTGAAGGTGAAGGAGCTCCCTGAAGTTTTCAAGGACGACATTATTTCACAAAACTGTGTGGAATGGAAAAACTACAGAACCATACCAAAGATCAGTACTACTGGCTCAGAATATGCAGATGGAAAAGTTCACAGAAGCACAACTTGTTCATCGGGTGCTAATAGGTGCGCTACTCAAGACTTCACAACACGCGCTCAGACAAATAATACAAGCCAGGAGTCATTTGAAAAGAGTTGCAGGACGACCTGAAAGCAGCAGGAACAACAGTTACACAGAGAACAATAAGCAATGAAGTGTACTGCAAGGGTTGTGAGTATGATCCCAAGAACACCAAGAGCGGTGAAGTGTGGAGATAAGAGCCTCATGATACGCAAATGATATTGAAAGAAACATGAATGTAGCAACGTACTGGGACATATTAGATGAGAATTTAATCTCACTGTCCAAGAAACTGAATCTGATGATAAGACGGACGCCTCAACAAGACAACGACCCCAAACCTACAGCCACAGCAACTCAAGAAGGCCTTGCATGGCCTAGCCAATCTCCTGACTTGCATCCCATTGGAAAATTTATAGAGGGTTTTAAAATTGCAAGTCCATCAAAGAGCAACTGAAAATGATTTCCCAAGAGGAATGGGTCAAAGTTGAACCACAGTGCTGCAAAAAAAAACAACTAACTGCTTCTTACCATAGAAGTCTCAAATCTGTAATTGCCAAGTGGATATATGCACAAAAAGTATTAAATAGTTAGCATTAGTGGCTGGTGAGCTAGCTACATAAGCTAGTTGAGGTTGTGTTACAGAAGAGGATAAATTCAATGAAGGATCTTTATGGGATCAAGTCAATATCAAGCTGATGGAGTCAGAAATTAGAGCTTAGATATGGATTAGATACACACTACGTAATGTGCTAGAATATATAACCATTAATATTAAAGCTGTGGTTTGCCTTGCAGCTGGAAGTACTGTCAGAGCTGCTGTTACAGAAAATGCATAGATCTCTTCTGGTCAGAATCGACAATCCAACAGCGCTGTGGAATAAATTGCCATATTCCGTACACACCATATTTTCATCGTGAATGTCGCGATGTCGTCAGTGATGCTGTCCCATTCTGAACGCAGCCAGCCCGTAATTCTGTTCACCACATGAGAAGGTTGGAAGGACTTAGCAGACAAATCTGAGGAATGACATTTTAAACTATTTAGTCTAATTTAATTTAATCGATTCATTAGAGGTTAGCCTTTAACCATTAGCCATGGAGAAAGGTCATGTGAGTGTGTGAGATTAGACCTCACATGGAATCCAATTACATACCAGGTCTATAACAAATGAGTTGGAGCTCTCCATCTGCTCAGTTCATGCTAACTCAGGTAAACATTTCGGCTACACAAACACACACACACACACACACACACACACACACACACACTTCTGTGTGTAATCCTTCAGTTGCAAAACGCCTAGCACAAACATATGGCTCGGTTTAATCCTGTTCCACATGTCCCCATTTTGACAGTCATCCCTGGGTCTGTGGGCGGGGCTTAAGTTAAATTTCATCAAGCGTCTGATCTGACATCACAACAATTTACCTAATGTGCCTGCATCCAGCTTGCTAATGAGCTTGATTTACTACTTAGACCCAGTGTCAGTACTACTGCTGAAGGGGTTTAAGGTTAAATGTTAACAGCTAAGTAGTTAGCTAATGTTAGCTAATTAGCTAAGCACTTAGCACAATGATGCATTAAGGTAGCTTGCTGGTTGCTAGGCTATCATATTGTACAGTTATAACTTACTGTGTTTCATGCTAAGTGGTACACCGAGCTCAAAAACAAGACAAGAAAGACTGGGGCGGTGGGTGGAAAGTGCACTATATTTCTATTTCAATCGGGTAGCGTTGACGTCTCATAGCTCCAGCTTCAAACCTGAGCTTGTGTGTGTGTGCGCGTCTGTGTGTGTGTGTGTGTGTGTGTGTGTGTATTTCCATCCATTCAGCTGTGTGTAACCGCTGCCTTGGATCCTCTGTGTACCAAGGCAACGGCTTGCTACACGGGCAAAAATGCCATTAACACCCACGGCTTATTTACGCTTCATCTGAAGAATACACACACACACACACACACACACACACATACACACACACACACACAAACCATAATTAAGTGAACGGTGAGACAGAATGGGGAATAATGATGTTGCCAGTACAAAACATCTCGAATAAACAAATTCCTTCATCTTCGTTCAGGCTTGTGGTGCATCCTGGGGAAGTGAGGCAGGAATACATCCTGGATGGGATGCAGGACACCAGGACACCATGCACACACATCCACCTTCCAGCATGCATTCTGGTGGGGGTGGGGGTGGGGTGGGGGGGTTGTTTGTGGGGAAAAAACTGAAGAAAACCACAAGACCACCACCTCCTCCACCTACGTTACTGTCGCGTGTAACCAACCACGCTATGATACGTGAAGTACTTTTGTGTTACTTATTTATTTAATTATATTGACGGAATAAAAGCAGTTCTTGCGAATCCTAGTGCATTTCTAATATTTTAGCTCTCTTCGAAGAGGCCTGGAAAGTTAGAATGCAGATGAACAGTCAGCTGTATTCAGTCTGCATTCAGCTTTATAGAGCACACAGGAACTAAATGAAGGAGCCATTAACATCTTTTATCTGCTAAATGCTTCTTAACACTGAAAAGACACTCCGCAAACACTGTGCTGCTACAGGGGCTCTTTGTGTGTGTGTGTGTGTGTGTGTGTGTGTGTGTGTGTGTGTGTGTGTGTGTGTGTTTTATGGGCACTCATTGGCAAGGTGCTGTCTCTTTAATAATCGTGAACAAACACGGTTCTTAAACCGCTCTTTTCATTCCTACATCACGAAATCCGTTCCCATACCTTCTCTCCTCTTTACTAGTTCGCTCAATCCTTCTCTCACTCCATTTTTCAGCTCTTAAAGCTCTTCTTTAACGACTGCCTATATAACTTGCACACAAAAGTGCACTACCACGAACCAGGCGTGTGAAGATGCATCCATGCGTCATGATAAATACATACTGTACACTACACAGTTAACCCCGCCCCCCAAAAAATGCAGTTGATTAGCCAAAGTGTCTGGTGTCTGAAGATTGCTTATTTACTTTTGCTCTGGAGCTCTGAGGCTGATTTACTAACATGCTAACAAGCAATGGAAGCTTAAGACCATCAGTTTAACATTGTACAAACTGCATATGTAAATCATCAGACACTCGCCTCAAACTGTGTGGAGTTGTTTAATATTTCAAGCAGGCTTGCTTGTGCGGTTTCTGATGCTGTATGACACACTGCTGTCTATAAAACATGAACAAAAGGACGCAAAGATGAAACCGACCCCAGCGGCCATCTTGAAGCTGAATCACTTTCTGCCTCAGGGACTAGGTGGTGGTTAAAATCCCTCAGGATNTCATATGTCCTGCATTATACTGTACTAAAGTACTTTGTTAGTATAAAAGTATTTCAGACAAGATGAAGTTAATTCTGCAATCAGTGTCACGATGCAATCCCACTGTGCTCGTTTAGAGCCAGCCTCTGGCAAGCACAGCTAGTTTAGACGCTGATTCGGATTTGTTTTTTCCAGACACTACTAGAACTGGAGTTGAACACGATACAAAAACCTCCCAGAAGCTGCTGTAGACATCGTGTCCTCCACGCATGCAAGACCACTCATTGAGTTTTTGATGGACATGAGCTTCCATGCTGCGCGTACTCAGTTCCAGAATCAGTGTTTTCAACTGAGCCACATCTGCTGCCAGGTTGTTTCCAGTGTTGCCTGAAGAAAAGCTGGTGTGAAATGTGATTTATAGCCTGGTACTTGAAGCGTGGTTTGACGCGTTCTTTGCTTCACCTAACCTAAAAAGTGTGATATCCTGAATCAGTTTTTGCTTTAACTAAGGCATTTGCTTTAATTATCTGCTGTAACTAAAGACAACTAGTCGACTACTTCTTTTTAGTCAACGTTTTTGGTAGAAATGAATAGTTGTGCAACCCCTAGTACATAATATTTTAACACAGTTTGAGCACAAATATTACGAAGCCCTATAATATCTCTGGAAGTGAGTGTGTGATGATTCAGCCATGCTAACCCGGTGGCTACGAGCTTCTCTCAACGCGTAAGTTTGGATCAACCCTACAGCCGGCTGCTGCGAGTGTCCTCTTTTTCAGTGTCCCCCGTGTAGGCTTAAGTTATTCCATTTGGACCAGAAGTGTGTCTCCTTTCCTCACTCACTCCCTCTCTCGTTTTCCATCTGTAGCTGTATTTCTCTCCTCTCTTCGATCTTTATTTCACTTCGTCTGTTCCTTTCAGTGAACTCGCTCAGTGACTGTGAAACAGCATCCTGCTGCCACGAGTGCAGAACCCATCATCTAATGACGAGTGCAGCCAAAACCCCTCACTATCGTTCTCTTTCCCTCTCTCGCACACTCCTTCACGCTCCCTCTTTTGGTCCCTTTCTTTCACCTTCCTTCGTTTTTTACTTTGTCTCTCTTTCAGTCTCTTTGTTCAACTCCTTTTTTCCCCCCACTCCCTTTCTGTCACTGTTTCCTTCTGCTCCTGTCTTTCTATTTCTGTCTCGCACACTCTACCTCTTTTGCTTCTCTACCTCTTTTTAACTCTCTCTATCGCCCGTCTCTTCCTGTCTCCTTATATCTGCCTCTGTCTCTCGTTTGTATCACTCTTTCCTGTATCTCACTCTCTTTCCTGTCTCTCTCTCTCTCTCTGTCTGTCTCTCTCTTTCCCTGATCTGTCGAGAGCTGGCACGTTCCTCCTCTTTCCACTCCTGTAAGTGCAGCTCAGTCCCATGCAGCAGCGCTCTGACAGATAGACGGATGGAGTGAACGACGGTCACACTGAGTGAGGCTCAGTCATTCATCATCATCTGTTTCTATAATAATGACGAATCCAGTCTTTAAAACTCCAAATCCGGACTAATTCTTTTTCAGAGCAAAGATTCAGCCATCCCGACGGACGAGACTAGCTGCCTCGTCCCCTCGTCCAAAAAAGGAACGACCGACTCCTTTCTTCAAAACACCGCAAATATCTCGGCTAAATATCCTGCACCGTTCCAGCCGGGAAGCCATTAGAGGTTTCCGATATTCTCCTCCCTATTAGGACACAATAGCTGCTTTTGACTATTTTTGTACGTGGTGTTTTTTTTTTTTTTTTTTTCCTCCTCATTTCGTCTTTCTGCCAGTCAGCAAAATCACTTCGAAAAATACACGCATCGTCAGTTATGATTTAACTGCAATAAATATTTATTCTCCGGACCGGCGATTGCGGGTTTGCGAGAACAAAACAGCTACTGTCCGCCAAAGAAAATACGACGAGGCTTACTGGATTGCAGTCTGCCTATTGGACATTCAAGAAGTCATTCAATGCAAATGGAGCAAAACAGTGCAACTCCAAGAGCATTGGAGATGCATTATTTTTCCCCACCCATATTCTGGCAATTTACTCTCAATTGTCCATTCTGTGGAAATAAGAACTACAAGCCAATCATAGTGCACGAGGCTGGCACGTTTGTTAATGTGTTAGCAATCTTATATAAGGGCAAAAACACAAAGGGGTGATGTGATGCGGCCTTATGGAAAGTGGAGTTTAATGTCACTAGTTATCTTTCTCTCTCTCTCTCTCTCTCTCTCTCTCTCTCTCTCTCTCTTTTGCAGGTTGCCATATTAGAAATGCTAAGTTAAAGCTTTACCTCTGACTGTTACAAAGCAGTGACTCCTTCCAAAAAATGGACATCAACAAATAAAAAAAAGATAACAAGAATCTATCCATTCCATTTATGGGTTTTCCATTTAAGGTAGCTAGCTCATCTTCCTAGACTGCTCTCAAATACTCTACTTAGACCTTGAGCATATGTCTTCTAGGTTTTGTCCGTTAAGTCTAGTTCATTTGGGCAGGTGAGAACACAGCACTTGCACCCGGGTGCTGACCAAAATAACCGAGCAAAGCGGTCACACACCAATTCCAAGTGAGCTCTAGTACGGTTCGGTTGCAGTGAGAAAGCGATTCGACTCTGGATCGACCCAACTGCAGGAAGTGAATCAAACATGCCGTGTATTTTGGGCTGTGGGCAGCAGTTTTTTTTGTAGCTGCGAACTGCTAAACTGAGCCCTGAGGAGAAAACAGAGCCAAAGAACAGTTTTAGCACTGCACAAATGCCATGTGTTCTGGATATTTGGATGTACAAACAAAAAAAGAGAAAATGAATAGTGGATACATGCACACACTCATTAACTTAGTGCTGGCTCCGTGTTCTCGGTTCTTGATTTTCACATGCACTTGGCAAAGGCTTGTTCAACTTTTTGCGTCACCATATTTCTGACAAATGAATACACGGTTTTGTGAATACATTTTGAGACCCTTAGAAAAGCTGCTTTCCAGATTTACTAGATCATAGTCCATTTCTAGACGATCTGTCATTAAAACCTTTTTCTTCATCTACTTTCTATATGTTAATCTTACGTTCGCATAAAGCTACATTCTGTCTTCATCCTCAATCCAACATCAGTTGATTTTGAGAAGCCAGGACAAAATTCATTCCACCTTCACATTCAGGAGATTTTACTTTAGAAAACAGATATTTTTCTCAGCTGTACATTCTCATTGCATGCTGAAGCAGTAAAAAAAAAAAACATACCCATCATTAACGTGGGTCATATGACCTGGCTGGAATGTGGGCGGAGCCACCCACAGGCCACGGTGGTTTGGCTGCAGGAGAGCTGCACTTAACTAGAATAGACTGTGATCTAAACACACACTCATCTACAGACCTCCAAGCAATAACAACCTAAACCTCACATTCACCCTCCCGACACACACACACACACACATACACACACGCACATGCTTTCATGCATGCATAAAAACAAACACTTGTACTTTCTTCAGCTCTTAGCATGGCAACTCCCAACTAATCCAGTACAATAAATCAGTTCCCACAGGTGATCTTATGCTGTAACTCAGCCTACAGGTGATACTACACACCAAAGTAAGCCAGTAGCCTCACCTGAGTCAATGGCAATGACAATGAGTTCGTAATGGTCCTGGATCTCTCGATCGAGCGTTTTTTCCAGTCTGAGTTGCCCGCTAGACGTCAGGCTGAACGAGCCGTCATCATTCCCTCCAGTCAGAGTGTAACTCGTCTGCCCATTCAGACCATAATCATCATCACGAGCAACAACCTGCAAAAGAAAGGAAGAGACCAGGTGCATGTTGGAAAAGAGCTAAAGAGCTATGAAATTTTTTCCTCCATTTTAAACCATGTATTCTTGAAAAGATATCAGCAATAATATTGTTTTAAGAATATTTGTAAGGGTTTGGATGGTTCTGTCTGAATTCTTTGCCGTTTTAGTGGGATTCTGATCTGCATAGGTTCTGTCTAGATGCTGTGTGACTTTGGATGGGTTCCTGGCTGGGTTTTGGGTTCCTGGCTGGACTGTGTGTTATTTGAATTGATTTTTGGCCTGGAGTGATTTCAATGACTTTTTGTGATTTGGATGGGTTCCTGGCTGGGATCCTCTGTATGGGTTGTGCAGTTTGGTAGTGTTCCTGGTTGGGTTGTTGGGTTATGCGATTTGATTATCTGTGATTCGGATGGGTTCCTGGCAGAGTTCCTCTGTACGAGTTGTATGATGTGGATGGGTTCCTGGCAGGGTTCCTCTGTATGGGTAGTGAGATTTGGATGGGTTCTTGGCAAGATTCCTCTGTATGGGTTGTGTGATTGGGATGGATTCCTGGTAGGGTTCTAAGAACATACTTTGTGATTTGGGTTATGTGCTTGGGGTTCTTTAAGATTTTGAAAAGTCTTGGTTCCCTGTGCACTCTACTTTATTTGAATTGGATTCTACCTGGTGCACATACAATTTGTTTGGTTCTGAGAGATTTAGATTTTCTGCACTTGCCTGTAAGATGTTCTTTGGAAGGTTTCCCAGGTTCTCCTGGATGTTGATGGTGTATGGTGAGAGCTCGAATACAGGTGCACAGTCGTTAACGTCCAGCAGCACAATATTTACCGTTGCCCGATCAACTCGAGGGCTACTCCCCCGATCCGAAGCCTGAACCACCAGTGAATATGAAGACCGAGTTTCCCGATCTAGCAGCTTAGCAACAGAGATTGCACCTGTCACTGAATCAATACGGAAATCAGAGTTTCCACTGCCTGCGGCAATGGAGAACCGGATTTGTCCATTGGTCCCTTCGTCAGCATCGCTTGCAAACACCTGAAGGATGTCAGTACCAGTGAGTGTGTTTTCCTCGATCTCAATATCATAGATGTTCTGGGAGAAGCTTGGTGTATTATCATTTACATCCAACACCACCATGGTAACCTCCATCATGGAAGACAGTGGTGGCTGCCCTTTGTCTTTGGCGATAACTGTCAGCGTGTAATTGGCCATCTCTTCACGATCTAGTTCGCCAATCAACTTTACATTACCATCAATGTTTCCAATACTAAATTTGCTTCCGTATGTGCCGCCAAGTGAATATTCCACATAGCTATTGGGCCCGCTATCTGGATCCATCGCATGTGCTGTAAAAACCACTGTATCCACTGCTGTATTCTCCTGGATGTAAGCCATCTTCTGGGAAATGAACATGGGCGAACAGTCGTTGACGTCCAGTAGAATGACTGACACCTGGGCAGTACTGGTAAAGCGGGGGGCAGGAGGCGGAGCCAGGTCATTAACAGTGATGACAAGGTTGTAGAAGGACTGAGTCTCCCGATCTAGAGGTTTCTGAGTTTGAAGGACACCAGAGTTAGTGATGGTGAATTGGGCCTGAGGGTCTCCTGATGCAATGCTGTAGGCCAGTTGGGCGTTCATACCTGAAAAGCATGACAGAACCTTCTATTAACTATGAAAACAATTAAGATTATATACACAAGTGAGTTCAGGATTCAGGAAAAATTACACAACCTTCCAGTTGAGTCTATTCAAATTATCAAAAAGGAAAATCTATGACTGAATATACAGTATGTATCATTGGATAAGCTTATAAATATTGGTTTTGTTTTATAAATATAATGTTATTGGCACCATCGACAGGGCACTTATTGGTAATTTCTGTGAATATACACACAGGAAAAGAACAGATAACTCTGCAAATTCTTTATTATTAAATATTATTTTAAAAAGCAGATATTAACTTATTATTACAATATCAATAATGAATGCTACATGAGTTTTCAAGAATTTACATGCATTTATTTGGCAGGTGCTTTTGGTGTGATAAAACCAAATCATTGGTGTGAGTTGGACTGTTTTGATCAGGTTGTGAGAGTTGGCTGGGTTCACTGGGATTTAGCTGGGTGCGCTCAAAATTCTGTGAGATTTGGCTGTGTTGTCTCTTATTTAGATGGGTTTTCTCGCAGTTCTGCTAGATTTGATTACATTCTTTGTAATTTAGGTGAGTTTTCTCATAGTTGCGTGAGATTTGGTCAGGTTCTTTATAAGTTTTGCATGAACCAACTGGGTTTTCTAGGGTTCTGTGACATTTGGATGGGTTTCCATCAGTGATCTACATGGGTTGGATGTGGGCTTTTTGGGGACTCTGTAAGATTTCTGCATGGTTCTGGTAGGTCTGGATGGAATTTCTACTGTGTTTTTGGATGCGGCCCTTCACATGTTGTCTGGGAATTGGATGTATGGGTTCTGTCGGTGTTCTGTGTGATGTGGATATGTTCATATGGGTTCTGTGTGATTTAGGTTGAGTCTCAAGGGGGAATTACAAATGAGACAGTATATAATCGAAGCAACAAACAAAAATATATCCAGAAATATAGAGCTGGGAAGCTCACGATCGTCCTTTAGATCCTAACATTTGGCTCTCTGGCAGCCCTGAGACTTGAGGCTCACTTGAGCACAAAACCTTAACCACTTAGCCACCATTGCTCATGACTTCATGACTTTTTATGATTTTAAACAATGCCTTTATGAAAGGTCAAAGAATTAATGAAACTAGATTACAGGCGTTTTAACCATGGGCTTATATCATATCTATATATACATATAATATTTTTGGATCTGTATTAGTTCTCCATTTTGGATTAACTGCTTATAATAAACATCAAGTCTAAAATGACCCAAAATGTCGACACTGCATCCCGAGCATAACAAAAACACCCTTAAATGCTGATATTCTTATTTGATTGATGCTTTTCCACATATTGTTACTGCAACATCTGGTACTGATACATACACATCCTCTCTGTGAATTATCTGAGTTTTTAGCTCAAGAATGCGGGCAAATCATAAATAACTGTGCTAGCTCGAGAATTAAGTGCATTTCAAAGAGGTAGCCTAGATTTACTTGACAATGGGAGAATTTATAACTCCCAAGACAGCTGACACAGCTCATGCTGCTGTAGTAACTATTAAAAGGTTATCATAGAGACATGTTTCATATAATAAGTATGTTTAAATGTGGACGCATTGTAAATTTAAAAAAAAATGCACTAAATATGTCAGTAATGAATGTTCTACACTCAGATTGTAGAATGCTCAACATGAAGTCAAATTGAGCAGCTCTTATGCATCAGCGCCTTCCTGCAATTCCCTCTTGTTTCTACAATCGACAAGGTCAACATCCAGTCATCACCTTAAAAAAAAAAAAAAAAAACGAAAAATGGAATTGCACATAATATATTCTTAAAGTCTGCTGTGTGTTACAGTATCTAAAGTTTGCATTTGCTTGTAGTAATTAGTGTCGCACTCAATATCAGATGCAGCGTGAGCTGCGTTGAGCAATTTTCCCAGTGCAAACAATCTCAAATTGAGCATTTTTTAACGCTACACGCCGGCCTGCTCATGCGAAACGCCTCGGCACCTTCCCACAATTCCCTGCTGTTTACAGAAAACAAGTAATCTCTTCATCGGCTGCCATGGACAGAGAGGTCACGACTTAGAAAGTGCTAGTAAAGCCATTCTGGGAGCGATATGGTCTGAGAGGATAAACAGCAGGCAGACGAGGATCTTAGAAAGATGGATAGAGAGACAGAAAAAAGGACAGAAAGAGAGAGGGAGAGAGGGTGGAAAGAGGAATGTAGGTCACCATAACCACATTAGAAACCAATTTAGCGCGGAGTCTGAGAAAGGCGGCTTGGCACTATGTTAACGCTGCCGTGCGAGCCGAACCATGGCACTCGTTCAATACAGTTATGTGCAAATTAAATCTTAACCCTCTTGTGCATGTTGACCCTAAAAAACTCAAGAAAGGGAATTTTTAAAAAAAATAATATTAATATTACAAAGATGGTGATCTGGGCCCAGAGTGCCAAATTGTAAAGTCATGATCTAGAGATTGTTGGAGAGATTCATTCTTTACCGCTTAACTCTCAGAGGTTTATGGATATTTTTGGCCATTTTTTGGTTCCAAAAAGTGGCCCTTTTATGAATTTTGTTCTTGAAGGTGATTGAAGGCTTAAAATGTCCCTATTTCAAATCAGTATGTAGTGTTTTATATCATTCTTTCAGCACAGATAAAGTTGTGTGTCTTTTGTATTTTGGCAGGTGACGATATAAAAAGCTAAATCAATAAAAATGCAAACAATCTGAATGGCAAATTACTAACATTGAGAAATCTGACCCAATTACCTCTGATTGATGTAGGGACTGATTGGGGATAACTGGTACAAAAATACAACAATCCAAACAGATGACTAAGGTCAGTAGGACAAAGCATTGCTAATTAACTTAAAAAAAAAAAAAAAAAAAAAGTAGCCCCAGCCTAACGTGTGTGGAGATGTAATGCTACGCTGCTTAAAAAATGCATGCAGGGTTATGTGCTAAGGCTAGAGCACTTAACGAAGCCAGATCTGCTCCATCTTTCAGCTCTCTGGCATCAAATAACGCTGCCCTGTGTGCCGAGTATGCATGCGTAATATCCAGCGTTGAAGTTGGGGCGTAATACTATAGTCTCACTGGAGCCACGTGGAAGCAAGCATTACAAAAGCCACATTTTTCAGCAAGAATGGAAATCAGATGAAGATCAACAAACTCCAAGGTATTTGAGGCTGAGAGATGACATAAAAATGGAACGTACAAAGTCTTTCCCTTTCCAGAGATCCATGAGTCCTCAAAATAATTTAAGCAACTGAGGGTTTGAGAGATCCCGCTGACTCAGTTTTTTTTTTTTTTTTAACATGGCTGTTAATTTAACAGCTTTTAATCTAATCCAATTTAATCATTATTCTACATATACACAAGGGCAAAGTGACAGGGACAGAGGCCACATTTCCTTCAGTGAAACTGATAGACACATACTACACCTCTTCTGCTTGGACTGACAGGCAAGGTCTCGTTACGTGTCAGTCCAATAACTGACAAGAACAGAAGCCATGCCCTCTTCCCTAGTATTGATAGAAACAGAAACCACACCTCCTTCACTGGGACTAACAAGTGAAGAGACCATGCCCTCTTTACTGGAATTGATAGAAACCTAAGGCCACACTTACTTCATCAGGACTAACAAGCCCAGTGGTGACACCCTTTCCCTGGTACCATCAGAAACAGAGGCCAAACCTGCTTAACTTTCGACTAACAAGTGCAGGGGTCATGCCCCCTTCCCTGGTAATGGCAGAAACAGAGGCCACCCTTGTTTCTATAGGACTAACAAGCCCAGAACCCATGCCCTCTTCCCTGGTCCAAATGAAAACAGAGGCCACACCTCCTTCTCTGGGAATAACAAATCTAGAGGCAATGCCATTTTCTCTGGTACTGATACAAACCGAGTCAGCACCCTCTCCCCTGGTACTGACTGATTCCACACCTCTATCATTGCGACTACCACGTGGACCATGCCCTCTTCCCCGGAGTGTTTTTGCATATCTTACCATCATCAGCGTCGCTTGCTGCTACGGTAAGAACAGGAGACCCAAGACTCAGGTCCTCTGAGACAGATGTGCTGTAAACAGACGCGTTGAAGGTCGGCTTGTTATCGTTTACATCCAGGATGTTAAAATACACCCGAACCAGGCTGGCTTGGCCTCCACCATCCTCCGCCTTCACAGTGATGATGTAATACTGCTGCATTTCATAATCCAGTGGCCTCGTTACATTAAACACTCCGGTGACAGGGTTGACAAGGAAGGTGGAATCATCGTCGTCTTCCTCGAGAGAGTAGGTCACTTCACCATTTGACCCGGAATCCGAGTCACTCGCCAAAATAGCCGCCACAATGGAGCCTTAGGAGAGAAAATGCAGAGAGAGTGAGAAACGAGAGGCAGCACAACATGGAATGGATCAAAGCATAGCCGAACCGCATTTTACAAAACACACAATGAATGCTGACTTGTACTTTCCCTGTTCCCAGTAGAGTTTATTATTGTTGTGCAGTTTGATTTTTTTTTTTTTTTTTTTTTTTTTGCGGTTTGGGGTAACGCAGCCGTCGTGTTCATTCTGTATAAAACGCTAGCAGAGGCTTTGACAATGAACAGGCAGTGTGGGTTTGATTTTCTGCAGGATAAATGCTGAGAGTCACCCGCTTGTTGTATTTAGTCTGGCATGACCACTCCTAGATGGTTTAGAGGCTTGATCCTGTTTTAGTACATGGAGCTCGAGCCTTAGGTCCTAGATTGGGTTACGCTAAATCAGTCCTGTCTAATCTACTCCCAAAAGACCTCATGCCCATTATGTCTCTGTTGTATCTTACTGATGTTTGTAGGGAAATTTTCACAAGTACATATACATCTCCAGTGGGATCTCCTTATCTTTTTTGTCTCATTGTCTACATGCGCGAAATGCGAATACTTGGAATGTTTCCCCCGGTCTTGAGATTTTGTTCAGGAGTGTGTGTATATATATGTTGCTTTACAGTCCTCTGAGAATTTACATTGCTGTCATTTTGAAGCAGCTTGAAACCTAATGGAACCCAAAATCGAAGTGCTTAATTTGGTTTTGTAGCCATAAAGCTGTAATAAGAATGAATAACAGGTAACTTTCAATTCCATTGTCTACATGGGATTGTACTATTGGGATAAAATGAGCAATAAGACTGAATAGGCATCAATAAACCTTATTAGTACTCATTTTATATCAACGCCCCTGCGAAAACCTCAGCCAACAGTAAAGGTACAAACGTAAAACCTGCGTGAGGTGTTGTGATTATCATTATTGCACTTCGATACGCATATTAATAATTATAAATTGGGTTTACCTGGCGCCATATCCTCTGGGATATCGAAAGAGTACACGGAGCGAGAGAACTTCGGAGTGTGATCGTTAATATCACTGACGGTGATATTGACACGCATGTCTGATGACTGCTGTCCATCATCTGCTCGGACAAGCAGAGAATATTTTGACCGTCGTTCTCTGTCCAATCGCTTTGTGGCAATCAGGTCACCTGATTCAGGATCGACACGGAAGCTGTCGTCTGCCCCACTGATGATGGTGTAAGTCACCAGGGCATTTGGACCCTGCAATAGAATTAAAAAGTGACTGGCAGTGATCAGAAGA
>JAKKZN010000013.1:16797301-16807705 GCA_033441825.1 Pangasius elongatus
GTGTGTGTGTGTGTGTGTGTGTGTGTGTGTGTGTGTGTGTGTGTGTGTGTGTGTGTGTGTGTGTGTGTATATATATACCTAAGAAAGGATTTTTGTGGTACGTTCACTGTAACTCATTTCCTTAAACTTTCCTCCACACACAAAGACCATCTTTAAATTACATTCTTTCTCTCTATCTCTCTCTGTCTTGCTCTCTTCCTATTTTGGACTCTTTCTCTCTCTCTCTCTCTCTCTCTCTCTCTCTCTCTCTCTCTGTCTCTCATTCTTTTTTCTATCTTACTACCTCGCTCTTTTTTTTTTTTTTTGTCTCTTTGGTGTATGCAGTAGATTTAGGAGGTCATTACTCTAGGAGTCTAAGCACAGATTCCTGATCCTCCTCACACACACACACACACACACACACACACACACACACACACAAACTCTGCATGGAGTGAATTGGAAATTTCTCAGGGTGGAAACGAGCTCCACAGGGGGGCGTGGAGACCTGCCAGGATCAGTAAAAAAGGAGACACTAAGGGTATGCGCACACACACACACACACACACACACACACACACTCTTTCTCTCTGACTCATCTGGGTCTTATAGGGATGTGTGTGTGTGTGTGTGCATGCATTACTTTAACAATGCAGTAAATACTTGTGTTAGAAACAAACTCGACTTCACTCTGAGAGGAAAACTGTACATCTCAGAGTAAAAAGTCACTGAGGTGGAATCTTCACAACTTTTGTTTTTTTTGCAGACTTGAGGAGGAAAAACTTATTTGCAATGTGGACCCTCAAACAAAAATCTGAATTTAAGAAATCAATCGGACGTGCCGTCAACAGCCCTTTGCTACCTTAATTATTTACGACGATTAGCAAAATTGGCCGTGCTCCCTGGGGGGAAGAGATGGCATGCTCTCCCAGTCTCCTGTCAATCACAGGAACACTAGCCAATCATGGGTGTCTGTGAGCTCATGTATGCAGAAGAGGGTAGAAAGCACTTTCTTCCGAGTGTTTTATGCTGCCCTTTGATGCAGAGGTTGGCTTCATGCGTCTTGTAGTAAACACGTTTGCCCCACCCTCCCCAGTTTGGAGCTGTTGCATGATAGGGGGGAGAGTTAGCTAGTGGGACAAAGGGGTAGGAAAAAAAAAACATGACGTTATAGGAAAACAATCAAGGATGGGGTCATGTGGCCCAATGTATTGTTAGTCTTATACCACAGCAACGTTTTGCCAGTATGACATCATACTTTTTATGCATTTATAGTTACATTTGATGATGTGGGCATTGTTTAAAACTTTAGAAACAAAAAAAGGCTACTGCATTGTCTACAAGAAAAGCTAGACTCTGGATTCTGGATTTCTAGATTTTGTTGAACGTAAAGGGTGGCGTGGTGGAGCAGCAGGTACAGGACCATGGTCTCCTGTTTGAGCTCAGAGTACTGTCTGTATGGAGTTTCACGTGATCTATCCTTGTCCACTTGGGTTTCCTCTGGGATAGAGCAGGAATCGTCACTGATTCCAACTTGTCCAATTGGTTTCTTATGGCTACTTCCTTTGATTATTCCACTAGCATTCTCAGTAGTAGGGTTGGGGTTAAACAATGTTCTCAAATCCCCACTAATCAGAGTAAGTGTAACATTTGTAAGAAGTGACTACATGGTACAAGTAGCTTAGCTTTCTAGGCTATGGTGGTGTACCATACCAGCTTAATGAGCTGATTTTTGGTAGAACAATTAAATGACGACATAAGCACTGTTTTTTTTAGATGTTATTCCCCCAATAATAATTAATCTATCCAACTCTCTATCGTCTAATATCTACACATTTCATTTCAAAGTCCCTGTACCTGAAAACTGCATACACATGGCTATAAAGGATTTGTCAAGATATGTTTAAGCTCTTTTTCTTGTGTGTGTGTGTGCGTGTGTGTGAGTGTGTGTGTGTGATTAAAAGTCTAAACAGGGCTGAAATTGTGTGTGTGAAACCCCCCATTACGCCCCCCACTGAGTGCCTCAATGAGAAAAGCCCAAAACAGTGACAATAAGACACAATAAATGTGTGTGAGAGAGAGACAGACTGTGAGAATGAGAGAGCAACTAGCGGAGTGTGTGTGTGTGTGTGTGTGTGTGTGTGTGTGTGTGTGTGTGTGTGTGTGTGTGAATAAGACCTCAGCAGTTGGTACATAATCGCTAATTTTTGTGCACAGCGGCTCCCAGAACTCCCTGACAGTTAAAGTGTCTAGGATGGAGATTAAACAGAACACAATGGTTCACATTCGCACACAGAAACACACCAAACCAAACCAAACCAAACCCCAGGAGAGTGAAATTACAAACTTCTCGTTACACGCCATAAACATCTAAACGCTACCTCACAACCCTGCGTCTTTAACACGCATATATATACACACACACTTTTTTATTTTTTTCACAATTCCTGTTTGCCGTGATCTCTTCAGCCAACATTCCAACCACAAAACACAAGTAATGCCAGTTTTAGAGTGAACTAAAACGCCACTGCTCTTAGCAAACACTAAACCTTCTCCCAGTGCTCACACAAAACCCAAGAAGCTTCAGCAGATAGCATTAGCATCGGCATTAGTGATTGGATCATTTCAGAAAGGCACTGAATTCAGAGCCAAACCAGAATTGGAGACAGAAAAACTAAACACATGCCATGAGTTTCTATCAAATCTTCACGGAGCACAAAAAATGGATTTGGGTTAAAACATTGCTTCAAATCATAAAACTCCACTTGGTAATCCCTGATCCATAGAATCACCCCTCCCTTGCTCTTTTTCTTTCTTTCTCTCTCTCTCCATCTGTGTGTGTCATTTGGAGAGGAGCAGGAAGCGTCTGGCGGGCTGCGGGCCGAGTAGAATGGAGCAGAAACGCTAATGCGTTTAACATGAGGTGGCATAAAGCATATTTCTGCCAAAGAGCACAGCTATAACAGACCTGTTCCCCTTACTGAGGCCATTGATGGAGGAGAGAAAGCAAGAAAGAGAGATGGGGAAAGAAATTGTAAGAGACAGACAGAGGAAGTAACTGGAAGCGTATATGAATAATAGGAAAAGAAATAGCGAAAACACAACACTGCAATTTAGGATGCTTTCACGTCCGCTTGTTTCCTGAAGTGTTCTGGGACCCCCGATCCAATGTAAAAAGCGTATGGGAAATTCAAGACAAACCTAAAAGAGATAAGTTTATGTATGGTGAAACAAAAACACATCTTGCAGAGTCTTTACAAGATGGTAAGATTCATGTGAGGTGACTGATTAAAAAAATAAATAAATAAAAAATAGCACAAGAGATAGCAAAAACACATTTCGATTTAGGATGCTTTCACGAATACCTTGTTTCTTTGAGCATTTGGGATTCTGGTCTGCTCCAACCTTATCCAAATTTATGATGTGGTCCAAAACTGATCCAAACTTATGTCAAATGCAAACCCAAATGGAGGAAAAAATATATTATTCTATGACCTTCATAGAACGCGTTAAAAACGCTCCAGGGAATCAGTCATCCTATGTGAGTGTGAGACCATATTCGAGAGTGTGATAGCATAGGAAATAGCTTTGAAAAGTGTGTTTATCTGATGATGTGTGTCTTTATAAAGTGTGTGTATCATCAGAAGACTTCCTTCATTATAGAGAGATTTCATGCTTGTCCATTTGGCAGAGAAAACAGTACCTTCACGTTCGACAACTTCTGGCACAACTAACACTGGCAAGATTAAAAGGATTACTGCTTGCAGGAATAATACGATTAACACTGGTAAAGCTGCTGCCACTGAAACAGAAACCACAATTCCCAACACTGGAACAACCAACTCAGGCATAACAGTGGTGTGATTGATACTTGACTAAGACTGGAAGGACTAACCTTTGAAGATCTAACACTGTAAGAACTGGAACTCAACTATATATCATTTTAAGAGTAATAGTTGTACTATCACAGAAAGAGTCAACATTTGAAGCTCCAATATTTGAATATCTTTCACTAGGAAGTCCAAAAGTAACATGGGAAGTTCCAACATTGGAAGAATGAAAGGACTAACACCTAAATAAGTAATACACGAAGGTCTGGTAGAAGAGGAACATTGGAAGGACTACAGCATTTCAAGGTTCATCAGTTGAATGTCTAGCACTTGATCTTTCAATGCTGGAAGATCTAACACTTGAAGCTTAAACCCTTCAAGGAAGACTAACATTGGAAGACACAGTACTGGAGGATTTAGCCCTTGAAGGTTTGACACTTATAGCCTAGAGCTGGAAAGTCTAACACTTTAAGAGTCAACACTTGAAGGTCTAACACTGAAAGGACTACCACATTTGAAGGTACAACACTTGAAAGATGAATAACACTGGAAGATGTAGTACTGGACGATGCGGTTCTGACACATAACCTAGAACTGGAAACTTGATGGTCTAACACTGGAAGGATTAACACAGAAAGAACAAACACTTTCTGTATTATTCCTTCCACAGTTGAAGGACCAACAAATGAAAGATTCTGAAAGTCAATGTCCAACACTTCAAAGTCTAACAACTGAACTGAATCCAAATTAGAAGAACATTAGGGAATGTCTAAAACCACACCAAAACACATTGGAGAATTCCAACATATAAACCTATAACAGTGGTGGAACCTAATATTAAAAGTCTAAAACTTACAATTCTAACAGTGAAATGACTAATACTGTGCTTGAGCAGAAAGCATGATGTTCCTCTTTTAATGCCAAACTACATAATCTGTCGTGCATGTGTGACACTCTGTCTTCGAGAGTTCTTTTTCCATAATATGAAGCAACTGGCTGTTGATATATGAGTACAGACTGAGCTATTGTTTGTGGTAACTGCTGGCTGTGATCTCCGGAGATCTCTAGTCTTCATGTAGCTCTATAGATGGATTACTGGGTTAGATCTTAAGACCAATGATTAACAAAATCAATGCTTAGATTTCCTTAAGCTTGCCACTTCATGATCGCTGGTTTGTTTCACTTTAATTGTCTCCAACAACTAAAACCAACTGCTTCAAAAAGCTCTTTATTGTGATGCAATTTGAGTCACATTCACTTTAGATGCTCCGTCTCTGTCTCTCCCAGGCTGGGTATAGTGTTCTCTCTCAGACTGGGTGTAATGTTCTCTTGTTTCCTCTCCCACCCTCCCTCTCCCTGTCTCTTAGGCTGGGTGTATTCTTAAGTGTACGCTTCAGTAGAACTCAATAGCAGAGGAGCATTTGGTCTGAATGGTGAGAGCACTACTGAATGTGAATGATCGCTGCTCATAAACCCATCACAAAGAAGCCAGAAACAGCACCAAGAAACACTCACACAGATACTTGGTTATTAGATAAGTTGGGTATTATAGCAGTCTCTGTATTTTTGNATAACTCTCTTGCCAAGGTTTAGAAATGGCAGTACAAACACTTCACCTAGATCCATTAGCTGTTCTTTGAAAGAAAGAAAAAAAAAACAGGTATGATAACCATTGTAACTATCTAGCGAACTAACTGGCTCGTAGTCGTTTGTTTTTGCAAATCAAGATTCTTGCCAGGATATGATTAATTTTAGCCATGTCATCCATGTAAAATAGGACAAGTCCTTGCTAGCCAAGTTAACATCCATTCCTTTCTGTGCTAAAAATACACATTCCAATGAAGCTCCATCATATATTTCAGTTTATCACACTGTCTCCTTTCTCAACTTCCCATTTTTACAGAGTACTTACAGAGACGCTCATTTTTACAGTCGGAAACTTGAATATACTTTAAAGCTGATGCTTAAAGAGTGTCAGCACTCACTAGTTTACTAGAACAATGTAGAAACCCAAAACTTTCACCTCTTTAGGTCAAGTGATGCACCCATCCAAGGAATAATGGGTTACCTACAGTATATCAGTGTAACATAACACTGTTAGATTTACTTAGTATATCCAAACAAATGCATCCTCAGAGCTGTACGTTGCACACACACACTAGCTGTCTTTCTTTTACGCCAGTTTCTCCCACTTCCTCACTTTCTCTCTCTCTTGCTTTGGGGTCAGCTTTAAGGTGAAAAGGTGATGATTTATCCTGCTGAGAGGTGACGGACTGGAAGTTACCAGAGTCCCTGAGGTTGTGACCTTGCCAAGTCATTAGTTAGCGAAGCTGTAATGCAGCTCTGACATCTTGTTTTTGTGTCTTTCTCACTATCCTCCTCCTTAGAGACGAGCATAGAGAGAGGGATAAGTGCACGATGAATGACTCCGTTGTTCAGTGCTATTGTTGTATGGAGAGAAAGCTGAGTGTCTTCTGTTCTTATTGTTTCCTTTTTGGCACCTAAATAGGATCAAGTCTTAAACTGCTAGTAATGCTAGTGAAGCAACCAGGCTGAAATGAACAAAAAGAATGTCTGGGTAAAGATGTTTTTGGGCTTTGGATGGTATTCACAGATAGTAAATGCCATATTGTTTATGGGATGTCAAAGTTCATGAGTTACAATCCATTATGGTAGCGTTGCTGCCTCACAGCTCCAGGGTACCAGGTTCGTTCCTGAGCTCGGGTTACTGCCTATTTGGAGTTTTGCATGTTCTCTGTGTGTCTGCATGGGTTTCCTCTTGGTTCTCATGTTTCTTCAAAACTCCCAAAAATATATAAGGAGGTGGATTGGTGGTCCACCATAGGGGTCCCATCTAGGGGTTCCACCCAGTGTTCCCAGGATAGGCTCTGGATGCACCACCACCACCCTTACCTAGCTAAAGTGCTTGAATGATATGCTTCCATGAATCCAAAATGTTATTTATTGTTAGCCAAAGCATATCTGGTTAAAGCAAACTAGCTACTGTAGCACAGTCTGACAAGCAGCATAATTTGATAGCTAATATGCTTAAGTGCTTCTCAGAGCCGCTCATAACTTATGAAACTTCTGGAATGTTCTTGTTTATTCGTTATTTGCAGGCTGTTCATTGTATAAAGGAGGTGGGGCAGTAGATAGGAAATAGTGCTAAGGGAAAGCACTACGTGATGTCAACCATGTGGGGGCAGGGTTAGATGTTTCTGTTTCAGAGAGTGATTTTCTGACCTTGTCTAGCTAAGAAGGGGAAAAAGTTTGTCCCATGTAGAAGGTAGCACATGGACGGCTGTCTTTCAAAGATCCTTCATTTGGAGAAATGTGAACAAGCTTCTTGGAAATCATGTAATCCTTATAATCATGCAATCATGTAATTCGTTTCACCGGCCGAGAATTAAACAGAAGTTTGAAAAACACGATGGACAAAAACATCAATGATAAAACTTCCAACATTTTTTTTTAAAACTGCTGTGCAATTCTCGTCCAAAATACCATCTATTGCCAGACTCTATCGAGCACTCCGCTAAATCAATATATAAATCAGACAGAGAAAGTGCCTGTAATGTACACAGATCAAATCTCACCATTCACATCAACACAAACACAATGTAAAAACACACACCCGCCCCGATACAACGTTTACGTGGTAATGTAAACAGCACTGGAGTGTTGAAGTACTGTTTGGGCTGAAGTGGTCAGAGGGAAGCATTCGTTTACAGGAGACGCAAAAACATGTTGACTTTACGATGCTCACAGATTGGCGAACACAAAGAGCTGAGAAAGAAACAAGATAAACAACTTACATCAAGACAGAGAGAAAGAAAGACAAGGAGATGTAGACCAAGAGAGAGAGAGATACAGGAAGTATAGAATCCATATTGCATGAGATACACAAGTATATAAAATGGCGGTGTCATTGCAGAGACTTTTCTGAGAGAAGCGGAGAGACACACAAGGATAGCGGGAGACAGAAAGAAAGATAGTGAGACAGAAATGCTGAAGGACTGAAGAGCCAGAACCAGAGAAAAAATGAGTGTGAGAAAAGCAGAGATGGAGGAGTGTATCTTTTTCTTAGTCTGTGTGTTATCACTCAACATAAGTCGAGTGTTTCAGAGTTTGTACCGAGCGCACACAGATACGCGCGCACACACATACAGAGGACTCACAGTATCACACACTTGATCCACTGCGAGACAGAACCAATCATCACCTAAGCCACCACTATACTCTCCCTCTCTCGCCCCTCTCTCTCATACTCACACAAGCTTTCATATACCCTCACACAAACGCACACATCCTCACATTCCCTTAAAAGTATGATCAGTTTCATAGTCATGTTTCTGAAAAGATTTCACATAAACCAAACTTTCTGACTTCAACAGAAATATAACACGATGTTCAGTGTTTTTAATATGGCAAGACATGTCTTACTTTGGTTAGCGCTTGACGGTAAAGGTAAGTACAGTGTAATTTTAGTCATAAAAAGCCATTTTTTTGGTAATTTACCAACACATCTGAGGTAAATGTTGATCTTGCTGAAGGATCTGTCTTGTTTTCACGGTCACTGTGCCTTTATTTTGTCTGTTTAAGACTTAACGACTCTGTGTTACTAGCACGATACGTTGTTAGCCTCCATTATTAGCTAGCTTACACATTCCACTTGCCTAGCAACAATGCCCTCAGAACTTTAAGCACTTATGTAGTGAGTGTATCGTGTGCTTGGCTTATCGAAAATGTGAATTCAGATAAACATACAATACGCACACAGAATGGCTATACTACTCTCGCACTGGCACAGATGCAAACACACACTCGTCTAGATGAGATGCTTGAACACACAAACACATACATTAAACAGTTACAAACATATAACCACAAATAAACACACGATGTGTAATGACATCATACAAACACACACACACCACCTCACGCTAACACATGCTTTATCTGAGTGTCACACAGAAACACACACACCCACACACAAAGACTTGCTTAGAAGAGATACATATAAACACACACACAACCACTGAACCACAAGCCTAGATGAGATGAATCTGTTATGTACATACTTAAATACTTTAATCTGTCTCTCTTTTTTCTCACTTGTTCTGTCTCTCAGTCTCACTCATCCCTCGTTCACGGAGTGTTTGTCCGATTACACGCCTTCTCTGCACGGTCAATATGAGTTCTGCTGCTGCTGTCTCGCACTCCAGTCCTCCGACTTACTAAGTCACACACACACACACACACTTGGCTTACTGTTCCTCTGAGGACCTTCCACTGATATAATTATAATCTAGTTAATTAATACTATGCTACACTATGCTAGGTAAAGCCTAATCTTACCCTAAGCAGCCAAAAGTTTGGTTCTTTTAATTTTTTAAAACAAAAGCTGCAGCGTTGTTTTTTGTTGTTTTTAAAAAACAGCCAACTCTGAAGACCATCCAAATGTCCCCACAAGGTCAAAACTGTCATATATTCCTATCCTTGTGGGGACATTTAATCCCCACCAAGATATAAAGTGTTTTCTTTAAGTATCATCACACAAATCACACAAATTGTGTTAAATAATGTCACACTGACATGCTTATGTGGTTTTAGGACACAGAATGAACTACTGTAATTGTATATACATGAACAAAACTTTAATGTGTCTCTGAATGCTAGAACTTTTTGGAGGCAGCCATCTTGGACAACCAAATTTTTTATTTTTATTTTTTTTCCCCCAAATAGATTATTCTGTCCCCTGGGCATTGTATATTAGATAGCAACAAATCTGGAAGTTATGAACACATTTAAAACAGGAATACAGTGTCGTGAAAAAGTATTTGCACCCTACTGATTTCACCAACAACCGCAACTAAATGATTCCTATAGCTGTCTTTCACATCACTGTGGATGAACTGTGTGAAGTTCCTGCACCAGCAAATCATTGGAATTCCGATTCAAATCCTTGAATCAATTTTGTTTCTTTTGAGCCATTCAGAGGTGGGCTCGCTCTTTAGATCATTGTCCTGGTGCGTACCCCAATTGCGCTTCTGAGCTTCAGATCACTGGTGACCGGACATTTTCCTTCAGGATTTTCTTTTAGAGAACAGAATTCATGGTTCTGTCAATTATGGCAAGTCTCCCAGACCCTGAAGCAGCAAAGCATCCCCACACCATCACGCTACCACCACCATGTTTGACTTTTACTATGATGTTCTTATTGTGGAATGCTGTGTTTTAACTTTACTCCAGATGTAACGGGACTCTTCCAAAATGGTCCATCTTCCACAGAACATCATGTCATGTCATATAAGGAGACGATCTTTAGGACAATCTATATGTTTATATAAACAATTGTAGGAGAGATAGATTTGCCTTACTTGTTATCTAAATTAGCCTCGTAGACTCAATGCAAAACTAAAGAAGCCAAAATTCACACAGTAAAAGGAAAACTGTATATTTCACATTCTCACTGAATTATCTCACTTTGTGTTAGGAGCGGACAGTGTGTGAACACGGTATTTAGATTGATTTCAGTTTCACTTGAGAATTTCTCACATTGGATTGTGATTACCAAGGATCAATTTTCCATCTC
>JAKKZN010000013.1:16808933-16811433 GCA_033441825.1 Pangasius elongatus
TCTCACTGTCTTTCTCTGTCTATGTGTCTCTCTCTGATGTTCTCTACATCTGTCTCTCTCTCTGTATCTGTCTCTTTGCCTCTCTCTTTGTCACTCTTTCTGTCTCTCTATCTGTCTGTCTTTCTCTGTCTGTCTATCCCTCTTGCTCTCTCTCTCTCTCTCTCTCTCTGTCTCTCATGGTGCGTCTCTCTGATGCTCTCTCTGTCTGTCTCTCTCCATCTGTCTGTCTCTCTGTGTGTCTCACACTGTCTGTTGGCTCTACGTCTGCCTCTCTTTCACTGTCTCTCTCTCTCTTTGTCTGTCTCTCTGTTGATTTTTCTTTGGCTAGCTGTCATTCTCTCTCTCGCTCTGTCCCCCTCTCTCAGTTCTCCACACATGTGCGGGCTAAACCTGTAGTCATGATTTGAGAACTTTAGGACTTTGTGGAACAACTGACCCCCTAATACACCCCCCCAAACTCCGTCTTGCCCACACACACACACACAAGGTCAACGAGGCTGTGCGATCGGCTCTGGGAAAAACAATTGCGATCACACATGCGCACACACACACGCGCATGCACACACATATACATACACAGAGTTGCGTAAACACACACTGGGAGACAGGATGAAACCTCACCGTTAATCAGGAGAAGCCGATCCCCAAATTACAGGCTGCTAAACGATACGCTTCTGTTTTTCCCCCCAACACGCACGCATTCTTCACACACACTCTACACACTCGCTCACATTGTTATTTTTATTTTTCCCGCGAGACAAAAACAAATGACTCGATTAAACCGCCGTTCCTGCTAATTAGAGATCTGAGGACGTCCGTGTTTGGACAGTTTTGTCCACTGGCGCTGCTTTTATTTCGAGCGCAGTCAAATAATATGATCAGTTTGGGGAAGACCCTTAAGCCAGACCATGCTAAAGTTAGCAGCATACCATGCAACCGCAACCACACACACACACACACACACACACACACACACACACATACACACAAAGAGAGAGAGAAGGGTTTGGTTATAACAGGAGAGAGCAAGAGTGTGTGACTGTATCATATTTTAGGCTTTTATTTTTGTCCTAAAAAAAAATTAAGTATTTTATTTTTCATTCTAAGAATCCATTTCATTTCAGGATAAAGTACTTTTTTTTTTTTTGTTTTACATTTTTGCAGCATAAAAGCGAAGGGGGAAAAGATAAAAACAATAAAAAATAATAAAAACAAAGAAAAATAAACAGTCATTTACTGTATTAGAGAGTAAATAATGCAGAACTGCCAATGATCTGTAAATGACTCATAATCACCGCTGCCAGACTGCCATTATTACGTCTGCATCAGTTATATAATAATGGCATGCAAACACACACACACACACACACACACACACACACACACACACACACACACACACAAGTAATCACACCTTGCCATCGCGCCGTTATTCGGCAGCGTGGCGTCTTTACGCTGTGGTGTTTGACAAACTTCGGATACTGTGAGCGAACACACTGCTCTCTCTCACGCTATACACAAATACACACACACACACACACACACACACACACACACACACTCACATCAAGGATGCAGATTCCAGTCAAGGAAGCTCAGAGTGGAAAGAGCAGATAACATGAGGATAAACACAAAACCATTAGAGACTGGCGACGCACCAGAGAGGTGTGTGTGTGTGTGTGTGTGTGTGTGTGTGTGTGTGTGTGTGTGTGTGTGTGTCCACCGAGCACTCCGCTCAGTTTTATCTGTCTGAATAGAAGTGCCAGGTTTTTAAGAGGCACAGCTTACACCTCCTCCACACACACTTCTTCTGTCTGTGTTCAAAATGGGGTCCTGCTCATTACTGCTGAACACTTTAGAGCACACTAACTTGGTCCATGTTCAATAATAGATCTCATTCACAATGTGAATCATTCAGCATTCTGGCATATAAACACCAGTCTTATGTGGAGGTGTTTCAAACCACAAACTGCCCACTGCTCCAGGTGTGTGTTCACGGTGTGTGTGTGTGTGTGTGTGTGAGCACTTGGATGGGTTAAATGCAGAGCACAGATTCTGAGTATGGGTCACCACACATGGCTACTTGGTATCTACTGGTCATTGCATCACTCCATTGTTGATCATTTTTCTATAACACCACGCTCCCAGGTGTTTTTCAGGTGTATAGGTGTATAGTTAGAGAGTATAGTTTATCCGTTTACATACACGGTGTCTAAAAAAAAAAAACAGCTCGAATCCACTTTTATTTGCGGATTCATCAAATATGGATTCTTCAGTAATAAGGCTAAGCTGAGGGAAAAGGGAGATTAGTGCTCTGTGTGTTCGTGGACTTGGGGAACTGTGTCAAAAGGAAGATCAAGAAAATCAGCACACACACACACACACACACACACACTGCACATCTGCAAATACTCCTTTCATCTCTTTCTCTGCTTTTAGCCATGACCAGCACTCACAGTAACATTAACACACACACACACACACACACACACACACACAC
>JAKKZN010000013.1:16813933-16825189 GCA_033441825.1 Pangasius elongatus
CTACAAAAATGTAAAGAATCTCCCCCCTTTTTCCCTGACACATACACAGAAAGAAAGAAAGAAAGAAAGAAAGAAANAAAAGAAAAGGGTAATGTATATGTACAGATGTTAAAGTGATACACCATACATGTTATTTACTGTGATCTGAGGTAGTTAGGGGTATCTAGAAATATTTACTCGGAAAATCGGGTATTTACTAGAGTGTTGGGATAGGTAGGGGTATTTACTGGAGTATTTGGGTATTCATTCAGGTATAGAGGTAGTCTGAGGTATTTCTAGGGATACTGGATTAGTTTGGGGTATTGTCTGAGGTATTGGGGTAGTTTGTGGATGGTGTTTAGGATGAGTATTAAAGGTGGTATTGGAATAATTAGGTAGGTAGGTAGGTAGTTGTGGGGGTATTTCTGAATATATTTAGTATTGTTGGGGTAGTTACTAGGGTACCAGGGTTGTTTATGGTGCTTACCAGAGAATTTAGGTAGTTAGGGCACAAAACACTGGGGTGTTTGAGTAGTCAAGGTAATTATGGGGGAATCTGGTTAGTGGTATTGTGGTGGTCTTGTGTGCTTATGTTTTGAGGTAATTTGTGATATTTACTGGGGTAATGGCGTAGTCTGGGGTGTTTAGGTGTTGGGGTAATTTGGTGTATTAACTGAGATATAGGGCTAGTTAGGAGTATTGACCAAAGATTGCGGCAGCTATCGGCATCGGGGGTATTTAAGAGGTTATTTAGTGTAGTTAGGGGTAGGTACTAGGGTATAAGCATTGTGTACAGTATTTAATAAAGAAGTTTGGTAGTTAGGGGCAACTACTGTGATATTTGAGTAGGTGTGTTAATTACAGGTGTATCAGGGTGGTTAGAAAGGAGTATGAAAGGGGGGTTTTGCAACGAACTGGGGTATTTACTGGGGTAGTTTGGAGGAGGTTGTGGTATTTACTAGGGTAATTTGGGGTGTTTATTTTGCGTGTGAGAAGAGTGGAGAGGCAGCGTGTGACCGCATTGTGTTTTAAGTGAGAGCTGAAAACACAAGAGCAAACAAACCTCTCACAGAAACACTGGCCCCTGTGTGTCCAAGTGTGTGTATATGTGTGTGTGTATCTGTGTGTGTGTGTGTGTGTGTGTGGGAGTGTAAAGTTGAAGTAGTCTGCCCCTGTTGAGTGTGTGTTGCTGGGTGCTAGAATGTGAGGGGCTGTAGGACTTCCGACACACTGCTGCTTCAACATACATCATCATCCATGATCACAACATGGACTGTGTGTGTGTGTGTGTGTGTGTGTGTGTGTGTGTGTGTGTGTGTGTGTGTGTGTGTGTGTGTGTTGGGAGTGTAGTGTGTGCTGTGTGAGTGTTTGTGAGTATATGGAGTGTGTGTTGGGCATAAAGTTTGATTCTACTGCATTACTGTGTTTGTTTTGAATGTACAGCGTGTTGGGCAGACAGGAACTGTGTTGAGTTACAGTGTGTTTATCCCATGCGTGTGTGTGTGTGTGTGTGTGTGTGTGTGTGTGTGTGTGTGTGTGTGTGTGTGTGTGTTATCACAGCAGGCAGTCTCGCTGAGATTACCAGCTGTTTGTTTTGATTTTCTGCTTTTATTTTCTTAACTGAAAAAATGTCAGCACTCAACGTTTATGGACCTCATGGGACGCAGTTTGACCTCCAAGCAGTTGAGGTCAGGACAGGAAGCTGCCAGTGTGTGTGTGTGTGTGTGTGTGTGTGTGTGTGTGTGTGTGTGTGTGTGTGTGTGTGTGTGTCTGTTGTCTGTCTGTCTGTGTGTCTGAAAGAGATAAATGTGAGGATGGGTAATGCTTTTGCTGGCCATCTCAAAGTAATAAATCTTTCAAAGAATGTAAATTATAGATAGTAAATACATCTAACTGCCCCAATAAACGCCCCTAATTACCCCAATACTGCACTACTTCAATGTGTCAGTAAATACCCCTACCAAGTCCCTGGTCACCTACAACTATTCCCAATCCCCTAATAATTAACCCAACAAGTAGCTCTAATTACCCCATCCCCCAATACCCAAGAAAATACCCCTACCCACTCCAATACTCCAGTTAATACCCTTACCTATTTCAATGCCACAGCTAATAACCCAAATAAATACCCCTAATTACCACATACCCCAGTACCCTGTCACATCAGTAAATACCAATATCCTGTAACCTAGTTAACATATCTCACTGCCCTAACACCCCAGGAAATACCCGTACCTTCTCCAATAACCTAGTTAATATCCCTAGCTACTCAACTACACCAGTATATACTTCTAACTTATAGTAGTTAGCTATATTTACTGTATAATACCTTAATTAATTCTCCCAACTACCCTAATACCACAGTTAATATCCCAACTACCCTAATACCACAGTTAATATCCCAACTACCCTAATGCCACAGTTAATATCCCAACTACCCTAATACCACAGTAAGTAACCCTACCTACGCTATTACCCCAAGTAAAACCTAAATCATTCACAATACCCCAATGAATACTCCTAACTAGTCCAATAAGTATGCCTACTTAACCAGTACCTTGGTACTCACCATACGATACCCCAGTAAATACCCACAAAGCCCTAGCTTCAGCACCATAAATATCTCCGAAACCCTAAATACCCCAGTAAATACCCCTAACCTACATAATATCCAACATAAATACCCTGTATTGGTGTACACTTTCTCTCAGTCCCCCACCACTCTCTCTCTCTGTCATCTCTCTGTCATCTCTGTCTGTCTGTCTCTCTCTCTCTCTCTCTCTCTCTCTCTCTCTCTCAGTTTTCCATCACTCTCACTGCCAATAAGAAATGCATTAATGCTTATGGCGCGTTTTCAGTTGCTAAAACGGGCCGATTGTGGACGATTGGACACACACTCTATCCTCGTCCATCCTCTTTTTGAGACAAGCCAAAGAGTCCAAACATCAAGTGCAACTTTCCAACCTGCTCTGAGACAGACTCTGTGCCCCAAGTGAGTGTGCGTGTGCGTGTGCGTGTGTGTGTGTGTGTGTGCGTGTGTGTGTGTGTGTGTGTGTGTGTGTGTGTTTGTGTGTGCGTGTGAGAGTGAGAGGAGGATGTAATGATGTTGCCAAGCTTTTGTCACGCTTTAAGGGTTCCTTTGCTGTCAGTCGCAGGGAGAAAGGACGTCCTCTCTCCCTTCACGGCCTCCCCCATCCCACACACTGCCCGCGCTCGCTCACACACACGCATTTGCATTTAAAAGATGTGAATTCCCCCGTGGCCATGGCGATGGCAGAAAAGGTGCAAAATTCACTTCGGACGACTTTATAAAGCAGTCAGTAATCAGTGAGAGGAGACAGGCGACGTGAAAGGAGAGAAATAAGAGCGTTAAAAGACTGGCTTTTTTTTTTTTTTTTTTTAAAGGAGGAGGCAGACTGGATGTGAGCGTATAAAAGAAAGATTAATACCCTGAAAATCGCAGGAATCCGAAGAGCCTTTTTTTTGTGTGTGTGTTTTGTTTTGTTTTTTAAAGATGCAGCTTTTGAAGACGCTGTGAAACTTTCTCTCTTTCTTACTTGCTCACTCTCTCTCTCTCTCACACACACACACACACACACACACACACACACACACACACACACACACACAAAAACAATCTGAATCAAAGCACCGAGGGACTCAAATGCATTTTAAAAAAGATTTTAATTGCTGACATTTAAATGATGGAAAAACAATCAGCCTGTTTTGAAAATAGCAACAGTACCCCATACCCGAAACCTGATACCCCAGTAAATACATCTAACTATACCAGTTAACTAACCCAAATTCATATAAAACCCCTCAAAACTCCAGTAAATACCCCAACTAAAATTCCAACAACTAGCCCTAACTACTCCAAAAATCTAGTGAATGCAGATAAAACTTAAAACTACAGTAAATTCTCCAACCACTCCAAAATGCCAGAATAATACCTCAAACTACACCAATAACCCAATAAATACCCAAAGAACCCCTTAAACCTCCAATAAACACCCCACCTACCCTGAATTACCAGTAAATAGCCCTAATTACCCACATAACTCAGTTTGTACTCCTAGAACTCCAGTAAATACCACCAGCTACCCTAAAATGCCACTGAATAGCCCTAACTAGACCAGTGTGCCAGGAAGGACCCACAGAAAATCTCAAAACTTTCAGTAGTACCAACTACCAGACATGCAGACAAATAGCCCAAACCCCAATAAATACCCGAATAAATACTAATAAACCCTTTAAAACTCAAGTTTAACCCCTAGCTACCACAGCATACCGGTAAATAGTCCTAAATCCCCAAATAATTCAGTAAATACACTTATGAACAAGTAAAAAAAAAAAAAACTCCGATAAGGGTCCCCCACCTACCCCGAAATGCCAGTTGTTCTTTCGGCTGCTCCCGTTAGGGATCGCCACAGCGGATCATTGGTGCGCATATTTGATTTGGCACAGTTTTTATGCCGGATGTCTTTCCTGGCGCAACCCTCCCCAATTTTATCCGGGCTTGGGACTGGCACTGGGAGCGCACTGTTTTGTGCAACCAGTAGCTGGGGTTGGTTCCCTGGCCGGGAATCAAACCCGGGCCGCGACAGTGAGAGCGCCGAGGCCTAACCACTATTCTTCCAGGGACCCTACACAGAAATGCCAGTATGTTGCCCAAACTACTCAAATAGCCCAGTAGATAGCCCAAAGTACTCCAGGAAATAGCCCAAAGTACTCCAGTAAACACCCATGAAACCCCTCAAAACTCCAGTGAATACCACTAACTACCCCAAAATGCCAGTAAATATCCTCATGTACTTAAATATCCCAGTAAATACATTTACAAAACTCCAATAAAGGTCCCCCACCCACCCCAAAATGCCAGTAAATGGGCCAAACAAACCAATACCCCAGAAAATGCCCACAGAAACTCTCAAAACTTCAGCAGCCCCAACTTTAATAAACGAGCCCAAACTACCCCAATGAACCAGCAAGTACTCATAACTGCTCCCAACCCTCCAACTATTGCATTACTTTAGTACCTAGCTCCAACCAGCCCTAAACCTGAATAAATACCCCCATTAAACATAACTGGGGTAGTGATACCTGTTATCACCCAGATAACTGCAGTAATAACTGTATCACCCAATACCTCAGTAAATACCCAGTAAATACCCTGTAAATACCCAGTAAATACCTAGAACTCCTCCACAAATGTCAGTAGTAAATGCACTGAATTACTGTGTAACTCTATAGAAGTACCACTTTTGTGTCTTCCAAGTGTGTGTGTGTGTGTGTGTGTGTGTGTGTGTGTGTGTGGGTGGGGGGGGGGGGGTGCACTAAAAGCTGGACAAGTATTAAGCAGAAAATTGCATTAAATGGTATCCCATTTAATGCAATTTTCTGCTTAATACTTGCCCAGCTTACCCAACAGTAATCCCGCACTGATGAGCATGGGAGCGAGAGAAAAAGAGATAAGGAGAAAGAGAGAAAGAGCCACAGAGCCAGAGGACAAAAGATAAGGAGAGAGAGTAAAAAAGAGAGACAAACACAGAGAAAGAGATGGATAAAGTGAGAAAGACAGACAGAGAGAGGGATAGAATAAGTGTGGAAAGCAAGACGGGAAAAAGAAAGAGATAAAAGAAAGATGGAAAATGAGAAGAATGGAGAGAAATAATTTAATATGGGAGTATGGCATATATAAGAGAAAGAGTGAAAGAAAGAGAAGGAAAGGGGTAGAGAATAGTAAACCAGTGAAAGAGGGGAAATTAGGGCAAAGGTGTGTGTGTGTGTGTGTGTGTGTGTGTGTGTGTGTGTGTGTGTGAATGTGAGGCTAATCATATTCTCATTAAGATTTTCCCACTAGATTTCCTAAAGCCAATTTAATAAGAAGATCAAATGATGTGGGCCAAGCAACTAAACACACAAACAACAGCACAAACAACAACAACAACAACAACAACTAATGATCATTATATTAATGATGCACTTAGCTGAGGAAAGTAATCATTTCAAAATGCTAAATAACATCCAGCCAAGTGGGTCAGAAGACACACACTCACACACACACACACACACACACACACACACACACACACACACACACACACACACACACACACACNGTGTGTGTGTGTGTGTGTGTGTGTGTGTGTGTGTGTGTGTGTGTGTGTGTGTGTGTGAGAGAGAGAGAGAGTGAGAGAGAGAGTATACTCTTGTTAAATGGTTAATGTCCAGAACTAGCATTTGCCCAGCATTGGGCGATATGTAGTCTCTGTTTTTGTATGATTTTGTCTCTGATTTATTTCTAAGTGTCACGTCTCAGACACACATCTGGAACAGATTCATCACACACACACACACACACACACACACACACACACACACACACACACACACACACACACACACACTGTGTTCAGGCTGATTTTGAGTGTGGACCCGGCTCACGAGCTCAAATAACTCTAATGACTAATAGAGCTGCCACACACACACACACACACACACACACACACACACTGTGCATACTGCTACAGCTGGAGAGTAGACTGTATGTGTGTTTTATTAACGTTACGAAATACCACACTCAATTATGTAGTGATCAAGAAAAGTGTTAAACAATTCAAAATTCTTTTTTATTTTAATTTCTCAACATATGTCTTATTGACGCTCTGAATGCTCTTGGCATCTTCTCAATCAGCTTCATGATTGAGCGTGACCCAGGAGGCTTTTCTTAAAGTTCCCAAATAGGCCACTCACTACTTTTTTTAAGTTCTAAATAAAAATCCACTTGTTCTTCAACTGAATTTGAAGGCAATAATAGGAGCAATAGGAACATCTGTAATAAGAACATCATATTTTCCATCATCCAATTATGTGGCTTCAGGACAGTGCATAAAATCATGCAGATGCACATCAAGAGCTTCGTTTAATTTTCACATCAAACAAAATGTGATCTCAATGACTTTGACCATGGCATGATTGTTGGTGCAAGATTTGAGTTTTCACATACATCAGTCTATAGAGTTCTCACAAAATGGTGCAAAAAATAACCATCCAGTGAACAGAGAGCGAACAGAGAAGAATGGCCAGACTGGTTGGCAGAAAGGCTACAGTAACTCATATAACCACTCTTTACCACTGTGGTATGCAGAAAAGCATCTCAGAGCAAACAACACGTCCAACACGTAGGCTACAGGGGGTATATTAGGCAGCAAGTGAACAGTCAGTTCTTGAAGTTGATGTGTTGGAAGCAGGAAAAATGGGCAAGCATAAGGATCTGAGCGACTCTGACAAGGGCCAAATTGTGATGGCTAGCTAACTGGCTCAGAGCATCTCCAAAACAGCAGGTCTTGTGGGGTGTTCCTGGTATGCAGTGGTTACCAAAAGTGGTCCAAGGAAGGACAACCCGGTGAACTGGCGACAGGTTCATGTACGTGTGAGGCAGTGTGATGCTCTGGGCAATGTTCTGCTGGGAAAGCTTGGGTCCTGGCATTCATGTGGATGTTACATTGACACGTCCCACCTACCTAAACATTGTTGTGGACCAAGAACACTCCTTCATAGAAACGGTATTCCCTAATGGCAGGTTAATACGTCCTGCCTCACAGCAAAAAATGTTCATGAATGGTTTGAGGAACATGACAAAGAGAGTTAAGGGTGTTGACTTGGCCTCCTAATTCCCCCAGATCTCAAGCCGACAGAGCATCGATCTGGATAAAAAAAGTGCAATCCATGGAGGCCCCACTCCACAACTTACAGGACTTAAAGGATCTGTTGATAATGTCTTAGTGCCAGATACCACAGCACACCTTCAGAGGTCTTGTGGAGTCCATGCCTCGACAGGTCAGAGCTGCTTTGATGGCACAAGGGGAACTTACATAGCATTAGGCAGGTGGTTTTAATGATATGGATGTCTTTATATACTGTGTATATATATATATGTATGTGTGTGTGTGTTAAACACACTCTCTCTGCACTCACACTTAAAAACCCATTTAATAGTAGAGGGAGTGTAGAGGATTGAGGCTGGAATTTGGTTTTGCAGTGTGTGTCTGTGTGTCTGTGTTCGCTCGCCAATGTCGGTGCTGCAGACACAGATATCCTGGCACCAGGAAGAAAAGTTCATGTTATTCTTATCTTCCTCAAACTGCTTTATGAGTTTTCCACTGAACTCACACACACACACACACACACACACACACACACACACACAAACACACATTAACTCCAGTAACTCCTCACTGGCTCTTACATTCCCTCATTAAAACACAGATACATGATGAGTAACACCTGATAATGACTCATACTCCCTAATACACAGAGCACACAATACATGCACTTCCATTCTCATACTACCTCACTACACACACTACTATACTCATACTACCACAATATACACACTTCCATACTTATACTACCTCACTACACACACTACTATACTCATACTACCACAATATACACACTTCCATACTTATACTACCTCACTACACACACTACTATACTCATACTACCACAATGCATACACTTCCATACTTATACTACCTCACTACACACACTACTATACTCATACTACCACAATGCATACACTTCCATACACACTACGTCATGCTACACACAACTATACTCAAACTAACACAATACATGCACTTCCATATATATACTACCGAACTAAACACACTACTTCCACACTCATATTACACAATACACACACTACTATACTCATTCTACCACAATATACACACTTCCATACTTGTACTACCTCACTACACACACTACTCTACTCACACTACCACAATACATACACTTCCATATACACACTTCCTCATACTACACACACTACTATACTCACACTACCACAATACATACACTTCCATATACACACTTCCTCATACTACACACACTACTCTACTCATTCTACCACAATATACACACTTCCATACTTATACTACCTCATTATACACACTACTATACTCATACTACCACAATGCATACACTTCCATACTCATCCTACCTTACTCTACACACACTACTATACTCATTCTACCACAGTACATACACTTCCATACTTGTATTCACTCAATACACACAACTACGTACTACTACAATACATATATTTTCATACTCATACTCTCCGCACACTATTATATTCATACTACCATATACATTATCCTGCTTATACTATCACACGCTACAGACATAGGGGCAGTCGTGGCCTAAGGGTTAGAGCATCAGGCTTGTAACCTGAAGGTCGTGGGTTCGAGTCTCGGGTCCGGCAGGGATTGTAGGTGGGGGGAGTGAATGACCAGCGCCTGAGGTGAGACCCTTGAGCAAGGCACCGATCCCCCAACTCCCACACAATCTATCACAGTTTCTACCTCACTACACACTCTGCTATGCTTATATTACCATATTACACACACACCATCATACTTACCGCACTACAATTCCTTTATAGTATACTGAGAATATTCTCCGTTCACACAACCATATGCATGTGTGTGTCTTTTATTCATCATCAACATCGTATTTTTAGAAATTTTTCACATTCAATTTCAGATTTTAGAAGTTTTGACCGAGACAAGAAAAAGTGCTGGTTAGATATTTGGAAAAATACAGTGTGTGTGTGTGTGTGTGTGTGTTTGCTTAATTGGAAACAGTTGAAGGCTTTTGGGTAGCGATTCTACAGTTTCAATGTGACTCACGCATGACTGGAGTACCTGCTGTCTCTCTCTCTCTCTCTCTCTCTCTCTCTCTCTCTCTCACACACACGCACACTCTCCCTCTCTCTCTCTCTCTCACACACACACTCTCTATAATTCTTTACTGTCTTCGTTTTCAAGGCAAAACACAGAAGGAAACACACTTTCTCTGGATTTAATTATCCATGTAGCTCTTAGGTCATTTTGTGTGTGTGTGTGTGTGTGTGTGTGTGTGTGTGTGTGTGTGTTGCATATAATCTTCAATGTCATCTTACACATTTTGACAAAAGCCTTTGATAGATTTTCCAGCATTTCCTTATAAAAATATTCATGAAATGATTATGAACGTGTTATAAAGGCTCTATGCGAGTTTGTTATTACAATGTAATAACGCACAATGCCACGATCTGAAATGTAATTCTGTAAGTAGTTTTCTAACACAAAGGACAAAACTTCAATATCTTACGCCATGTAGCTTTACTTTTAGTATATATGTTTACACGTTTGTCTTGCACACGGTTCCGTTTTTTTCTGCACTTGTATCATTTTTGTTATTGTTGTTGTTGTTATTATTATTATTAACAAACACACGAGCACACACTATACTACACTACACTATAGTGTATAGGTCTTTTAACCTCAACCCTTCTTCCAGTAGCAGTTTGTATTGCTAGTAAAATTTCCACCACAGCGCTGCTGGATTCTTGGATCTGATTGGTCAGAAGGTGTTGATTCATTTTCTATAACAGCTGCTCTGACCATAGTTCCACACACAAACAAAAACAACAACAACATGGTGTTGTTTAATAAATATAACATAAATATAAAGTGTTGACATAACATAACTGCTGTGGTGTAAGAGGAATAGAACACTACAGGAAGTGCTGTTATAGGAAAATAATCAACGTTGAGGTGGGAAGAGTAACTCCGCTTTGCGTCATGCCCCATTGTGTTTTATTTCTATCTTCTCCCAAAGACAAACTGCCAAAGAACTTTCTAGATATGTGTGTGTGGGTATGTGTGTGTGCGCGCGCCATTTCCATGTTATAGCGCACATGTTCGTTGTAGTTGATAATTGGTCAACTCTTGACTTGTCATGTGCAATAATGTAGAACATTTCCCATCTCTCTAAACGTCTCCCCGAGTGTAGTCCTGCAGAGCGCAAAGCACGCGAGCTGGAAATCGAACGCGATGCTGGTGTCAGTGCGTGTAATGATAACACAACGAAGTGTTACTGTTCCGCCGAGAGATGCGAGGCGAAAGGCCTCGGGAAAGCCCGACCAATCAGCGAAGGCTCGTGCTTACGTTAATATCCGTTCTAATATGTAGATATAATGCCGAGGGGGAAATTAGTCAGAGGTTTAGCTCTGACTAATTTACGAATAATAAAAGTTGCTTGCGGTGAGAAATTATTTAGCAGCTCATATGGAAAAACAATTAAAAAAAAAATTTCAGTTAATTTGTTTTATTTTAGAGACAGTGTCACTGAGTCAGAGCTAGAGGAAGCAGAGCTGAAGATGTTGAGGTTCTCTTTGGGAGTGACGAGGTTGGACAGGATTAGGAACGAGTACATCAGAGG
>JAKKZN010000013.1:16831156-16844928 GCA_033441825.1 Pangasius elongatus
TGTGTGTGTGTGTGTATACAAAAACTCTACAGAGGCAAAAGAGTGGAACAATAGTGAGAAACAAGGTTTAGTACACATGCAAACGTGCACACACACACACACCGAGCCCTTGAAGTTAAACAAACTCATAAGACACCTCTATCTTCTCCAGCCATCTGCTCTTTCTCTCCTTCTCTCTCTCTCTGTCTGTCTCTCTGTGTGTGTGTGTGTGTGTGTGTGTGTGTGTCTTTTGTTGGAATGTGGGAGCTCCCTAAATGTCCTAAACCCTCAACCTCTGACTGCTCAGAAAAAGAGATAGAGAGACAGAGAGAAAGGTAATCAGGTTCATTTTCGGGTCCAGTCCCTAAATCTGTCACCAAATGAGGGACAAGAAGAAGGATAACAACGTTAAATCAAAGAGAGTGAGCGAGGGGGCGAGTATTAGATAAGACAGATGGTACAGAGACTCATGTAGCTATATACTGTACACAAGGGCAAAGAGTCATTTTGTGTTTGTGTGTGTGTGTGTGTGAGAGAGAGAGAGACTAAAAAGGTGCAATCAGTTACTCTACTCTTTGTGTGCTATTGTCAATATAGAGGGGCTTTAGCTCAAAACGTTAAAGAGAGAGAGAGAGAGAGAGAGAGAGGGAAAAGATGAAACACACACACACATCACTCATGCATGGACTAAAGAGGGCTGAATGAAGATGTTTCTGCAGAAAAAAAAAAAAAGTAAATGATTGTCTGTTTGTGTGTTTGTGTATGTATGTGTTAGACCCTGTATTGCTGAACATTCAAGATGACATCATCAATCATGCGTCAGCTACACAGACTGGAACACACTCTTGTAACGTGATTATTTAGTCTAAACACCCCTGTATCTCGGCTTTCTCTACATCCTGCACTTCTTCACCAACTTAAGTTCTTAACAACTTACACAGGGGCTTGTATGGCCGACATGGCACATAGACAAACAAACATTTAACAAAGAAAAACAAATAATCGCTGATATGGTGAAGCGTTCTTTACGGAGGGGTTTGTTTAACATTTATCGAAGGAGTCTCCAGTGTCAGCACTTTCTAACAGGCAGTAAGTTTTCTGCCATGGTGGAGTGTTCAGGAAACAGGATGAGGAAATGTGTGTTTATAGCTGCTATAGCGTGGACGTTAAACGTTAACTATAAACTAATAAAAAGTATGACGTTTCAGTGTTTAATTAAGAAAATTAAACGCAACCATTGACAGATTGCTGAGGTATAAGAGGCATAAATCAATTTGGGACGCATCATAAGACCCTGTCATTGATTATCTGCCAAGAACAGCATGCCTCGTTGGGATTTATTCGTTATTCAACTTAATCCTCTAGTTTACTGCAATCATAATTAAAGGAACACGTGCTTAATATATATATTATATATAGTTGTGAGCAGCCTTGTCCCTTTTGAAATCCTCACAGTTTTCCCTTGTTTAATACAACCTCATGTTTTAAGGGTATAAATCTTTGCTATGACAGTACAGCATTGTATATTTAACCAGACATACTCACAAATACTTCTTTAAAAAGATTATTTCCAAGGTTAATAACAAAACTTTTTTTTCTCAGAGGAAATGTTGCAGGGCTGAACCAAGAGAGAGCAAGAGAAAATAAAATCCAGTTTATACACGCGTATCATCAAGCCTGTAATAACACAAAATTTTTGGTTCCAGCTGAAATTTCCTTCAACGCATATATAGAATCACATTTGGTTTTGATTTGAGAAGTGGCTCAGCCTTAGCCACCCAAAAAGTCGGACTAGAGTTTCAGCCGATTACCCCCCCCCCCAACCCCCAACCCCCAAATTCTGCTGCACAGGATTTTAACTCCATCCCGAGGGGACAATTTAGCAGGAGCACGAGAGAAAGCATCACGGCATAGTAGTACTACATGGTTTCGGCTTCAAATGTTTTCCTTTTCAGTCTCTCTCCTTTTCTCTGGAGAGAAAAAGTTCTATTCAGCAAGACTTAAAGGGTCATCTGAATTTAACGGTCATTTATTGCCCTCTGAGCCAAAGCCGGTGGCACAAAAGCAGGACCACCCGGCTTTAAATCGGACCCAAAAAATTCAAAACCAGGGTAATTACCCCTTGCTTGGTTGGAGACAGGTATCAGAAAGGGGCTGAAACACCCGCTGCTTGCTGCTTTCCCCCATCTTTCAGATGCCCTCCCCCACAATCCCCCTTTTTTTTCTTTCTGGACTACAAACAAAACTGAGAAAATTATGATTCCCTACCATCCAACTCCCCCAGTTTGGACACGATTAATATGAGTAATCAGTTATAAGAATAATCAGTGAAGTTGTCTGACGTCTTGATTTGTGGAATTCGCGGCAGCTGATAAGATGGTTTGGGCAGGAACTCGACAAAACACAGGATACACACACGCTTCCCTCTCCAAGACAAAACCCAGCAATCGCCTCTGTGAACCAGTTATAGCCTGAGCTTTTTTTTTTTTTCGCCTGAAACAATAAAGATAGCCTGCCAAAAACACAAAATCCCACTTACAACAACCATGACTTGCTCAAGTGCAAGGTTATTTACATCTAACACAACCCAGATCTCTCAAAAATACATAAAGCAGGGTTTTAATTAACGAATATACAACTGTGTGTGTGTGTGTGTGTGTGTGTGTGTGTTTTAACGTGAAGAGTGTGGCTGCCAGTTTTTCCATCAGAAAACTTGATCCCCCTAAACCAGGCCAATGACTTCAGCATATGTTACAGCACAGCCATGAATTCTCATTTTCTTGGACCCTTTCTAGCATAATATGCAAGAACCATCAGAATCACAGGCACACACTTCCAAAAACGTTTAACCTAATTAGGTTTTCCCAGGAAAATAAGGCAAACAACGCAAACACTGCTAAGCAGAAAAATAGCCATTACTCACCTCAGCTCTCTGAGTTCGGGGTTGGCTGGTCTCTGTCTCAATGGCGTAGACATCTAGAAGATACAAATCAGCTCCTTGCTCCCTATCCAGTTCCATTGCTGTCTGGATCATTCCCGTGTGACGACCGATGGTGAAAAGCCTTCCTACGGCTTTCCCGCCACTCCGGACAGCCACGATGAAATACTCCACTTTAGTGCCAGAGCCACGAGGGCTGGACGCGTCTAGTGAGATGACATTGGTGCCAGGAGGTTGACCTTCCTTTAAAATTGTTATGTATTTGGGTTGAGAGAAAACAGGCCCGTCAGCGCCCTGTAAAATGATAGTTAATTCGGTACGGGATGTTTTTCGTTCTGTACCATGGTCGGTAGCAGAAACGATGAGACTGTAGATGAGTTTTGAAGGGATGAGCTGGGACGCCAGTCGGATGTCACCGCTGTACCTGTCCATGATGAAAGTATCTGAGTCGCCTTTGACCAACTCATACTCCACCTCACCATTTGCACCCTCATCAGGATCGTAAGCTACAACCGTTGTCAGGATCGAGCCAATTACAATGTTGGATTCAGCCACCAGGGCGTTCTGGGAGATGAAGTTTGGAACATTGTCATTTTGGTCTGTGACCCAAATTGTGACATTCTTCAGTGCAAAACGACGGAACTCAACCGGGACTGCCTGATCTGTTGCTTTGATGGTCAACTCAAACATATTTGAGAACTCTCGGTCAATCTCACTGTTTGTCAGGATGACGCCAGAGGTTGGATTGATGCTGAAGTGGCTTCCTCTCGGTGTTTGCTGGACTATCGAGTACTCTAGCTGCCCATTAATATCTGCATCTGTGTCATGGGCTGTGATTGCCATGATGGATGTGGACAGAGGAAGGTTTTCAGGGATGGACTTAAAAATATCACCAGGAGTAAAAACAGGAGGGTTGTCATTGAAATCTCGAACATGAATAATAAGAGGGATGGAGGAAGACCTTTGAGGCCTGCCATTGTCCTTTGCAGTGATGTTCAGTTTGTAGAGGGACTGAGTTTCATAGTCCAGCTTTCGGACGAGGAAAATGCTACCAGTACTGGGACTAATGCTAAAAGTGCCATGATTGTTGTTAGCTGTGATGTAATATGTTATATCAGCATTGGAACCCGAATCTGAGTCAGTCGCTGTGATGGATGCCACTAGCTCTCCAATCCGCATGTTCTCAAGCACGTCTACTGTAATGGTGGACTTTGGAAAAGATGGAGAGTTATCATTCTCATCCAAAATGCTAATGCTCAGCAAGCAAGAAGAGGACAGTGGGACTGCTCCAGAGTCTTCAGCTATGATCTTAAGAGAGTAAGAGGATGTGGCTTCATAGTCCAAATGCCCCACAAGTGTGACTTGACCAGAGCTGCTGTCAATGCTGAACTGGTTTTCATCATTGCCTTCCAAGAGGCGATAGCGCACCAGTCCATTCTTGTTTTCATCCACATCTGAAGCAGACACCCTCAGTAACTGTGTCATATTTTGTGCCGACTCTGAGATGGAGGCCTGGTAGATGTCCTTAGTGAACTTGGGTGAATTGTCGTTGATGTCCTGAATGTAGACCTGCACTTTGGCTTGGTCTTTGAGAGGCTTGGGAAGTCCCTGATCAGATGAAATGACTGTGAAGGTAAAAACAGCTGTACCCCTCTGCCTCATCAGAGATTCCCTGTCCAATTGTAGTGTGCTAGTCAATTCTCCAGTGATGGCATTCAGCTCAAAGTTTGACTGTGGTGTTTCAAACGAGTACCTCACCTCGCTGTTCGGACCAAAGTCTTTATCCTCAGCAAAAACTTGTCCAACCAGTGAACCCCGCGGCTGCTCTTCCTTGAAGCGGAACACGTAATTTGTGCTGTTGAAAAGTGGCCGGTTATCATTGACATCGTCCAGAATAATGGTCACATTAACACTAGCACTTAGTGGCTCTACCGCTCTGTCCCGTGCCACCAGTAGCAGATTGTACCTGTCCTGCACTTCTCTGTCAAGCTCTGCCTTAATGTACAATTGTCCATCAGGGAAAATCCCAAAAACATCATTAGTGTTCCCACCAGTAATGTCATACACTATTTCCCCATTTACTCCAGAGTCTTTATCTGTAGCTTCCACCTTGAAGAAACGACTGTTCACTGGCTCCGACTCCAAGATAATAACTTCATATGAGAGCTGGTCAAATACAGGTGCATTGTCATTGACGTCATACACACTGACAGTCAAGATGAGGGTGGAGGTGCGCCGTGGAACGCCACGGTCAGAGGCCAAAACCTCAACCTGGTATGAGCTTGTGGAGACCTCTAGAGGTCCAGTAAGTGTGATAAGTCCATGTTTCTCATGTATATGAAACAGTCCTTTGGGGTTTTGCTGGAGGCTATACTCTATCATACCATTAGGACCTTCATCAGGATCAAAAGCTTTTGCCTGAAATATATGATGACCCGTCTTCCAATTCTCCACCGCACTTACATGCTCCACAGGATGGAGAAAATGAGGAGCATTGTCATTTAGATCCTTTACTGTGATGTTGACTAAAGCTTCTCCTGTAACATCTCCACCTCTGGTGATCACCTTCAGCTGATAAAATGCCTGCTCCTCCCTGTCAATCAAGCCAGTGGCTGTTATCTGTCCTGTTACACTATTAACTGAAAAAAGGCCTTTCTGGTCTCCTGATGCTATCCAATAACTAATATTAGTGTTCAAGTCAACTGTGGTGGCAAACACAGTTCCTATCACTGTACCATGGACCGTGTTTTCAAAAATCACAAAGCTGTATTCCTTCTGGCTGAATGAAGGCGGGTTATCCTGAGTGTCAATCACGTTGATGGTTACAATGGCTTGTGTATGTGAGCGCAGGTCTCCTCCATCTATGGCACAAACCTGCAGCTGGTAAGTTGTTTTCTCTTCCCTGTCCAGAAGCACTAGTGTTGTGATTTTGCCTGTGTTGCTGTTGATGTGAAACTTAAAAGTGTCTCCGGCAGTGATTGCATATCTGACGGTGCCATTTCGACCCAGGTCGGGATCAGAGGCTGACACGGTCGTGACATAAGATCCAGGAGGCTCGTTTTCTTTAATGTTAGCAAAATACTGCATGGGGTAAAAGACGGGCTTGTTATCATTAATATCTTTTAATGTGATGTTGACTTTAGCAGTAGAGTGTAAAGGGGGAGAACCTCCATCGGTAGCTTTAACATATAGTAGGTAGGACCCCTGTTCTTCTCTATCCAACTCAGAAGTGGTGCTTAACCTCCCTGTTACTGCATCTAACCGGAATAGCTCCTGCACATTAACTGGTGTTTCTGGGTCAAATGTGAACCGTACTGTGCCATTGGAACCAAGATCTGTATCTACGGCAGACAGTAGTAGAAGTTCACTACCAGCTGGTGAATGCTCAACCGGAGATATATGATACATGTTTTGTGTGAACATTGGGACTTGATCGTTCACATCAGTGATGTTCACAATCAGTGTGGTGTATGAGATCTTAGGTTGCAGGCCTTGGTCTTTGGCACTTATGTTCAGTATGATTTCAGATGCAGTTTCCCTATCCAGTATGGCTGTACTAGTGACCAGGCCACTGTTCTCACTAATGGCGAACCAACCTAAACTGTTTCCTGACACTAGCGAGTAGCGCAGGTTAGCATTCTGCCCAGAATCACCGTCAGTGGCTGAGACACCTTTAATGTAGCTGCCTTTGGGAACATCCTCACTAATATCAACCCTATAGACTGCTTCCTGGAATATGGGTGGGTGATCATTAATATCATTCACGAATATGACTAAGCTAGCAAAAGAGGATCGAGCCACAGGTTTTCCATTATCTGACACAGATACTGTAAGGTTATAAGAGGATATCCGCTCTCTGTCTAGCACACTGGCCACTTTAATTAAGCTCAGGTTGGGGACGGGAGAAGTGTGCACTTCAAAGTGGCCCTGCTCATTCCCTCCAAGAATAGAAACAGATATATTACCATTAGCTGTAGAGGAATCTGAATCAGAAACAGTCAATAATGCTACTACTGTTCCAATTTGCGCATTTTCATCAACAGAAGCGAATTTTGAAGTGGTAGGGAAGTACCTAAACTTAACCACAGGATCATTATCATTCACATCAAGAAGTTTAATTGTTGCTTCTGTCCTTCCTGAAAGTGAAGGCACTCCATTATCTGTCGCATGTATGGTGAAGGAATATTCTTTTTTACTCTCATAATCTAAAGGTTCTTTAATAATAATAGTACCTGCTTTCGGGTCTATTTGGAAGGGAGTTCCTTCATCTAAAAAGTACCTGATGTCTGCATTAGCACCTTCATCCTGATCTGTGGCTGCAACCTGCAAAACACTAGATCCTACAGCTGCATCTTCATACACACTTGTTTGATACTGATCCAAGTCAAACATGGGCGGGTTGTCATTGACATCCTGAACAGTGACATTTACTTGGAGATAGCCATATTTTTTGGGTTCCCCTTTGTCTTGGACCTCAACGAGAAGTTGGTAGAAGGAAGTGAGCTCCCTATCCAAGCCACCTGTGGTCACTAAATGCAAAAAGGCACCCTCTCCACTGGGGTTCACAGTAACATCCAAGCGAAATGTTCCTTTCTCATTACCGCTAATGATTCGATAGGTGTTGTGATCCACTCCATTGACACCAATGTCTGCATCTGTAGCAGTGTCCAGGATGACCTGTCTGCCCCCAACTGCATCCTCTCTGAACGAAACCGCAATGGTCGCATCTGGGAATGCAGGAGCATTGTCGTTCACATCCAGAACAACGATTCGGACTTCCGTAGGGTATGTGGGCTGGCTGGACAACACTACGACATTGATTATGTCACTCGGCAGGGTCTCTCGGTCGATCACTGAGGATGTACGTATGACGCCATTTGTGCCATTGATGGTGAACAGCTTGTGGCTCTCGCCAAAACGGTAGGTAAATCCTGGTTTTGGGTCCACGGTGCCCACATAAGTGCCGACCGGCTGCTCCTCCAAAACGTGGAACTCGTGACGAACTTGGCTGGATGAGGACCGTTGCCATAAAGTCCATAAAATCAACAAAAGCAGGTGAAACGCAGACAGACTCCTACCTGAAGGCTCCATGCTGAAAGTTCCAGTCCAACTCTCTCAAACAGAGATGCATCCACTCCAAGTATGAAGAACACAGAGGAAAAACAAAAACAATCCAAAGTCGGGCTTTGCATGTATTTCTTATGCAGCAATGCAAATATTGTTCTTAGTGGGCTTCTAACAGAAATTCTGTGCAGAGATAAGTACTGATATTCTTCTGTGTAAAATGCATCTATATGCAACAGGCATCAGTGCAAAAATGTCTGCAATGCAACAGGTATGAATGCAAAAAAAAAAAAACAACACAAATGCAAAATCCCTTAAATGTAGAAATGCATACATTTAAAATGTCTTTAGTTGCAGAAGGAGCCCGTGCTGGAAAGCCCATAGACTTCTCCTTCTCTCTCCTCTGCTCATAATGCCAGTGATGGAAAAGTTTCCATTGTAAAGAAAGGAAAAAAAGTTTCAGCACTCTTAACAGAACAAAAAAAAAAAAATCCTCCAAACTGCAAAAAGTCCCTCCAAAAACACACACACTTGTTCTTTCTTTCTCTGTAAGAAATGAAGGTTTGGAAGTAATATGGCCAGCGCGTGTTGAGCTCGTAAGTCCAGTGCAATGTGCGGCAGAATAACGGAGCTCAAACTTCACTCTTGTCTCAGAGAACAAAGCCCGAGCGCAGCGAAGCCACGCCCACCCCGGATCCTATTGGATAGCGGGGACTGAGCCCGCCTCATTTAGGCTCTCTGATTGGTCGATGTAAACTCCATTCAAACTAATCAGCAGGTAAAGCGTACCGTTATTCCCTGTTATAATAAATTATTCATATATGCAGTGTATATAAAATATAAAACAGCTGTGTGTATAAAACAAACTTTAAAACCTTGTTCATAAAATATAAGCAATATTTATTTATTTATTTATTTATTCATTTATTCATTCATTCATTCATATAGGCTACTTAGTCTTTTTTTTTTTTTACAATAATAAAGCATAATAAAAATAAATAAATAAATAAATAAAATGAACTTAAAATTAGACGGATATTAAAAAGTCTTTGTTTAAAAGTTTATTTATTTTTGTGCAGATATGGTCATTTAAACTTTGGTGAATATTTGAGCTAAACCCAGTCTAAACCCTTTACACTGTCTGACTAAAGTTCCACTATTTATTTGAATGTTGTATCACTTTTCAGCTATGATACAAATATAAACTTTTACAGTTTTTTTCCCTCCTTCTTCTCCTTCTTCTTTTTTTTTTTAAATGCTGTGGTGGTGAAATGTCAGTGGGGTTGTCCTTGTGCTGTTCTGGGTATTACACAGGTGCGTACTGCCATCTAGTGGTCTTTAAACATAATTGATCATTCTGATTGATTGAGTTAATGCTTTTATTTAATTTTATTATTCTCGAATATTCATCCCTTTTTTTTTTTGTCAGATATCCATGCCATGACATTATCATTTCCTTATGCACCATTTTAGCTACACTATTTACAAAAAAAAAAAAAAGTTACATCTATATCCGTTAAGGCAGGGGTGTCCAAACTTTTTTCAAAGGGGTGTGTGTGTGTGTGTGTGTAGAAAGTGCAGACTTTCAGCTTTAATTTGAAGGTATTATGTCAAGTAAAGTCAAGTGGCTCTATTGTCATTTCAACCATATACAGCTAGTTAGTACACAGTGAAACGAAACAACGTTCCTCCAGGATCATAACACAACACCATGGTCCTGGAGGAAGGTTGTTTCATTTATGTCGAAAAGGGTGAATGGTGTAGGAATTACAGCATTTTTACATGTAGTCCCTCCTATTTTAGCGACACGTAATTGGCCAAACTAGCATTATCGTAAAGTAAGTTGTCCTTTTTGATACTCGGCCGCAAATCCACTTTTTTGGTAAATTTCACTTTTCTGATATCCATCTCTTTTAAACCCGCCCCTTCTCACTGTTAGCTTGGCACTTTTTTTTTGTCTGGAGCCATGACTACATATTATTCAGTAAAATTTGGAGAATTTTAGCTAACAGTGTTAACATGGTCTGTTGTCTAAGGAAAAATTCCAACATGTTTAACGTGTTCCAAGAGAGAACTTCAGTCTGGGCCCTGGGGCCGAACTCTGGACCCGTGCCTTAAGGGTTTCTCAATCGTCCCTCTTGGGAATCCTTCAGTGTTCTCCGTAGAGCTGTACAACTGAGTGTTAGTTTATCAGACAGGATTCCAATTAACAGCCTTTTAGGAAGCCAAGAACCTTTAACTATATGGTTCATTGAAGGGTTCTTTTACCTAAGAGTATACAACATTGCATTTTGCTGATTATTTATTTATTGTATTTCAATGATTGCTATCGTATTGGATTTCTCTAAAGCTGCTTCAGGATGATATCTATCGTCAAAAGAGCTATGAGAATAAAATTGACTTGTACAAGAGTTAAACTTTCAAATTAACATGCAGAAAATGTTTGCTTCCAGAATTGATTGTGGTTAATGAACTCTTAGTAGGTTGAGCCCGACTAATTCCCTAATAACTGGATTCATGATGGATGCTATCAAGTAGTTCTTTAGCCTACATACACAGGAGGAATCAGTGTAATTTAATCCTGTTCAAATTCCAAACACTGTACTTAAAAAATTGGCCTACGTTTGTTGCCCAGTGTAGTCTGGATTAACCCTCAGCTCATGGACTGAACCTGCTTATCTTTCTTCAACATTAGTGTTTACACTGTAGTGTAATATTTTATCCTGTGCTTGACCATAGAGAAAAGAATTCTACTGACCATTGACTTTCTGTCTGTCACTCTCTTTCTCCTTCCCTTTGTATGTCTAAAATAACTCGAAGTATCTATCGCTCTATCACACTCTTTTTCGGACTGAAGTGCTGAAGTATTTGATCACTTCTGTAGGCATGCTGAAACACTCGCTTCTTTTAAAATGAAGACACACACACACACACATTCAGTAATACACTAGCTGTTATTGTCCACCGTAAAATTTCTCAGATCAAGAGTATCAGTCCAGTGGCTGGATGAAAACCAATGCCTCTTTGAAAACGAGTCTGAAAATGATGACAAAACATTTTTATTTGAAGAATGGGGAGTTCATTTAACAGCCACACACACACACACACACACACACACACACACACACACACACACACACACACACACACCACCCTCTGTGTTCACTACTTACCAATGTTCTGTCCCATTATCCCAGACCATCACGTCTCCTTAAAGCTTATAAACAAACTTCCTTTTCTTCATGCTCAGGGCTTCTCCTGATGGGTGGTGACTGTACAGGTGGACATGAAAATAAGATCTAAAGCAACATTCCACTTTTAAACAGGAATGTAATGTTTCGAATTCATTATTTATTTACACACACCAACAATCTTCTTATCATTATTTAGCTTGACCTTAAATTTCTGTCCTCAGATCCAAGTACAATCTGCAGTCTTCTGTAGCTTCTTATTCACTTTGTTTGCACTATCTATAGGACATAACATAATGGAGCTGAACACCCTACCTTGCACCCTCAAATATAGTGTAAAAAAAAAAAACATACACACACACGTGAAATTAAACCACAGACGAATGTCTTTGTGTGTTTTTGCCATTTATTTTACATATATGTACATGTTCTAGTATATGTTAACCTAAAATGAGACAAGCTTGGTTTTATTTCAAAATTGTTTTCCTGAATTTCAGGTAGAATTTTACTACTTGTGACCATGAAGTCACCACCTTGACCAATAACCTTCAAAGGGGCACTCGTCCGGGATATGGAAATTCCTGGGAGAGATTTGATGGCGAGTTCAGTGAACAAGCTCTAAATGTTTCATGTTGAAGGAATTGTTTTGAATACTTGCCAATCTGAGTGGCAAAAAAAACCAACGTTCACTTTATTGTTGGGAAAGTCGCGAGTTCGAATTCGACAATGTCGCAGCCATCTGTGGCTAGGAGTCCAAGGAAGCAAAATTGGCTCTGTTTCCTGGATGGGAAGGATGTGATTACTCAATCGGAATGGGCATCTGTGAGCTCATGCATGTGGAAGAAGACAGTTGGCGTCTCCTCCAAAGCTGCATATGTGTCGGAGGAGCTACGTGTTGGTCCTCATCCTCCTCAGTTGGTAGTTGTTATGTTTGAGTTAGCAATGACCAATTGGGAGAGAATGGGTTAAAAGTAAAATACATGTATATATTTGCATACTAGTATATTTGCAAATGTGTGTACTTGTCTACCTGCATACTTGCCATATTGTCTACTTGCCTACTTGCATATTTGCCTGTTCATATATCTGCTTACTCACATACTTGCGTACTAGAATACGTCTACTAGAATCCTTCCCAAGTAGCATACTTATCCAAAGAACCCTCTAAAAGAAAATCCTGAAAAACCATTTTTGTTTGCTCTTGAAAACGTAGAACCCTTAAGCGTTCTTCAGTCATCCCTCTGTAGGAACCCTTAAAGCTTCTATGCTGAATTCTACAGTGAAGCATTTTACTATTAGCATTAGCATTAGAGTTTTGGAAGCTAAGAAACCTCAGCCGATTTAAAACGCTTTAAAAATCTTTTTTGTAATAAACTAGTATTTTATTGTATTTATATATTTTATTTACATTTCTACCCTTTTATTTTAGCTGACCAGAATTAATGCTATTTTTATTTGTATTTTTTTAAACCATTTAATCTCAATTACTTTTGAATTTTTTTTTAATGTTTCAGTTTCTAGTTTCATATTTGTTAATTTATTTATCTATTTATTTCACTACACTTTTAAAAAAAAGTTTTTTTAATGTAGTACTTATAAGTAATAGCCATATGTGCAAGTTTATTTTTTTTAATAATAAAAATATCATTTATAATTTTTTTTTTTTTTTTTTTTACTACTCTTGTACTTGAACTAAATGTAAACTGTACTACAGGCTGGTTTCATGTCCTTCGCTCTCTCCACTGATTCATTCTGGCTTGACCTGCATGATTAGGGAGATGATGGTTTGCTCTCAGAGACACATTCATGTTGGAGAATTATGTCCTCGGCGTTTCTGAGATGAGACGGTGAGGTGGGGCACCAAGAGGGCAGCCAAGCGGCGAACCACCGCCATCTGTCACGTACACGTCATCACTCATTATACAAAGATTTCTGATTTATTAAGTATGAAAATGTACATGTTTAATTAGACAAATTCTCCTTTAAATACAGAATTTAAAATTCCAGATGCAAAGAAATATTTGTGAGAATATCAGCAATCATCTGGCAAAGATTAATTGTGTTATTATTATTATTATTATTATTATTATTATTATTATTATTATTATTATTATTATTTTAATAATCATTTGTAGTTTCCTGCTTTGAGAAGAACATGGAGTTTCCTTAAACCACACCTCATCTACATTCAGAGTGTGTGTTATTGTCCAAAGGCTTTAGTCTGAACTATTGAGTAAGGAAATTATTGAATTCAAGCTACATTTTATTCAGTAGTGAACACATTACTATACACACACACACACACACACACACACACACACACACTCCTTACCTCTGTCTGCACACCGAATAATCATATAGCACTCTGTCCATGTCCAATGTTGTAAATAATAAACCTTTCACCCAATTCAGAAATATTTTCCCTCCCAGTCCCACAGCAACGTTCCACATAATCTGGCCTCAGTGTTCTCTACAGTGTGCAGAAAGTTGAATTTTCTGTGTAACAGGTTACCAAATGTTTACGAAAGTCAGTCGTAGTAAGACTGAGTACATGTGTGTGAATGAAAGGGAGGGAAGTGGAACAGTAAGATTACAGGGTG
>JAKKZN010000013.1:16866721-16879815 GCA_033441825.1 Pangasius elongatus
TACTGATGTATTGATCCAGTATCAGAGTATCATTGTGTTGAAGTATCTGTAGTATTAGTGTGGTGTAGTACTGATGTTTTGATCCACTATCAGAGTATCATTGTGTTGAAGTATCTGTAGTATTAGTGTGGAGTAGTGTTGACGTTTTGATCCAGTATCAGAGTATCATTGTGTTGAAGTATCTGTAGTATTAGTGTGGTGTAGTACTGATGCATTGATCCAGTATCAGAGTATCATTGTGTTGAAGTATCTGTAGTATTAGTATGTGTAGTGTTGACGTTTTGATTCAGTATCAGAGTATCATTGTGTTGAAGTATCTGTAGTATTAGCGTGGCGTAGTACTGATGTATTGATCCAGTATCAGAGTATCATTGTGTTGAAGTATCTGTAGTATTAGCGTGGCGTAGTACTGATGTATTGATCCAGTATCAGNGTGGCGTAGTACTGATGTATTGATCCGCTATCAGAGTATCATTGTGTTGAAGTATCTGTAGTATTAGTGTGGAGTAGTACTGATGTATTGATCCACTATCTACTCCACTATATTCTGAATCAATTTCTGTGTCTATGCTAAAGCTTTCTGATTTCTTTTTCCACAGAGAAAGGCAACAATGAAATGACTCATGGGATGGACACTATGAACCCTTCAGGATCTGGATAATAAACAATACCTACAATAACAGTAATAACGACATGATAAATGTGAACATGTTTTTCAACATGCTACACAAATGGGAAATTTGGGAAATCTGCATCGTAGGTTGAATCTGCAACAACCTGCCATGTTTTGAGCCATTTCTATTCCTTTGATGTGATTTTGTCTTTTTTTTTTTTTAAAGAAGCACCATCACTGAACAACCCGATGCGTCCTCGAAGCGCGCATGTGCGGCGCAATGGGTTGGTGTGTGCGTAGCTAGCCATAAATCTGTTACCATGGCTCAGACGAGTTTACTTCAGGGAAAGCGCTTCTACTGCCGAGAGTGGGTTTTCCACAAGATCCAGCACTGCCTCCAGGAGAAAACTGGCACTTCCTGTGGCCCAGGAAGGGAAGGTCCACCCATCTCAGGGGGTGGCGCTTCACCAAGTGCAGGGAAATCAGGATCATGGGGCGTTTTGCTGGTTGGAGGACCAGGAAGCGGCAAAACAGCACTTTGCACGGAGCTGTTGTGGCCGAGCTCGCAGCATGGCAATCATCGCGGTTTAAGCCAATTCTGCTTAGCATTTCATTTCTGCCGCGCCGACGATTCTGACACGGTGTGTGTGAGCGGGTTCATACGAGGCCTGGTGACACAGATCTGCAGGAGTGGACTCGTACCGCAGTATGAGGAGAAGATTCGTGACCCTGCCATCCAGAGCACTCTGAAGCCTGGAGAGTGTGAGAGGAACCCGAGCGAGGTGTTTAAAAGGTGAGTAACATAACATGCACGTGCTATGATTGTTCAGCAGATGTTGTGTTAAATAGTCTAAGAAGAAGGAACAAGATGAAGACTCGAAAAACATGAGTGAGTTAGCCAACGACTCATTATACCGTCATATATGGCACCTTCCTATTCTTGTACAGCAAGTGACCAATCAATGATCCTCAATGTATGGGGATCTGAATGGGATGGCATGAGTAGTATGAATGATTATAAAACTACCTGTTATACCCTGTTGTGCTGTTCTTATGCGGCAAGCAGCCATGTGACGTAGGTGTTGCCTTCAAATTGTAAGGAAGTCGACAAGATTAAAATGATGTAATTAATAAACTCCAGGCAAGTCTTAAAAAAAGGGATTTGTATCACACTGTTCCAAGACTTGTCAACTTCCGAAACTCTTATCGTGTTCAAAAAATCTGTTTTCAGTCAGAAACTGGCAGCCCGCAGTGCGGCGATCCAACAGATCTCAGCCTTAATGATGCTGAAGCTTGTGGCCAGAAAAGTATCCAAAACATGAGACTACCAATGGTCTAATCACATACAAATAGATAATGCAGGCAGTGTGGGGAAGCTGTTAGTTGGATGGAAATCTAACTAGCGTCTTACAGTTCACAAGCAGTACCCGGAAGGCTAGTGTTTGAATTAGAGTTCATGCTAACAAGATCACACAGGCGAGTTGCTAAAAAAAAAAAGAAAAAAGGAATGTAACTTTGCTATATCTCAGTCTGTTCGTTTGCTAGCTGTTAGTTATAGACTTAACAGTTAACAGGTAGCATATGAGATACTTCTCTGCATAACTCAACCCACTCAAGCCTGACAGGACACAGAGATGCTAAACTCAAATGACCTGTAGCTACATGTTATAGATGTTATAGCTAATGTTACGCTTTATTTCATAACACAATAAACCCCTACTTCGTATGTGTGAGCTAGCAACGTATCAGCTAAATATATATATATACACTACTGATCTTGGATCAGGAGTCACGTTATGCCAGCTGACCTGGTCTGGACTGTGTGAACAGACACACACACACACACACACACACACACACACACACACACAGAGCTCGCATGACTTGTTTTGGAGCACTGGGTCAGCTGGAGTGCCTCGGACTGGAATGTGCTACAGAAAGCACACACACCCCTTTGTCTGAGCATCTGGTGTCACTTAACGCACACACACTTACACAGGAGGGGATAGTAGAGTAAATGGTCAACAGAGTTATTGATTCATCAGGCACTTTGCCAAAATATGGTCACTTGAAAACGTCCAAATCCAAAGGCTCCCATTCTTCGGGCGTCCAGCCTTGGAAGAGACACGTTGCATCTGTAGAAGATAACTGGTTTGTGCTGACAGTTGTTTAATATATAATGTTATACGGTATACCCTCACTGAATTCTTGAATCTGATTGGTCAGACATTACGTATTCATTTTGTTGTGTTTTATTCCATGTTTGTTCTAGAGAGGCTACATATTTTAAGTAGCACTTGTATTCCTGAGGTAAAATCCTAGCATTACATATGCAGCGGATGTGTCCACCTTAAAAAAAAAAACAAAAAAAAGCCATGTCAGAGAGAACTGTCAATCTTAGTAATATATTAAAAGGAATGAGTAATATCAGAATTTGGAATAAAAAGGTGAGGAAAGAGATTTCAGTGTAGATATCGCTAGCTGTGAAGCTAATTCGAAACGCACTGTACTGTCTAGTTATGATAAGAGATAGTGGTAATACGGCAGACGACAGCCTCCTAACCGGGGATTCCCCCACTTTAAACTCGCTTTCGCTACGTCACCGATGCCTGTTAGAGTGTAACATTAGCCACGAGTGATTGCTAGAAAAACGGGCAGAAAGGAAATGTTTTCATTATGCCTCATGTTGCCTCCACCCTCTACAGCTTCACTCTCTCGAGCCAGTAAAGAAGTAGGAGGAAAGGAGCTCGACCGTGTCTTTCGGGCTAGCTCCGAAACGAATGCTGCTTGCTTTGTAATCAGACAATGCGCAACGCACTGATTGTGATAACACGCTCGATTGTGATTGGCTGGTGCAGACAGGTATAATGGTGGATGCTCCATCTGTACACAGCCATTGGGTGTGGGAGCGACTGTGTATAGATGTGGAGATGTGTGTGTGTGTGTGTGAGCGATAGAGTTAGTAATTCACGTGTTAAACGGTAGTCTTATCCCCTCCATTAGACCCCCATAAATTAGATCCGACACCGTCTACGTACCATGCAAAGGTCCAAAAGTCTGAACGCTCTACTGGTTTATCCTCCATTACTCTTCCCTAATAGCATAAACGTGTGTTTTTTTCAGCACAGAGCAGCGAGTCGATATGTGCGGAGGATCAGATCGGTAAAATGAATAAATCCTGATTTGAAAATGAAATCTTTTTTTTTTTTTCACATTTTTTTAGGCTCAGCTTTAGTGTAGGCTTAGTGTATTATAACGGATGAAGTTGAACTCATTCTTGGTCGCGCACTCAGAACTTTCGACCCTGCTGTAATTGGGGTTGCTGGTATTTGGTCTGAGAGTGTGTGTGTGTGTGTGTGTGTGTGTGTATATATGTGTGTGTGATTTGGTAGACGTGCTGTCTGCTCCTCCGTCCTTGAACCAAACGGCTCCTGATAAAACCATCTGCCAGCTGGTACAGTTCATCCCAACACAAGCACGACTACAGTGTTCACCTCGCTCTCTTTAAACATCTACAGCTGTCTGAGGAAATCACAAGCTCCCCAAGCAAGATATTCTGCCTTATTTCAGAATTTAAAAAAAGACAAATAAGAATTAAATCAAATGTGACCTTGGAAGAAAAAAAAAAACAATCTTATAAGATTAGCATTTATCTACTTGTTTGTGAATTCTTAAGGCAAACAGTTTGGTACTAAGGAGCGGACGATATGAAAAAAATCCATATTCCTAACAAACAGCCAGCAAAATAGTTAAAAAAAAAACTGAGAATAACTTCACAGATCATTTTATTTAAAGTCTAAACAAATAAAGAATAAATTCCAAGAAATGTGTAATAATAAATTCCAGCTTTATAGATTCAGTACAAAATTTTATAGATATAAATATACATAAATACCCATAAAATATATACTGATACCTGCGATATCATAGAAAATTATATTGGGAAATAATTTATCAGGATATTGATATTATATCTTCATATTGGCCAGAACTATTTGGGGCATTGTTTGAATGTTGGTACAATTCAGAATTACTTTTATAAGTATGTTGTGACAAAAAGAATGAAAAAAAAAAACACACTATTAAATATTACACAGTAGCTATGGAAAATACTTTTTACTGATTGGTTTGAAGATGTTAAATGACCGTTTGTTTTTTCTAAAATTGAGGCTTCTGATACAGAACGCATAAGAACAAAATATTAGTCAACTAGAGTTAGCATTAGCATGGATTGTCATGACATCACTTTCAAGCCCACTGCAAATACAACACTATAAACTATAACACACTAAACAAAATCTGTCTCGTAATGATTTATCACAAGGTCACATGTCCCTTTTTTTCTTCATAATAACTGTTATTAGCATGCTAGCAGGGTGCGAAGTGAAGGAATGTGAGGGAGTGTCTATAAAATGATTGACGGTATAGCCATGTAAACACAAACATGTATTCCGGACTTTTCCAAAGGGATGTTCCCTGCCATGGAATAGTTTTCCAATGAGGTCATGGCGTAAACAGTCATTTTTTAATCATGTTCTACATATTTTCTCAGATTATTCATGTTCCATCCATCCATTTTCTGTATCGCTGATCCTACTCAGGGTCTCCGGGAGCCTGGACCCGATCTCGGGGGACACCCTGGAAGGGGTGCCAACCCATCACACGGCACACTCGCGCACACACACACACTCACACCCATTCACACACTACGGACAATTTAGAGATGCCAGTCAGGCTACAATGCATGTCTTTTGGACTGGGGGAGGAAACCGGAGTACCCTGAGGAAACCGGAGTACCCTGAGGAACAGGGTTCGGACCCCCAATCCTGGAGGTGCGAGTCAAATGTGCTAACCACTAAGCCACCATGCCCCTCCCCCCTTATTCATATTATTAGTAAGAAAATAATCAAATACTTCAACTAATAATTTTAATTATTATTATTAGCTAGAACAAGAATTAGCTATTTTCTTGCACTTTTGAGAAATCAAAACATAACGATAGCGTATGGGTATTAGCGCTTACATATTATAAATGATTCTGACGTTTTAGTATCAACACGTCACATCAGTCGACGCACTTTTCCACTTTTAACTACGAATAAATTGACGTTAATACGATTCGTAATTAATAAGTCCTCACACGTACCAGTGGGTCCCTTTAGAAACAGCTGCCTGTCGACACCTCGGTTTGGAGGGACGCTATAAACACTGGCTGTGAGCATCTTCAAAGTCCACCGCGTAGGTTTTAAATGTTTTATTTGCACTTTCTGCGTATGTTAGCTTAGAAGCGAACGAACAAACAAGCGCACGTTCAAAGTCTCAGACGTGTTTTTAAAACAGCGGCAGGCTTTTGTTTTGGTTCGTTTGTGAGCTGTCTTAAAGTGTTTAGTCTGCTGTGTTAATGTTTGGCTTCACAACCACACTGCATTGCGTGTTGTTTCACACACACACACTCTCTCTCTCACACACACACACACTTACACATACACACACTACAGAGCTCTAGATTGTGTGTTACTGACAATATCTGAATATTACTAATTACCAGATTTTACGCTGTTAATGCTTGGAAGAGAGGGGAGAGGGTTTCTTAGCATCTGTGCAGCAAATGTGTGTGTTTCTGTCCAAATATGGCACCCATCATGGTTGACTTCCCTCAGCAGGCTGCGTTCACACGCAAGGATTTTCGTCAGTCCGAATGAACTCATTCCGATCGCAGGTTCCAACAGAGCTGCTTATTTTTTCACCCTATACTCCGTCGACAGTCTCTGTTTATGTGTGTAGGACCATTGTCCACCAGACAGCGCAGTACTAGACGAGAACCTCTGTCCTTTTCCAAGTTCTCAGGAGATTGTGCGGTGATGATGTGTTTCCCATTATATCAAGACACTGGTGAATTCTCAATTCTGATTGTTCAGAACGGATCGATTTATTTTCTGTAATAAAATTTCTAACACAATTTCCGTCTATTATACAAATCACAGGTTTATTTTAATGCGCTTGTTGTATTATGTTATTGTTTCTATAGTAACAACGTACATGGGGACTTGTATAGTGGACACGCCACGTAAACAGATTCAAAATGTTGAAATGTTGATATGGTGTATACAAGTTTTGTGGAAGGAGTCTCCAGTGTCAGAACTTTACGACAGTACGAGGGAAGGTCTTCAGTACAGAAGACTTTGCAGTTTCTAGGTAATATGACAAGCTACATCTTTTTTTTTTTGTCTTATTAACAAATAAAACGAGATGAGGAAATGGCTGTTTATAGCTGCTTTCACGTAAGTGAACAGTTGATGTTCTGTAACAAATAAAAATTCGAAACCATTTTCAAATGGTGGTGTATGAGCAATAAAACACTGGGACATGCCGTTATTGGAAAATAATCAACTTCGGGGCACATCACACCACTGTGTCATTGATTATTTTCAATATAACAACACGTGTTGTGGTTTATCCCTCGCGTAATGACTAGTTTATCCTATAAATCTGATTTTAAATGATTAAACTTTTACGTGAAATATTACTACACAAAATCTCATCATTTAATTGACACGATGTTGTTTATCGAGCTTGTACAATGTCTCAACAATAAATAAAATCTGTTTCATATTGTTATTGCCTGTTTGATAGAGCTAAAAATTGACGGTTTTGTTTACTTGTTTAATTTTGCTTACTTGCATGCTATGTCACTAATGTTGACATTTATGTTTCGGATTGCTCTTAACATAAAAAAAGCCCATTAACACTAACAGTTGAAGCCGCAGTAGAAAAACTTTGAGGTCTGATTGAGCTTTTACTTGACATTTGGTTTTATGTGAAGAGACGAAGCAGCCGACCACGAAGAACTTTCCGCGGTCTCCATTGTACTCGGTGAGAATGTTATCAGGCGCTATTGACGACTGCCGATTATAACTGACTTGTGATACTTCTGTGACGATTGCATTTGACAAATTGATGATGTGCACTATTTCTCGCTTCACTTAAATGTCTCGGTTTGGTATTCATGGTACCCGTTTAACCCAATTCAGCACTGGAAACAATGACTAGTGACTCGTGTCGTCACCAAGCATCGTTACCGGTGCTGAATTTGTTGTGTAATATTCTTGTATGATGACCTAGGTAGGTGTATAAACCAGTAACTGTGTGTGTGTGTGTGTGTGTGTGTGTCGTGTTTGCTTCTGAGTGCCACGTAGTTGAAAGGAATCAAGTGTAATCGATGCCTTTGAAGCTTTTTCCACTGAGTAGGAGGAATGAGAGAGAGAGAAAGAGCAAGCAAGCATTAGAACAGCCTCGCCGTTACACTGCAGTCTGTCATTTAGTGCTGGTGGTGACGGAAAACGAGGGAGAGGCTGAAACGAGAAATGATAATGGAGAGACTGAGAGAGAGAGAGAGAGAGACTGAGAGAGAGGCATGTGCTATGGGGATAAGGAGGGATGAATGGATGCAGGAAGCTCTATGTGTCTTGCTCTGTCGTTTTTTTCTTCCTCCTCGCTCTCTCATCCTCCTTCAGTTCCCTAACTTGTCTCGCCTCGTCTTTCTCCATCTCTCTCTCTCTCTCCCTTATTTCCCCTAACTCTCCCTCTCTCTTTTGTTCTGTCTTCCAATCTCTGTTCCGTTCTTTCCTATTCTCATCTCACTTTTTATTATGTCACTATCTTCCTCCATTCATCTCTCTCTCTCTCTCTCTCTCTCTCTCTCGTTCTCAGTGACCATCTATTTTCTTCACGCCGTTGCCGTAGCAGCCATAAGGTGATAGAATAACAGCAAATGTGCAAACAAAAACATGTAAACAAGACAATGCTGACAATACCATCTCTCATTGTATGTGTGTGTTTGTCTCTCTCAGGGTTGAGTTGACTCAGCACACGTGTGTGTGTGTGTGTGTGCGCGTGTGTGTGTTGGGGGGTATAGGGGGTAACGTTAAACCTCTCAAAGTGGCTTGCTACTTATTTGACAGGTTAGAGAGAGAGAGAGAGAGAGAGAGAGAGAGAGAGAGAGAGAGAGAGAGAGAGAGAGAGAGAGATGGAAAAAAAAGTTCCCGGTTGCCAGAGAGACACAATTCTCTGCAGATTGTTTATTTATGAATGAAAGATAGATGGGGTTGATAGACATGGAGAGAGAGTGAAAAAGAGAGAGAGAAAGAGACAGAGGCTAAAAGAAAATACAAAATTAAGACATCATCAGTCTGTTTTTCCATCCTAAATGAATCATAAAATCTGAATGAAAAGATTTGCACTTTACACGTTTCAGCACTATTTCTTGATATACAATGGATAGACACACACACACACACACACACACACACACACACACACACACACACACACACACACACACACACACACCCCTATAAACTCAAGATAGCTTTTGTCTCTTCCCGTTCAACTCTTCTGATTGGCTGGTACAATCGAAAAAGGTTTTAAGTGGAAGTGTGTAAATCAGCAAAACTAGGACAGAGCACCTACATGCGCTCGGAACATCTTTATTAACTGATGGTCTGCTTATCCATCTCAAGCTGTCCCTCTGAGGATGGAAGGAGAGTGAGTTACTGATCACTTCTTGTCGCACATGCACTGCTGAGTCAGCACCCATCAATATGTCCGAGGATCGGAAGATTAAGAGAGAGAGAGAGAGAGAGAGAGAGGTTTAAGCATGTTCCTCGGTCAGAGCTACTGGTTTGTCTGCCTTAGAACTCAGTGAACCGAATTATCGGATGTTTAAAGAGTAGAACAGGATGAGACATGCTGTTATATGAAAATAATCATCGACGGGGTGGTGCGATGAAATGGAGCTACTGTTACTGTGTGCTTGTGTCAGAAAACTCAAAGTTACAGCCTTACCTCAGACTGTCGCACAGCAAACCTCCCTCCATGTCTCCCTACAGCGAACCTCACCATCACAGTGACTATGTGCACTTATGTGGCGCATCCACCATAAAAGTCCATGTGTAAGTTGTTTTGGAAATGATAATGCACCAGAAGGGGCGCATTAATACAACACGTGTGATTTGCCCTACCGCCGGAACTACAGCTAGATTACAGAAAATTACCTTCAAATTACCTTTAAATTTCCTCAAATTGCCTTTAGGACAGGCAGCTGTCCTCAAGCACAAAAAAAACAACAGGAAAGGGACCAGTTTTATGGCACAATGCTGTGAAACCAACTGCATTACAGAAGAGACATCTCTCTCTCTCTCTCTCTCTCTCTCTCTCTCAGGTGCGTGTTGTTGCCGCTTTTGAGCTGCACTCCTCCTCCTCAGGCCATGTTTTTGCTCATCGACTCCATAGACGAGGGAATGAAAGGGGGCGGGACGGAGTCGAGCTCCGGTCCCCTGAACCCACGCAGCATCGGCGAGCTTCTCTCTTCCCACCATGAACTCCTCCCACCATGGCTCCTCCTCATCTGCTCCGCCCGCCGCCAGAACAAAAACATCACCAAGCTTTTTACAGGTAAGCTTACTATCACACATCTCAGTAATCACATAGTTACCGAAATAATAAAAGTAGCAGGCAAAGAGGCCACGCCCTGTTCATTGGGACTGACAGGCACAAAAGCCACGCCTCCTTCACTGGGACTGACAGAGACAAAGACCACGCCTCCTTCACTGGGACTGACAGGCACAAAAGCCACGCCTCCTTCACTGGGACTGACAGGCACAAAAGCCACGCCTCCTTCACTGGGACTGACAGGCACAAAAGCCACGCCTCCTTCACTGGGACTGACAGGCACAAAGGCCTTCTACTTAGTTGTGTTCAATTTTGGTCTAAAGTAAGTGTGTGTGTGTGTGTGTGTGTGTGTGTGCGCTTGTGCGTGTGTATTGATTGGGTTGTTACATCTGCTTTCAAATAAGCACTGATTCTCCAAGCACACACACACACAAACACACACACACACACAGAGCTCAATCGACAAGCTGATTATACACTGTGAATGGAGGAGGAAATAAGGTCAAACTGGCCTAAAAATACGTGTGTGTGTGTGTGTGTGTGTGTGTGTGTGTGTGTGTGTATTAAATGCCTTAGCTGTAATTTATTTGGCTGTCAGGCATATGGACTTACATATATCATGCAGTTTTGTCTGTGTGTGTGTGTGTGTGTGTGTGTGTGTGTGTGTGTGTGTGTGTGTGTGTGTGTGTGTGTGTGTTGGCTGTAATTAATGTGGTTGTCAAAGAAGTATGTGACCATGCATTCATAGTGCAGATTGTGTGTGCGTCTGTGTGTTTTATAAGTCGCTTATGCCAAAAACAACAGTGCATAACTTTAAATAAATCTTGTGTATCTGTTTTGTGTGTGCATTAAAACTTGCTGTAGTCCCATTTTAGTATATGTCATGTCGTGTGTGTGTGTGTGTGTGTGTGTGTGTGAGTGCGTCTGTTAGGTATGAGATTCCAGTGTTTGTACTGCATAATGCAAAGAAGATCGCAAAAAATCATCAACCTTAATGTTAGCAGTTATTTATTTATGGATTTGTTTACGTTGCTGCCCAGAATCGCGTTCTCACTCGCCAAACTGCCGCACTTTATTTCACGCACCTCCGTCTCGTGAGTCAGCAATGAAATGAATTACAGCTGAAAGAAACAACACTAATCGCTTCCTGTTGCACATAACTCTTTACACGTCCCGTTTAACGTCTGCTTTTATTTCGGAGCAAAGTGTCCCGACAGGAAGGGTTATCTTTTAGCCGTAACCAAAAGTGCGTTACAGGTTTATTGGGTTTCATTTGGATCTCTATCCCTCCATCCCTCCATCCCTCCATCCCTGCTATGCTTCTTTCTCTCTGTCTTTTTCTCTCTCTTTCTTTCTCCTCGTTATCAGTCTGATAGACGGTAAGAGGCTCAGACACACTGTGGTCTCCATAGCAGATGCCTCAGGCCTGTAATATATGGGTGTGTGTGTGTGTGTGTGTGTGTGTGTGTGTGAGTGTGTGAGTGTGTGCGTGCACACTAAGCTACAGGATCTGCAGGATCAGTCAAGGCTCCTGAAGACTAATGTTACTCGGGGTGCACACACAGCCACAGAAAACTATTTTCACCATATTAGCACTCACCTGAACATGACCAATAATAAGTTCTATAACTGTGTGTGTGTGTGTGTGTGTGTGTGTGTGTGTGTGCGCTCCTGCAGCAATTAGCATTGACGATAATGCTGCAGCCCACAGCTCAAACACTTAATACATAATTGCAGTGTCTCTTTTCACACCGTGTGTGTGTGTGTGTATGGGTCCTAGAGAGGGAGGGGGAGTATATGAATATGTAAATGTGTGTGTGTGTGTGTGTGTGTGTGTGTGTGTGTGTGTGTGTGTGTATGTATTTCTGTGTATAGTATGCTACATGTGTCTATTTGATACAGTCAGTCAGATACAGTCAGAAATCATTTGTGTGTGTGTGTGTGTGTGTGTGTGTGTGTGTTTGTATGGCTCCTAGAGAGGGAGGGGGAATATATGAATATGTAAATGTGTGTGTGTGTGTGTGTGTGTGTGTGTGTGTGGGTCCTAGAGAGGGAGGGGGAGTATATGAATATGTAAGTGTGTGTGTGTGTGTGTGTGTGTGTGTGTATATGGGTCCTAGAGAGGGGATATATATGTATATGAATATGTAAGTGTGTGTGTATTTCTGTGTATAGTATACTACATGTGTCTATTTGATACAGTCAGTCAGATACAGTGAGGAATCATTTGTGTGTGTGTGTGTGTGTGTGTGTGTTTTCTGTGGATTTCTTTGCACTGAATATATTTTTGATGAATGTCTAAAACTTTAGGAGCACTGGGGATTTGAATTTGAATTCAAACTGCCATTTGATGATGTCATATTGGGCGTTACATGAGCTGACCAATCAGCCGCTTACTCACTTATTTACTTATTTATTTATTTACTTACTTACTTATGTACTCTCCTAATTATTTGCTTACTTTTCATATTAACTCGCTTACTTATTTACTTACTTAAATACTTACTTTTTAAAATTTATTTAAATATGTACTTATTTATTTACATACTTACTTATTAATTTGCTTACATCTTTACCTACATTCTTACTTTCTTACATACTTCTTTTTCTTACTAATTTAATTGCTTGTTTATTTATCTACTACTTACATACTTATTTGTTCTCTTATGTATTTACTTATATATATATTTATTTATTTATTTACTTAATTTATTTCAGTTCCATCCATCCATCTTTTTTTTTTTTACTTTGCTTTTTTCTTAGCTCTTTCTCTCTCTTTCTGTCGTTTTCCTCTATATATCCCTCGTTATTATTTCTTTTATTGTTCTTTTCCCCCTCTCCGTTTTCTTCTTCTTCTTCTTCTTCTTCAATCTCTCTCTCTCTCTCTCTCTCTCTCTATCTGTCTTCGTCTTTTTTTTTCCCTGTGCGTTTTACTCTCTCTCAAAAACGCTTCTGTCTTCTCAGTACGACAGGCCACTGATTTACTATTCATTCCTTTGTTATTTTCTTTTTTTGGTTCTTTGTGTGTGTG
>JAKKZN010000013.1:16885674-16898532 GCA_033441825.1 Pangasius elongatus
AAAGGTCAGGCGTCCACAATCATCTGTCCATATCTTGTATTTTAGGGCAAATTTTCCACATAAGATCCTTAAGCACAGTGTAAACACATCCGGTCCTTTACTTCTTCTTTCCATTCTCTGTACTACAGTGAATCACAAGACTATCTTGTTCTGTACATTAAATGTGACCCTGCCCAGTAGCCCACACATTCGTGTTACGAGAACATATGCGGAGGACCACCACACATGGTCACAGATACGAAGACGCAGAAGCATAGACTAGATTTATGATGACTAAATGTGAACTTATGATTTGTACTTGATCTCGACCTACACCAAAGTCCAATTTACCAGTCAACACCACCAGTTTTTTTTTTTTTTTTTTAAAGTAATAGCACCACAAAGTGTCCATCAAACGGTCCCTCCAATAATCTCTCCTTCAGAAGGGCCCTTTGATATAATTGCTTTTCAACACTTCAGTTTGGAGCGACCATACAGACGGCTGCTGTGGGTGTTCCCCTTTCAACATCCCCGGTTTGTGGACTTCATCTCTTCAGAATGGACCACACCACATGTAAGCTGATGTCATGCAAAGCCCAGAGCAATTTGAGTATAATGACAGTATCGCACCGTCGGCTCATGGTGGGTGGCGTTTGATGATTCAGTAGAAGTGGTGAACATGTGAGGAGGATGAACATGGTAGGATGAGTCGTGCTTTGTCCTCCTCATCTCTGACCATGTGAGTCAGACACTGTGTTTTGTATTCACCTGTCTCAGTCTGTATGAGCGTGTTAGTCAGCTGTGTCCTCAGGTGTGCGAACACAACGGAACTCTTTCCACGCCATTTTTATACAGTTTTAGTGGACTTCCTTTTACAAGGGCCATGGTGTGCACATCTGGACTTCACATTATAGTGTGTTTCCAGTGCATCAGGTCATTAACACACTGTTCATGCTGTCAAGGTGCTTGAGCTCTCTTGCTGTAATAAACTTGATTCCACTCATGCGTTCATAAACACGCCTTTCATGAGGATAAACTGTATGTTAAAGCATTTTAGATAGTCAGGTAGTAACTTGTATTACTTCTCAGCTCTAAGACTAAGGTTCTTACTTAACCCTAATTACGTAAGAAATAAAAACTTCACTGCATGCTGTTATAGGAAAACAATCAACAATGGGCCGCAAACATACCACAGCAATTCATTAAAGAAATATACTTTTTAGCCCTTTATATTTACTGTTGTGGAATATCCGTGAAATAAATTAGTTCCTGCGATTATATGTGTTGTCAACTCGAATCATTTACTCATTTTCTTTTGAAGTTAATACTACAACGAAAACGCAGCTTGGTGCCAAGAAACTGGAAATGCATTTGGGAGTGGAATCTTACACCTTCGGACAAAAAAAGTGCTGAAACTGCAGACTCCTTCTGTCTTTCCATAAATGCTATATAAAGGTCTCCCCTTACAGAAAACTTCACCATATCAACAGTTATTAATTTTACTTTGTTTAACAATGACATGATTTTAAAATATGCTTATTATCAGCCTTAGATTGCCATGTAGGTCCCAGTGAATAAGCTATTACTTTTGAAACAATAATATTAGAACGAGTGCCTTTGAAGCACCCGAAGGGTGTGATAATGAGTTGAGGAGTGGGAACACACTAAACTGTCTAGAAAAGACACACTAACACTCGCGTTAATGAAGGAGTCAAAATAGGTCTTTTACGGTATATGTACACTGAACACAAATTTGCCATTCGGGACCGTTCATGTTCATTGGAGAGTCCTAAAAAGATTGCACAAAGGATTGTGGGATGGCAAGCGAGAACCTGATTGGCGTGAAAAAAAGTTTAACTGGATTCAGTCGCATAGCACTGATCAGTGGTGACTCATGGGCCAATGTGATTGCAAATGATGCTCCATTTTGCCATATGACGCCAATCTGCATGATTGTAAAGGTCATGTGGCTGAAGAGTTCCCAGACACATAATTACGTATAAATTATGTAGTCCCTTGTAGTTCTGCGTCATCTTATGTAGCACCTTGGTCCTGGAGAAATCTTGTTTCGTTTCACTATGTACTTGTATACGGCTGAAATGACAATAAACGCCGCTTGAACTTGAACTTGACTCTGTACTCTTGGTGATTTAAAAGCAAGTAGGGCCCGGAGTGCATTAAAAGATTAAAATAACCCGTTTGCTGTTTGGTACTTCATCAAGGTAGCTAGGTAACAGAAATAAAAACCTGTTTGAAATCCACACTCTCAATGGTTCATTTGTAAACTTCATTGTAGGCAGGCACGCCTCTAAAGAACCAAAAAAACACACTCATTAACACACCAGCACTTTCTAAAATAACTTACAGGTCTAGAAAAATAATCACCTCAAATTGCACATTGTGAAAGCTGCTAGCAGATGAATAACAAACAATTGGACTTATTCTGTCTAATGTCATTAAATTCTTCAGTGGTTTTAAGAGTTCTGACGGCATAGAGTGGAAAAAGGCTGGACATGTTCAGTGTGGATGTGACGAGCATCAGACTGCTTTAAGTGCAATTCAGACGCCTCCTGTAATCCATGAATTAGCGTGGTGCGGTGGATGACTCAATTGGAAATTGTAGGTCAGCATCTTTGGTTTATGGTATCCCACTAAGAACATAACACACTGTGTCTCTGTGCCTTAGAAGTATCTCAGATTGGTTCTAGTTCATATTATGTTTGGTCATATATACTGTATTGTCTCAAAAGCTTTGAATATTTACTAGAAAGCTACACCAAGTTTGCAATCCTCCCTTAAACTCTATGAACCCTGTAACTAATGGATGACTTCCAAACCAAACATTCAGACAGCATCTTCAAACAGACAAGGAAATTGTTACAAACAAGCCTGCTAGCCAAAGCGAAGAGTATGGGTCAGCCATCAACCATCACCTCCTTTTCTTACCCCTAGAAGGCCTCTTCCTCTTCCTGGAGACAGAGAAACATACAGACACTCTCTCCCGCGAATGGTGAGAGTGTATATTCAGGTTGAGGTGGAGGTCTAGGTCAGTGAGACTGGATATGGGTGCAGTCCAATGGGACATGTCATGGAAAATACCCAACTAATGGCAAAAACAGCTGCTAGCAAGAGAGCAAACATGGTCCATCCTTCTGAAAATGTTCAAAATCCTTTTCTTTATTTATCACGCATTTCAAAAATTCCTCAGGAAAAAAAAAGCAACAGCAGTATATTTTCTTTTGTTCCATGAATTTTATATTTAGTAATATGTCAGCAAAAGGCTAGCTTAGACCATGAGATGGCATGCATAATTTGGCAGCCATTTTTTTCACTTACTTTCTGTACTTTTTAAATAGGAGGTATTGCCAAGGCAGTTATTAAGAGATGAAAAAGAGCTACTCTGCAAAACTCACATGGCACCATCATGTATTAAATTTCAAACAATTTAATGATCAGCAGCTGCCACTGCATGCTTGCGTAGTGCTTCTTTTTTGTATTTATGACAGCTTTGACATTTTGTAAGTCGAGTTACTTGGTTTTAAGTTTGTACTCCCTTTATCAGATTTAAAGGTCACAGTTAACCAGATCTGAGGCTAAAATGCTCAGCTTAAGATCTGGCTTCCTGGCAGAGAATATAACAATTCTGATACTTTATCACACACACGCAGTTAATTAAAAACAAAGAATTCCTTTCATTGCTTTCCCAGCAGCACAATCTGGATGAAGGCTGAGAAATATGCTAACAGCTTTGTAGGAGTTTGCATGCATGGCTTTTTTCCTCCAGTCTGAGCTAGCGTAGGTCCATGGGAACAGTAAATAAAATCCATGCGTAAATGCCTCATTTGCCCTCGGGCTTCCAGACATGCTGAGATGTGCTTCCACGGGGAAACTGTTCTCCCCTTTTGCCTGGCCAGAGATAAAAGTAAAGGAATTTGCATTTATCAAGAACGAACTGCCTTAGCGTGGCGATTCTGTTGCTGCAAATGGTGATTAATAAACGTCAGAGTTTATACTGATTGGCTTTCATTCCTAAATGCATTTTTTTAGCATGTACAGTAACTCTAAGAACATTTCAGCCTCCTTTGTGTTTCACGGTTCGGTTACAGGAAATGCTACGGCTCTTTAGCTGTTTATTTTATATGAGAGGAAAAATTCCATTTATCCCTGCTATATAAATAGACATTTGATCCTTTAAGAGTGAACTAGAACCATGTCTTGTATACTGTGTATGACCAGGGTGTCTGCCCTGGAAGGTCTGCTTTTATCAGTGCTGTAATGTTTGAACATATTTATGTGTTGGTGAGTGTGTGTGCCCTAATTTGTTGTACCATTATGGGTACACATCTGGGAACTCTTATAATCCAGCTAGCCAGAGGGGTCATTGGGTGCGTTCAAGTTAAAACATGATGTTCAGTATAAAATATAGGTCAGTGCTGTTGAATGAATGAACTTGCTAGGGTGTTTCCAAACATGATTACTATGTTTTATTCCAGAGATCATTCCAGTAGTTTTTGCATCCTTATCTCCTATAGATGAACATCTTGTGTAATGCACTTGTGTGTTAAACTGTGCCGAGGATACTGATTTAAAAAAAGACTAAATTTTTTTCTTCCTCCTCTATTACAGGTTTCCGCAAAATCAGTTTGGATGACCTACGCAAAGCTTACATTGTTAAGGATGTTCAGCAATACATCCTGCACAGGCTAGACCAGGAAGAGGCACTACGGCAACACCTGACCAAGGAGACAGCAGAAATGCTGAACCAGCTCCATATTAAGAGCAGCGGCTGCTTCTTGTACCTGGAGCGTGTCCTGGATGGCGTGGTTGATAACTTCATCATGCTGCGTGAGATCCGCGACATCCCAGGAACACTAAATGGACTTTACCTGTGGCTCTGCCAAAGACTTTTTGTCAGAAAGCAATTTGCCAAAGTGCAACCCATCCTGAATGTCATTCTGGCCGCATGCAGGCCTTTGACAGTGAAGGAGTTGTACCATGCCGTCTGGACTAAAAACATGACCCTGACCATGGAGGAGTTTCAGAAAAAGATGGACATTCTCTCCAAATTGCTTGTGGATGGACTTGGAGGTACCAAGATTCTTTTTCACTACAGTTTTGCTGAGTGGCTTCTTGATGTTAAGCACTGCACTCAGAAATACCTTTGCAATGCTGCTGAGGGTCACCGAATGATGGCTATGAGCTATACGTGTAGAGCCAAGCAGCTCAAACCTCTGGAGGTGCAGGAGTTTGCTTTTCACTTGATCAACTCCAACCTGCAGATTGAACCTTTTAACCTAGCTCTGTGGATGGTGTGGAATGGCACACCTGCAAAAGACTCTCTTTCTACATCCATTCCCAAAGAGCAGGAGGTCTTGCAGCTTTTGGTCAAAGCTGGAGCTCACATCAGCAATGAGGATGATCATGCTTCATGCATTGTTCAGCAAGCACTGGAGCGAGAGGATTCCATCCGCACTTTGCTTGATAATGGTGCTTCAGTAAACCAAAGTGACTCCAGCGGACGAACTCTACTGGCTAATGCAGCGTACAGTGGCAACCTGGATGTGGTGAATCTGCTCATTTCCAGAGGTGCCAATATGGAGCTTGAAGACAACCATGGACAGACACCACTCACACTTGCTGCCAGACAAGGTCACACCAAGGTAGTTAACTGCCTGATCGGCTGTGATGCCAATATCAACCACACGGATCATGATGGCTGGACTGCTTTAAGGTCTGCAGCTTGGGGTGGTCACTCTGAAGTGGTCTCAGCACTCCTCTATGCAGGTGCTAAGGTTGACTGTGCAGATGCAGACAGCAGAACTGCCCTGAGGGCTGCAGCATGGGGAGGTCATGAGGATATTGTCCTTAACCTTTTACAGCATGGAGCAGAAGTCAACAAGGCTGATAATGAAGGAAGGACTGCACTCATTGCTGCAGCCTACATGGGACACAGAGAGATTGTCGAGCACCTGCTGGACCACGGTGCCGAGGTAAACCATGAGGATGTTGATGGACGGACAGCTTTGTCTGTTGCAGCCCTCTGTGTCCCTGCTAGCAAAGGCCACGCCTCAGTGGTTAGCCTCCTGATTGACCGTGGTGCAGAAGTGGACCACTGTGATAAAGACTGCATGACTCCTCTTCTGGTTGCTGCCTACGAAGGGCATGTGGACGTAGTGGATTTGCTTCTAGAAGGGGGAGCAGATGTTGACCATACAGACAATAATGGACGAACACCTTTGCTTGCTGCAGCATCCATGGGACATGCTTCTGTTGTCAATACATTGCTTTTTTGGGGTGCAGCTGTGGACAGTATTGATAGTGAAGGAAGGACTGTGCTCAGCATTGCATCTGCTCAAGGGAATGTGGAGGTGGTCCGAACTCTGCTGGACAGAGGCCTCGATGAAAATCACAGAGATGATGCTGGTTGGACACCTTTACACATGGCAGCATTTGAGGGACATAGACAGGTGTGTGATGCCCTCATTGAACAAGGTGCTCGATGCTCAGAAGTGGACAATGATGGACGTATACCCTTGATCCTGGCTGCTCAGGAGGGGCATTATGACTGTGTGCACATCCTCCTTGAGAATAAGTCCTGCATTGATCAGAGAGGGTATGATGGAAGAAACTCCCTCAGGGTTGCCGCTATGGAAGGACACAGAGACATTGTTGAGCTTTTGCTGAGTCATGGAGCTGACATAGACCACAAAGACGCTGATGGCCGCCCAACCTTATACATACTGGCGCTTGAGAATCAGCTAGGCATGGCTGAGTATTTTTTAGAGAATGGAGCAAATGTAGAGGCGAGTGATACTGAGGGCAGGACAGCCCTTCATGTTTCCTGTTGGCAAGGCCATGTGGAAATGGTAAGATTGCTGATCAGCTACCATGCAGATGTGAATTCTTGTGACAATGAAAAGCGATCTGCTCTTCAATCCGCTGCATGGCAAGGTCACACGAAAGTCGTCCAATTTTTGATTGACAATGGCACTCATGTTGATCACACTTGCAATCAGGGAGCCACCGCACTTGGCATTGCTGCTCAAGAAGGTCACATTGATGTAGTACGGATTCTTCTTGAACATGGCGCAGATCCAAACCATGCAGACCAGTTTGGTCGTACAGCCATGAGGGTGGCAGCCAAAGGAGGCCACTCAATGATCATTAAACTTTTAGAGAAATATGGTGCCACTAGTCTGAATGGCTGCAATCCCTCACCTATACATACTATGGAGCAGAAAACCCCACTCTCAGTTACAGGAAAGATGCAGTCACTTACTATCAAATCCAGTAGTTCTGGCAGCACAGGAGCTGGAGATGTTCAACCATCAGGTCGAGGTTTATCTAATGGACCTGTTCATGCTTTCAGCTCCCCTTCTGAATCTCCAGACTCCACAGTGGACAGGCAGAAGTCCTCCCTCTCCAATAATTCCTTGAAAAGCTCAAAGAACTCATCGCTGAGGACTACTTCGTCCACCTCAACAGCCCAGACAGTGCCCATAGATAGTTTTCATGGACTTAGCTTCACAGAGCAAATCCAGCAGCACTCTCTGCCTCGAAGTCGCAGCAGGCAGTCTATAGTTTCCCCTTCTTCGACCACAAAGTCCATTGGCCCACAGCCTGGATCACCTACCAGTGAATTTGATTGGAGTCAAGTGAAACCAGGTCTGAAATCCTCGAAAGGAGGAAAGAGTGGGAATGGGACAAACTATTGCACAAGAAAGGAAGGATCTGGAGACAAGAAGAAATCTAAAAACAGTAGTGCCCTTCCACATGGTCAGGTTTTGGAATATGAGATGACCCAATTTGATAAAAGAGTTACTCTCAACAAGCCAGTGTCCAACTTTGCAGTAAAGGATCCTCATTGCAAGATTGTGCTAGGAGGCTCCAACACTCTGGACTCTGGCCAATCACAGGAGCCATATTATATCCAACAGCAGAGTTGCGCTGAGAAGAAGAGAAATGGGATTATGACCAACCCTAACTATCACCTACAGGGAAATCAAGTCTATTTAGGGAGAGTCTCAGTACCCAGAACTGTGCACAACAGGGGACATCAGGAAGTTCTTGACAACTACCCATTAGGGGAGTCTGAATTAAGCCTTAAACAAGCTCTGAAACTACAGATTGAAGGATCAGACCCTGGGTTCAACTACAAGAAAGAGACGCCATTATAACTGGTAAGTGGAAGTACTTGACCTGCACAGTGCTGTCCACACTGCATAATGTAGTGCAAATTTGAAATATATCATTAAAGAAAATACTTAGATTTGGTGTTTGCATACTGTATGGCTCAGAGCCATTGTCGATTTACAGGGTAATTGGTCTTTAGTCAAGTATGCAGCCATTAAAGTAACTGTAATAGAATTATGCATGTAGTTTTTTTTTTTTTTGTAAAAAATGTACATGTTGTGCCAGGAAAACATTTTCCAACCAAATACTGACTCAAATGATTTCGTTTCAGGCATCTTAAACTGAAACCCTCATCCAGATGTTATGGAGAATGTGCCAAAGCAGCTGTTTTCATCGGGAAAAATATATATCAGGGGTTGTGTGTATGAAAATTCTCAGATGGAAAGCGCTCGATCTAGAATCAGATTTTATATGTCCTAATATTGTTGAACACAACATGAAATTATCAGCAAGGACCTGATCCCAGATTGGCACTTAACTCCTGAAATGTATACATATGCTCCCAGAAACCATTGCTACTCAGCCCTCAGTGAAACACCTCAGCTAGAATAAAAAGAAGGAGGAAAAAAAAATAAATTAAAGGAAAAAAAAAAAACACAAATGTGGAAACCCAAGGGAAGTATCCTGATTGCAGCATTTGGCAAATGATATGAACTGAATATCTATGTGCCTACCGATGTTACAGCCTACTCATATTCGTGCACATCATTTTAATTTAATGTATTGCTATTTAATTAATTAGCCATGTATGCACTTTTTTATTTTTTCTGCAATGAGAAAAAAAATCTAATCACTTATGCTCGGTTTTCTTTTTTCCTTCATTTTTATGGTGCTTGTATTTTATTTCGTTTTTGTTTTTCATTTTTAATCAACAAAATTGGTTCAGTGTTTTTGCTTGTTTATCACGTCTCCTTTCTACCTGCATAAAACAGGAAATAAATGGACAGCAATGTATCAGCTGACCAGGGAAAAGATCAAGAATATCAATAATCACCTCTGGGAAAAAAAAAAAAAAATAGACACACCATATCTCCTTGCTATTCTTGTAATAATTACAGATTTTGTCAGTCAGTCGGTCGGCATTTAACAGAAATGCATACAAATTAAAGATACAAATTACTCCCCGTCAGTGTAGCCAATCATATTTATTTTGAAGAAAAAAAAAGCCACTTTTAGTTGTCATACTATTTCATGGTGCTGTGTGCAGTTTTTATTTGCTATTACAATTATTTTTCAACTTTGTCGCCTACGTTGTCTTATTTTAACTTTATATCATGTTCTTTTGTAGTATTACCGATGCCCTGAGGGGAAAGGGTTTATTTGACCCTGCCTCGCATTTTTATTTAGTCCCTGTGGGACCTTTTTTTTTTTTTTTTCTTTTCACCATTTATTATGATGTTGAATTATTTACAGTCATATTTAAATATGAATAGAATTTGGTGCTATATACAAAACGGTTTTCTGTCATCAACAATTGATTGTAGGTTAAATTTTTCCCCTGACTATTTTCCAGACTATAAGACACATTTTTTTCCGCCTCTAGAATGGACTGTGATCTATACAACCATTTAAATCCAACCAATAAATGAAGTGGATTTACACGTCATATTGGCAAGCACACATTACCAATATTTGGTTTTGAAGCCAATGTTCGGTTTTGAAGCCAATATTCGGTTTTGAAGCCAATATTCGACTTTATTTATTCGACTGAGCCACCTGGTTCATCATGGGTGGATGGATCAGGAATTTTTAATCTAGCCCATCAGGCAGGGAAAATCTCCAATGTGTAGGTTTTTTCTTTCTCTGGTTGTTGAACCTACTTATCCATAGGTTTAGTGCCCAGGCTACTGATTTGTCCACCCCTGATTACGTAAAATCTAAATGCCTGTTACATTAAAAATTTACTCAGTTTTACTTTTCCCATAAATGTACTTGAAAGAGCAAAGACATGTCTTGCTCTTGAGTCAAGACTTCAACAAGAATGTTACCGTTGATCATTTTTGTTCATTGTCGTACTATGACCTAAACCACATCACTAAAGTCTGCGTGAAGAACTGGACGAGGTTTAGGGACGATATTTATGAAAAATATTTGGGTGAAATAGATCGACATTGTGTATTTAGCTACGTTAGCCACATAGTTACAATGCAAACCTAAAGAACTAAACATTGTACGCTAGACGCTGATTGAATCTTATCTTAAAGCTAATTTCGGGTTTTTATCGTTCACCATGTTATTCCGTAAATGTGACTTCTGAAAGGTAGCAACTTATAGATTTTATTTTCGCAAAAAATAAACATGTCTTATAGTACGGAAAATACAGTAAGCCTAATCTTGTCCTGAATTATTTTCAGTGGGAATTCCAATTTAAAAATTTTTCCGACTACAGCTAGGCTTCATCTGTCCTGACAATTGTGCATCATTATGCTAATGCTGACGAAGTAGAAAGATTTTCTCTTTGTCAGAATATCAACCTGAAGAAAAACAACATGGCAACGCAGCTGGAAATGTGTCTCCTCTGTTTAACATATTAAAGTAATTCATATTTTGGTTTCAGGGCATCATCTGAAACGTGTTCTCGTCATGCCAAAGTTGAAACAGTAATGGGTGAGTGAGTGAATTTATACGAGTAGAGTGTGTGTAGCGCTTCGTTTTACGCTGCTGGCAGTGAGAGCTGAAGAATAAAAGAAAGGTGATAGCAAAAAAAAAAAAAGTAATAATCATAATAAAAGACTAACAAAGACCATTGAAAGCTCAGGATGTCTGAACAAGAGCCTTTCATTCGAAAGTAGAGAGCGAGAAAGAGTCTTTGAAAAGGAATTCTGGACAGTATTCAGAAATGTTAAGCCATCTGTTGACCTGCAGTGTTGCTTCATTTTCTTTTTTCTGTTCTTCCACCATGCATGTCTGTCTGTCTGTCTGTCTGTTCTGTGTAGTAGCTCAACCTCGGGGTTCGATGAAAGAAGTGTGAGATTGGAGATTGTAAATAGCTTGACCATGTACATTTAAACTTCACTTTCTTTTTTTTTCTTGTATTATATTAAGGCGACTTTTTTTCTGACACATATTAAAGTGCTTAATAAAGTTATTTGCTTTACTGCTGAAGCTGTCTGTTCTCCTTGATTCGGTTTGTCGTTGACGACAGAAGTGCATATGCACAGAATTATTGGCACCTTTGAAGAAGATTAATATATAAAAAGAGTAACACATGCTATATGATATTTTGAGCTTATACATATCAGGGAGGTTCATTCTTACGTCTTCAGTAGCGGCGTTATCCTGATCAGGACCGTGTTGGATCCAGATCGGCTCTGAGTCTAATCCCAGGAACGCTGGGCAAAGGTGGTGAACCTGGTTAGAGCAATAGTCGATCATAGGGCACTATGAAGACACACATTGGGACATTTCAGCATAGCCAATCCACTTATCAATGTTTTTTTGGAGGTGGGAGGAAACCAGGGAACCCAGAGGAAACCCCTGCGGATAAGGGGAGAACTAATCAGACTCCTTACAGACAGTAAAGTTCAGGATCAAACCAGAGAGCCTGGAGATGTGAGGCAGCAACACTACCTACTGTCCCACCCTAGAGGAATGTTGTACAATTTTACTTAAACACATTTTTTCAAACAGTGCAGTAGTTTCTTTCTACATTAATATTTGTATTACTAATTACATTAATATTTTGAGACAATCGAGGTTAGCCCTGACTCTCTTCTCATAATGTTTAACAATGTTCCTAACACTCGTAGAGGCACCTACTCAATACAGAACATTTTAAGCTCATTTATTTTCTCATGTTTGTGCATGGTTTTCAGTAGGGTTCAAATCCAGACCATGAATATGTCTATTGATTTGGAAGTACACTACACTGTATGGCTAAACTTATGTGGACAGCTGACCATCAAATCCATATGCAGTTCTTCTCCAAACTGTTGCCCCAAAGCACAACATTGTATAGGATGTCTTTCTATGCTGTAGCATTACAATTTCCCTTCACTGGAACTAATGGGAGCAAATATGTTCCAGCATGACAATGCCTCTGTGCACAAAGCGTGAGCTGTGAAGACATGATTTGCCAAAGAACTTGAGTGACCTGGACAGAGCCCTGACCTCAACACCACTGAACACTTTAGAGATGAACTGGAACAATGACAGAACCTCAGGCCTCCTCTCCCGAAATCACTGCCTGACCTTGCTAATGTAAATGAGCAAATCCCCACAACCAATGCTCCAAAATCTAGTGGAAAGCCTTCCTGGAAGAATGAAGGTTATTATAACGGCAAAGAAGGACTAATTTGGAATAGGATGTTCAACAAGTCACGAGTCCTCACACTTCTGGCCATGGAGTGTATGTTTGGCTCAGAAGCTTGTCGAAAGCTCTATCTATGGTCAAGTCTTAACCTCCTGGAAGATGCAGCCAGTTTAGTTTTTGGGCTGAATTCATGATTCCAGCCAAAAAAACAGCCCCAAACCGTCATTGATCCACTGCTTTATTTTACTTTTTTTTTTTTTTTTAACATCTTATCCTGGTCTGTATTTGGTGAGAAGGAAGGGATTCATTCTTGTAATGCTTCCAAACAGCTCGTTGTTATGCAAGTGACATTTAATGGTTGGTTTTGAAACTTGACAACGACAAGAACCAATAGTTCTAAACCTGAGCTCTTTTGCCTTCCTTTTAGTAAATTT
>JAKKZN010000013.1:16940324-16954858 GCA_033441825.1 Pangasius elongatus
ACATCCCATACGTACTTTGTAATCAGCAGATGATGTCAACAGAATCCTACAGAAACAGCTGATCTTCATCTGGGGTTGATCAGAATCACTTCACTGATGACAGGCGTATGATAATTACTTTTGAACAGGAGTTTGAATGTGATTGGTTAATTCTGAGCACAGTCACATGCCCCATTATAAAAGGGTTACAGCACAAATGTCTGAAATTTTAACAGGGGTGTGTAGAATTTTATATCTACTGTAGGCCACATACACACCATCATCGGTTTACTGTGTATTCGTCTCGAACTCGAACATATTATAACCTAACCTAAACAAATGCTGGAACCTATTTGCTAAAGCTAAACATTGGCATGGTCTTATAGCATCTCAAGGCTTAACCATTGAAGCAGAACAAAATGGAACTGTTGCTAATTGCTAAGTCCATCTTAGCAGTTTTGAAAGTTGGGTCAAACTGGGGGGTCACCAGTTCCATCTGCTTCTGGAGGAACATTTGCTTGTGGGCGACAAAAACTTGGCGTTGTCCCACGAATTCAGAAAATCCAATGCCCCCTGGGTAAACGTGTCCCATAATTCATTTGGGGTCACTCCCCCTCCCCCACTTCCTCCTCTCTCTGCCAGCATTTAATGGCTGATTTGCATCTCTATGCCTCGCTCAGTGTGTGTTTCCGCCGTACTGAATAACTCTATTAGCATGTACCGCAGGATCTCTCACACTGATAATACGAGCACTGACAAGCCTCACACTGACCTGCCACTCAGAGTGCGATAGAGAGAGAGAGAGAGAGAGAGAGAGAGAGAGAGAGAGAGAGAACACAGACACCGAGAACGTGAAGAAAGTTTTAACTACCTCCACTTTGAATTGTTGATTCATGAATATAATATAAAATGAAATATATATAATTAATGCATTCATTTGAATATGTTTTTGTTTCTGTAGTAACAAGTCATTCACAGGGGCTTTTATGAACATGTTATTTAATAAAGAGAAAAGGTATCATCTGTAAGGAGACAATTACATTTATGGAAGGAGTCTCCAATGTCAGTGCTTTGTAACATTCATTACATTTTCTTTTAGTTGCCGTTATAGGAGAATTATCAACTTCTGAAAGAGGTCGCTTCACACCACCTTGACATTGATTATTTTCCTATAACAGCACGCTTTTTTATTCCTTACATAGGCAAATAGGCAGTTATTCAAGAAACAAGTATGCAAGTCATTATAGGAGCACTGTACTGGAGATGAGATTTACTGCAGATCAGGCGAAGTCAGGTAAGTAGGGCCACTTTACGCACACATCATGACCTTGGGTAAGTATCTTGTGGCTTCATTAAGTTGTGTGCACAAGTGAATATCTGCACACAGCACAAAAAATAAAAGGAAAAATAATACAATGCACTGTATCAAGTGCTATTTTATTAGCTTCTGAATAATGACAGTAGCAGCCAGTTTGGTGCATCACACCTGAATCTTGCTGTAATTAATGTGATAATTACAAGGACTATTCATGCAGCAATATACTGAAAATATATTTGACAACATACATTGTCTCTTGCTTCAATACTGTGTTGTATTATATTTTACAGCAAAGAAAAAAAGTAGTATTTCCTTCTTCAGTCCTCATTTTCTATCCCTGTTTTTTTTCTGGGATTAAAAGCAAGTCCTTGTAGTCGAGGCACTGCTAAAAACCCTACACACAGGCCATTCAAACTAAGCAGGTGCGTAACCCAACTCTGAATATGCACAACTTTCCCTGTGTAAATATTGACATAACTTTGAACTTAAGTCACCGAATAATCTGAATACAGCCCATGATGCATGACTGTCAAATTGTTTTGGTTTTCTTTTATAAACCAAGTGAACAAAATATGTCCTTCAGCTATTTAAGTGATCACATAAACAAGGATCAGGACAAATGAGCTACTTGTTCAGCAAAAGTGACACTGAATAGCAAAATCATCTGAATAGATATGATTAAAAAAACAACACTAATCTCAAATAAAAACAATTACATTACAAGACTAATTGCATTTCTTGATCATTCACAGTGTGCAATTAGGGAAGTATGCAAGTGTGCAGGTATGTCAGCATGCAATTAGATAAGTGTCTGAACATGCAAGTAGGCAGAAATGTAAGTATGTTAGATTACTAAAGAAATTATTTTGCTTGATATGAAACTTTTTATGCACTTTTTTTTTTCCTTTTAACTTGTTTAACTAGCGGTGAAAATCTAGCACAATTTAGCAAACTAATGTCGCTAGCTAGCGTCTGCAAAGGATCTTCAAATGCTAATGATACCTCAGGGAACACTGCAATAAATACACCAGTGTCTTGGGGGGGAAACCAGGTGTTTTTCACAGATACTTATGCCATCGATGAGACCTCATGAGATATATTGTAGAGGTTAGATTTTACAACCAATCTAATATCACGATCAGTCATCACTGCTCAGGAGGCAGGCGTTTGCAAAATAAATACTTGAATACTGACAAGTTGCCAAGAGAAACAATCTCAACTAGTTTTATTCCCTTTTGAGGTCTTTTTTCTTCTCTTTGTCAGTATGTTCAAATGTCATTTTGTCAAACCTGCCAATCCATTCTACTGACAGGGAGAAATGTTTGCCAGATTCCACAAAGCCAGAGCAAACATCCATGGGCGTTGGCGAAGCAGCCAATCAGCTCACACGCTTTTTCAGGGCTGGAGGGATCAAAGGTGGCGGGATCGGAAGTAAATGTGAGTGTGAGCGACAGGTCAACATGAGGAAGGAAGTCGTCTATTCAACTGCTTTTAATGTACAACTCAGCGTTATCTCCTCCTAGTGCACACACACACACACACACACACACACACACACACACACACACACATTGCTTTTGCTTTAGGTAGTTAAACATTACAGGTGCGATAGAGGAAATAATCAAATCAGCAAGAAAGGCCCTGATTTTAACACAACACACACACACACTTGCACAAACAACACAGATGCACACACACACACAGACACCAATGTAAAGGCATTATAGACTAATATGTTGTCTCCTTTCTCTAATTCCTTTTTTTCTCTTTCTTTCTCACAGAGAGAGAGAGAGAGAGAGAGAGAGAGAGAGAGAGAGAGTAAAGGTCTGTTCTCACAGTTTGGTTAATCAGTTACTGTGTTGTATAAGACCTCCGTTAATACTCTGTCCACACACACACACACACACACGCACTTCTGAGCATTTAAAGCTGGGACAAAGAGACGTTTCGTGCTTTCTGAAGCCTCCCCAAAGGGTGTGTGTTTTTCAACGCGAACAATAGCCGAGGAGGATTAAATGTGAGGATTTCCTGCAGTTTATTTATCCTCTTCTGTGACTGTAAGTCAACGCCGAGCTTCTGTCACGCTAACGCACGCTAAAAATAAGATCAGAATACAACACGGAACGGCTGTCAAGGACACAACTGCCTGCACCTCCCAATAAAGCACCCAGAAGACATAAATAAACACAAACCCAGTGTGTTTTTAACACCCTGAATAATGCAACTCGGTTCCCTCTTAAATCACACAAACACACGGAGGTGAACGTTATAATGCAGAGCAAGTTATCACAGGTTACAGAGACAACTTGATCTCCTAATTAAGAAGAAAGGAGGTCACAAAAACATTTGCTTTTCTTTTTTTTTTTTTTACTCAGATATCCGGACGTAGACACAGTTAATGCGTTCTTTAAAAAAAAAATCTATCTTTAATATTTATTAATGTGAGGTAAGCTGTATGCATTTTAGCATTATAAAGTCCTATTCAGTTTTTCTAATCATATTATATAATCTTGTATACACAGCTTAATTAGGTTTTCAATGGCTGTACGCATTGTTAGCTAGCTAGCATGAATTAGGCAGCATTTTTAGCGAGCTAGCTTAAACATCCTGAGGTAAAATACATCCAGTAAGAAAAGCTACAAAGGCAGACAATAGTATATTGTTAATTGAATCATTCAAATACTGTTTCATACAGTATCTGCAGCAATTACAAAAAGCAGAGGCGATTACGTTGGATTTCACTTTATGAAAGAAAGTCATATGGCCATGCTAACCGCTAACCTGTTACCTTCACTGTAGCCATTTTTAACATTTTCTAAAGCTGAGCTGCTTTACAAATTTGTGAAATGAAAAATGTATATCGTTCATTTTAAGTTATACATATATACACATTTTATACACAAACACACACACACACACACACACACAGTCATAGCACAATAAAATTTTGAATCATGACATGTTTGCTAAATGAAATGATATATCTTTTATATAGTTATATAGTATATAATTCTACATACTCGAGAATCCATTATTTACTGTCTCCTGCCACAAACACAGATTAATTATTAACTACTCAGAAATATGGAGTTTAAATTATTTTATTAATGGTTACAAGCAAAAAAAAAAACTACATCCAGAAACTACATCAACTGAATTTTCAGAAACTGCTGCTCTCCTGCGATTTTCACACACAGCAGTATCTAGAGTTTACGCAGAACGGTGCGCAAAACTAAAACCATCTAGTGAGTAGCAGTTCTGTGGATGCAACCACCTTGTTGATGAGGGAGATCACAGGAGAAAGGCCAGACCGGTTCAAGCTGACAGGAAGGCTACGATAACCTAAATAACCACTCTTTACAACCGTGGTGATCAGAAAAGCATCTCAGAACAACAATTGTCAAACCTTGAACAGCAGATCAAATTGGGTTCCATTCCATTCAGCCAGCCAAAACTGGAAAGTTGAAGACTTTTCATGACTTTCCCCATGTCAGAAAACTGCTTTACATTTGACTGTTATAAAGAGCTGAAACTAGAGACTCCTTCCAAAAATGCTAAATAAACATCTCCTCACAGGAAATGTCACCAAAATTACAAACAGACACTTTTTTTTTTTTTTACCTGTTTATGTGGAGCCATTCAAGTTCCTGTGTTACTTGTTACTATAGAAACAATAACATATTCAAACCAGTGCATTCATATAAACCTGTGATTTCCCTTGCAGCTGGAACCACTGTCAGAGCTGCTGTTATAGAGCATTCGTCAACAACTTCTAAGCAATCCGAATCAAGAATTTAACACCACTGTAGTATGACGAATTCTTCGTTTAGAAGTCTGTGGAAAGTTCGTAAACAGCTCTAATTGTCTACATTTGTTCCCGAAACAAAGAGAAATAGATTGTTTAGCAGTCACCAGTACATAAATGGTAATGGAGGGGAGTTTCTCCTGTTTCTCCAGTTTCATTTGACAAGGCACAAATTTTACACACCCTCTACACCACCTGTGTGTGTGTGTGTGTGTGTCAGTCAGTCAGTAACCCCTTGCACAGGTGTTGGATTACATCACCCTAATCAAGCTGAGGTATGCGTTTCCCGTCAGAGGTCAAAGGTCTGAGGTCGTTTCTGGGGGAGGCAGATGCAAGGAGGTCAAAGGTCACAATGGAGAAATGACGGTTCTAGGAAGAGCAGGTTTTAAAGGATGCAAATAAATAAGATTCATTTTTTAAGGGTTTATGAATATTATACCATGACATTACTTCTAGCCATACTTCTAGTAACCAAGACTGGTAATGAATATTGTCCATGTTAAAAAATATAATGTGAACGACCTACAGAAAAAGATTTGGGAAGTACATTGAGCCGAATGAAGGGTTTAGGCTTGCACATTGAATGCAGCATTGGCTAAATTGGCTCCTGTTCCCACAGGCTACTAGCACTGATAATAGTTAGCTAGCTAAGCATTGACATTGTGTTCCTTGATTAAACTGCTACTCTTGTTTATATTGTATTACAGTTGCTGGGAGCCTCTCCTCATTTGCAAAAAAATTTCAGATTTTTCAAGCGGGTTTCATGTGTCTTGCACTGAAGAGAGGCTCCAGTCTGGCCACTCTGCCATAAAGCCCAGATCGGTGGAGTGTTACAGTGATGGTTGACCTTCTGCAAGTTTCTCCCATCTCCACACATGATCTCTGGAGCTCAACCAGAGTGACCATTGGGTTCTTGGGCACATCTCTTACCAAGGCCCTGCTCCTCCTATTGCTCAGATTCCTAGTTGTTCCAAACTTCTTCCATTTAAGAATTACAGAGGCTCTTGGGAACTTTCGATGCACCAGAAATTTCTTGTAGCCTTCCTCAGATCTGTGCATCGACACAATCCTGTCTCTGAGCTCTGCAGGCGGTTCCTGTGGCCTCGAGGCATGGTTTTTGCTCCGATATACATTTTCAGCTGTTAGACCTTACATAGACAGGTGTGTCCTTTCCAAATCATGTCCAATCAACTGAATTTGCCACAGGTGGACTCCAAACAAAGTGTAGAAACATCTCAAAGATGAGCCAGAGATATGAGATGCACCTGAGCTAAATTTTCAGCCTCATTTCAAAGGCTTCATGATATTTCAGTTTTTTTTTAAATAGATTTACAAAGTTATCACAAATCTGTTTTTTGCTTTGTCATAATGGGGTATGGAGTATTGATTGACATGAAAAAAAAATTAAAGCATTTTAGCATAAGGCTCCAGCATAACAAAATGTGAAATGAATGAAGGGGTCTGAATACTTTCTGTATGCACTGTAACTAACTTGAAGTAAATATATTACAATGGAAATAAGATGGACACTAACCGTTGCCCTATGTCTCAATTGTGGATGTAGCATTTCTTGTTAATGTCAGGTCTTGTTTCTGATTGGCGGGTGATGGTGAAGTATGTCATGTTGTACAACAAAGTTTTGAATTTCGAATTGCTGACTGGGGGTTAAAATCTTAAGGCAATAGCTCTGCTCAAAATGACCACAATGTAGGCAGTGTTCTCCGAACTCAAAATGTTCCGTGTCTGACGCTTGCTTCTGAAAGAGGCTAACCTAGCTACCAACTGAGCGTCTGTTACTTGTTAGCTACATTAGCTTTGTAGCTCCAGAAGCCACATTTTTATACAAGAGGGGCAACACATTTTACAATCATCACAGAGCTGAAACAACCTCTCATCTTTCCCAGACATAGACACAAGGGAAAATCCAATCTTCTCTCTCTCTCTCTCTCTCTCTCTCTCTACACACACATTTCGGCACTTCTTTTGATCCTGTCCCATACGTGTGTGTGTGTGTGTCGCCTATGAGCATGTAACTTCATCACGGATGCAGCTTTACCATCTAACTGCTGAAAGTTTGGCATTCTTCCTGTAAATGCCCCTTTCAAAGAGTGTGGCACGCTCGTTAAGGTTTCAGTAAGCGCAAATCAAAGCACGTTTGATCACAGGCCACACACACACACACACACACACACACACACACACACTTGCCTGCATGCATTCTTTAGCCCTGCTGGAATGCACCGTTTGGTTTTATCGGTGTCGAGATATATAATTAGACAAATTGTACATTGTGTTTTTTTCCGTGCTTAAATCCTGTACACTACACAGTGAACTATTTTGGCAGTCTGCCATTTTTTTTTTGTTTGCAACTAGAATATAGCTTGTACTCTCATGCAATCCCACAATGCACTGCAGTAGGTTAGGGTCTATTATTAGCCTATATGGTGAATATGGTGTGTGGTTTGGGACACTGGACCGATTTCAGTAAAACATTTGTCATGGTAATTGTGTAGTCTACATAGAGATTAGGACATGTGGTTTAGGACGTGTTCACAGTGGACTAATAATGTGAAATGTTTGTGATGGTCTGTATGTGACCTATGTGTTGGAATAGGTCTGGGTTTGGGATACGACCAAAGGGGGCTGATGATAATAAGAAGTTACTACATGATGCTGGACTTTTGTGTCTTTTATAGTGAATAGGGTGTGTGGTTTGGGACACATCCAAAGTGGATTGATCATAGACATTGAATAATGTTCATTTGGCAGATATAATACAAATCGTATGTGATTTGGTACAGGTTCGTATTAGTAAAACCTGCAAACAATCTTTGATGCATATGTGTGTGTGCGTGTGTGTGTTTGTGTGTGATCTACTGCTAAACTACTAACATCTTGAGTGCAAATGCAAAAGTGTCGCGCTGCGCTTTCTCTTTACAGCCTTAATGATGAATTCATCTCTTGAAGCGTGTTTCATTTAAGTGTTAGATATAAACCACACCAAAAGCAGCTATTAACGCTTGCGACACTTATAAAACACACACACACACACACACACACACTCTTTTGACACTTACAAAGCCTGTAAATCTCACATCACTTTGTAGTTCAGCCTACAGAAGCTTTTGATTTAAAGCTAGAACATTTCACACACACACGGACCATTTGAGTGGAGGTCAAAGAAAGCGCTCCTTTCTCAATTGACCGTGCTCAAGCTTTAGTTCACCAACCCTTGGTCAAGGGTCAGAGTGCACATGGAGTGCACTAGTATGTACTTAGAGTGCACAATATCATCATTTAGACACACAGTTGATTTTAGACCCTACCTAGTGGTCTACATGTCTAATAGGGAACCATCTGGGATTAATCTCTTGACTCCACAGAGCCTATCTAGAGCTCTACACGTCCAAAAACTGGAACCATTTGGGATTCAACTTAGTACTTCGTGTATAAGCAAATAATTAAATTCTAGACCCTGTATATGGAACTATACGTTTAACTTTGTGCTCTGCATAAAGTATAAAATGCTACTACTCCCTATCTAGTGCACTTTTATCCATTATGGAACTATTTGGTGCACTGTGTCTGAGAAGGAGCATTTAGGATTCAGCTTTTCACTTCATATATAAACACAATACATATGTAATAGATTAATAGACTCTATCCTCTATAATAGCATGCCATATGTAGTATAAGATATATCCTAGACCCTATATACTTCACTGCATATATAAAGAGGATCGGATTTGGATTTGGCTAAGAAATAGCTATACAAGTTTAATTTGGACCATATCTAATGAATTATATATCCAATAAGGGTACTCCATAATACATAGGGTTTGTTCTGTGGATTGTTTATAAGTAATACAACTCAACAGGCGTGCTGTTATAGGAAAATAATCAACAATTCCACAATAAAGAATGAAATTCTTCATTTTTAAGTCCACAAAACGAGTTAGTTCACTCCCTCATCAGCCTCTTTTTTCCAAATTAATAAAACAAACATTCTGACTAGTCAAACTCAAGAAAACAACAGCACTGTGGTGTAAATTATTTTATACCCTATGATCATGTATATGTAGATTAGAGAGCTCATTTTCTTGTTCTTTGTAGTGCAATTTTGTGACACACTCTGTAGGGTGATTTCCAAATGGCTCATAATTGGGGACATGGGGACTAAAGTCCTTTATGTTATAATTACATATAAAGTACAGAGCTGAATTGCAAATTGTGTTATTTCAAAACCCATGCTGATTAATTTTAATGTAAAACAAGCTATTCTGATTAAACCTACACACATTTAATAAGTTAGCGTTTCTACATAACCATTTTTTAAACAGGAACAAGGAATCAATCTATGAAGAATCGATTAACCAGTGTGAGGGTGTGGGTGTTGGGAGTCTGTTATTTATCCAGCATCAAATTTCCAGCATGGCTAATCCACAGAACATCCATGAACTAGAGCTACACAACACTGGAAGGTAATTAAATCACAAAGTTAAACGAGAGAAGAGAAGAAAGTATAGTGTGTATAGTAGTGTCTGAAAATCTAAGTGCATGAACTGCTAACTAATCAAATCTTAAGATGCAAAACACGATCAGGAATTGAGTTAGTAACAATCCTTTTGTATTTTAAATCCCCACATTTTTATTTTAGTAACATATAATTAATTAAATCAAGTAAGTTTTTTGCAATATTAATTCCAGTGGATTTGGTGTTGAGAAGCTAAGAGACACCTCCACTGTTGTTAGCTGGCTAGGAAAATTTAGAGTCACTAGTCCACCTACCGGCATGTTTTTGAGAGGTGGGAGGAACCTGGAGAACTCTGTGAAACCCCTTGAGGACACAGGAAGACCATGTGAAACTCCACATAGACAGTAACCCACCTGAGCTCCGGATCAATCCAGAAACCCTGGAGCTGTGAGACAGCAATACTAATGCAAAATTTTTCAGGGATTGCTAATTTTTTAATTCATTCATCATGGTGATATAGCAAATAGCAAATGTGTAATGAAAGCGTTCCTATACTGGAGCTGCAAAAAACAAGCGTGTAAAACTTTCTCGTGTGTGCAGAGATTCTTACCCCAGCTGTGGAAGCATCTCGAGGTGTATCGCAGGGTGACGGACAGAGTTTCCATGGATAGCTTGTGGCCTCACAGCGGCCCTGTTTGACATGATTGTCCACATCATCGGCCGAAAAACTGCCCGGAAGGACTTTTATTCCTCCCATTAAACCATTACAAAGTGAGAGGGTCATGACACGCAAAGATTTTTGAACAGCAGAATTCAGATACTAAGAAACAGAAGCTCTTAGGAAAAAGGTTGCATATAGCATCTTAAAGTTTTCTATATTTTGACCCTCTTGGTGAATGCTAAGTAGAACCTAAAAAGGTCCAATGAGTACAAAGTCCATTTCCCTTCCAGAAAAGGTTCCCTTTATAAAGCAAGAACTGTTGACCATTCAAATACCTCTTGAGTAACCCTATTTCTAAAAGTGTATGACTGTCTACTCACCTTTGGGGGCCCTAAATGACATCCTACTAATGTCCTTCCATCTGACGTTGCAGACATAAGGGGTCCCCTAGTGCATTCTTATGGGGCCCCAGGGTCAATGGTACATGCCCATACAGGAACAGGAACACTGGCAGACTATTCCAGAGCAGTTCTGAGTGTGCTGGAACTTCCCTAATTGTTTGAGCTCCACTGATGTGTAGCACCATCCCACAATTACAAGTGAACATAATCCATCTTTCTGATTGCAGTAATTTATCCCAACTACAGCTTCAGGGTGATTGATGTGACTGTGTATTGCCGAGGAAGCAATGGTGGAATTCTGAGGGCAGTCTCTTGATGCCAGGACACTCGGAATCCCTCCAGATGTACCAATAAGTGGATGTCTTCCTTACACATTTCTAGGGACTGAAATCTATTCCTCCGTGCTCTCACCTTATGCAAATAAATGCCAAGACAACAATGCATTTCCAACTACTGTCTATTCTGGGTTAGGTTGGTGGAGAAAATAATGCCTTAGGCATTCTGGTTTTATGGTTCAAGATGTAAGGTTTGAAGCCAACTTTTGTCCTCAAGAATCTTCATTCTCAGAAAAAAAACAGAACTAAACTGTAATTTTGCTCGTCACTGGGGTGGTACCCTCAATGGTACATCTTTTGTACCTTTAATATGTATCTTTTATGTATTTATGTATAAATTTTTTGAGTAAAGTTTTAAAGGTACACCACATGCAACAGGTAAAACATACATGCTTGAGGGTACCACTCCTGTGACAAGGAAAGGTAGTACCCATGTACAGGATAGTTTTTAGAGAAGTGCAAACTAGTACTAGTACTAGTGGCAGCAACCTGGACAGTATCACCTCGCCCCGACAATGCTACCAAGGAGGCTTAAAAAGGGTTCCTCAAGGTTTCTTTAAATAACTATGGGTTCCTTGCCACTTGGAACCCTTCCTAATTGGGAAAACCCTCTGGTCTGGTAGTCCAATTGGAGAGAGCATCCAATGTCAAGTTTACTTTAAGAAAGAGAAAGTTGCTGTCATATCCAGAAGGATCAATTTATGGGGTTGTTTCAACAGGAAAATCCAGAAGCTCATCTTCCATCCCCTTCATGCTAGGCAGCAAACTTTCCAGAAACTGTTTATCTGGGTCAGGTGGCACAGCAGGGTGGTGGACAGGGGCAGCAGATGAGCCAAACTTAATTCCCTTCAAAGAAGACACAGTCAGGGCATTCACACTTCTATGTAAGGTCTACTGTTTGTTTCCTTTCTCTTTAGTGAGGGACTCTTCGTCCCTTCCATGTCATCTTCAATCTTCAGTCTACGTTCCTTGATGCTTTGCTCTTCCTTCCTCAACTCCACTCAAAACATTTCATCTGTTTTCCTGACTATGTCTTTCCTCCATCTTTAGTCATGTTTCTCTTCTATTCTGTCCTTCATGTCATGCTAAAGCAATCTATGAACACCAATTTGACTGGAAAAGCAGTTCACCAACATTTGGAACGTTTTGGTGAATAGAAGGTTAGGAGAATACATGAGATGCTGCCCTGAAATTTGCTCCAAAACAGGAAACTCAAAGGGGAGCTGCCTTACAAATGGTCCAGCCTTTATATTTCGGGAGTGCACAAATCAGGCCCAGAATGTGCTCTATCTAGAGAACTGACTTCTGCTTCTCACGCAATGACAGTGTTGGTCTAAAATTTGTGAAGAATGATGGAGATATAAGAATTGTGTGTATGTAAATACATATCTCTGTCTCTCAGTTAGCTTNTTTGAGGGATTAGTGAGAATATGTGTGTAACTGTGTGTGCTGCGTCATCGCGCTTAAGGAATGCCCAGGAATTCCAGACGTGGACATGCGTCACTGAGGGCCTTTAAATCACCTCAACGGAAGTGCATTCCTCCCTCGCTTGCTTGCTCTAATATAAACCAACACTCTATTAGCCAAAAAAGGAGAACAGCAAAAACTAACACATTTCTACCAATTACAGTGAGTCATATCAACTCGCACACATACGCATTTCTTCTTTCGCTCCAGCATAGGCTACAGAGCACAGCAGCCGCGATGGTTCATGTTTAGAAAACTTTTCATATGTATATCATCTCAGTATTTTTTTTTTCCAAGTACTCAGTTCGGTCCTCTGAAAAACTATGCTGGGTAACACATCTGGACTGCAGTCCACCAGTTGATGACCCATAATATATAGTGATTCTCTTTATTATGCATGATTTATTAGTTATTTAACATATAATGGCATATTTGTGTAGAAGCCAGTAATTTTGTTTGCACTGCTAAATGAAAGCAAATAAAGCGAATATTGAAATCTGATAGAGAGAGAAAAAGAAACAGAGCAAGACGAGGAGAACCAGCCAGACAGAGAGATAGAGCAGATAAGTTCTGGTTGCTGTTAACGTTCACTGATGTTATTAATGAAGGCTAACATGTGAAGCCAACACATCTTTTCAAACTGGAGCTCATGTACCTCAGAAGGCAGCTAACACACTCAGAACACACATACACTGTTATTAAATAAAGCAAGCTAACATGAAATGAAACATAACGTGACATAACGCAAACTACACACGTGACACAAAGCAAGCTAATATGCACCAACATTCACATGGAAGCATGCTAATACACCCCACCTGAAGCAAGCTACGACAGTGCATAAAATAAGCTAATGCTAACACACACCACATGAAGCAAGCTATCACACCCCTACATGAATTTAGCTAACACACTGCGTGAAGCTAACTAACACACACCACATGAAGCTAGCTAACAAACACCACATGAAGCTAGCAGACGCACACTGCATGAATTGGGCTAATCAGTTCTACAGATTAGATCAGTACACACCAGCAGCAGGAAAGGAAAGGCTAAAACACTCTTCTACACTTACACTTAAGTGTGTGTGTGTGTGTGTGTGCTTACCCACCTGGCTAAGAATAAATCTGTACCTCATGCTTTTTAAATATTTAGCAGAGTGGCCCACCTGCTTTCCCGAGATTCCCGAAACCTGAACCACTAACGTAAACGCTCACACCTTCCCAGCAGGTGTGTGAGTATTTTCATCAAACACTGAGGACACACACGTCATAATGTTAATAAAAAAGAGCAACAGCTGTATCATTGGGCTGTCAGCCCTGCTCCATTTTAAATAAATCTCACCTGATTGTGACTTTTTGTGTTAAATTTTGAGCTTATTCAGCTGTCGCTGTTTGGACTTCAATGAACAAGAAATCTATCTGAATATCCTGCTCACTTACCATTATTTCAGTTTTTTAAACTGTTGTAAACCGATTTATGGCATTTAAATATTAATTTCAGTGGAATGTGCCTAAATTACTCTGTCAAGAGGATCAATGTAATTCTTAAAAGGGCCCTTGAGAACCTAATACAAAGCATGTTCTTGAGTTGGTTGGCTATTAGAGTTCTGTGAGTCACTTCAATGATTTGAGTCATTTGAGTCTGTTCGATAAAATGATTCATTCAGTGAATCACGTTCCCTATTGGCCAGCCTGATCATGCAGCCATCTTAGGCCTCTTAGTTTATAATCACCGCTATTATGTTGTTGTTCTTGCGGCTGCTCCCTCTAGGGGTCGCCGCAGAGGATCATTGGTCTGCATGTTTTGATTTGGCACAGTTTTTGTTCGTTTTGGGTTTTTTTTTTGTTTTGTTTTTTTTATGCCGGATGGCCTTCCTGATGCAACCCTCCCATTTTATCCGGGCTTGGGACCGGCACTGAGAGTACACTCCCAGTGGCTGGGTTGGTTCCCTGCCCGGGAATCGAACCCAGGCCGCGGCAGTGAGAGTACTTTAGGTCTGTGTTTAGAAAAAGAATTTTTTTACACACAACCCAACACTTAAAGACTACTATCCTGGTAGATGGTTGATTTGACTAGCCCAGATGCTTGACT
>JAKKZN010000013.1:16964304-16974304 GCA_033441825.1 Pangasius elongatus
TACCACGACTGAGGTGAGACCCTTGAGCAAGGCACCGATCCCCCAACTGCTCCCTGGGTGCCGCAGCTAAAATGGCTACCCACTGCTCCGGGTGTGTGTTCACGGGTGTGTGTGTTCACACACTACTGTGTGTGTGAGCACTTGGATGGGTTAAATGCAGAGCACAAATTCTAAGTATGGGTCACTATACTTGGCCACAAAGTCACTTCACTTCACTTCACTTCAACAAAAAAAAAAGGAAGGAGTTGGAGGCTTCAGATACCAAATATTTACATCAGAGAGTCCTACAATACCAAGAAAGAAGCCCTACTCCAAAACTAGGCTGAAGACCTAACCTTTTGTAAGAGTGTTCTCCGGTCAGATTAAACAAAAATTGAAGTTTGTCCATATTGCTCAGCACTATGTATGAAAGAAGAAGGGTGAGGATTTAATCTGAAGAAGACCACCCCAACTGCGAAGCATGGGGGTGGCAGCATCATGCTGTGGGGGAGTTTTGCTGGAAAAGAGACTGATAGATCCTGAGGAGGGAGGATTATGTAGAAATACTGAAGCAAAACTCCAAGACCAGGGAATAAATCATCATCATCATCATCATCATGGAACATGAAATATGTGGAGTTGTAAAACACTGAATTTGAATGTTTTTAGCCTAGGTGTATGCAAACGTTTGGCCTCAGGTGTATCTATATCAAGCCTGACAATGAGGTCTTGATGGCATAATATGAATAATGCGAAGCAAAAACACACATTAAACCTTATTTCATTGTACAGTTTTGTGCATTTTTCTTAGGTCCATTGGAGATGGTTTAGCAAAAATTGAAAATAATCCATTAAATAAGACATTTGCTAACCTCTAAAAATCTGATGTGAATGCCAAAAATGAAACCTTATACAGATGTCCTTTTTATCTTTGAAAGACAGCGGGTCTTATTGGTCAAAGTCTTAACCTGTTGTTGGCCTTTTTAATCTAGTGTCAAACTGGAACTTATACATTTACATGCATTGCTAGCAGAGTTAGCTTACAGACTAGGGTGAATTTTTTTCCACTTAGAATGTAATATTGTTTCTGGAAGGTGAACAAGAGCCCAACTGTGGAATAAAAACATAGAATTTGAACAGGTTTTGGAAAATTACAATCCAAAATTAAGCTAAAAGTGATGAAAAAAGTAACGCTAAAAGTAAAAGTACAATGCACGCTAATGCTTCTTGTTGCAGTAGTAATTTACCAAGACATCTAAGGAGAATGCTGATAATACTGACAGTTTTGTCTATTCCTATATTTATGTTGTCAGAATAACTGACTAGCTAGCGACTTCACTGGGGTGAAGAGGAGCCCAAAACCCCCATGACAGTGTTGTCTGTATTTAATCCCCTGAACAGTACATTTCAAATCTTTTAAGATTGTTCTTTGCTTTACTAGTTTTGCTTTTCCATTGTAAAACTCATGTATTAAAGCAGCAGAACGCTCGAAGTTGTGCGTTATCGCTAATAACATCAGGGATGTGACAATCTGCAGCCACTGGATCACAGCCGTGATGTTATTCCCCATAAAACAGGCCACTCGTTCTCCATCAGTCAGCCTAACGATGTTATGTTCTCCACAGCTGTTTGGCTGGGGCAGGTGTGTGTGTGTGTGTGTGTGTGTGTGTGTGTGTGTGTGTGTGTGTGTCGTATGGGACTTGGCCGGCAAGGAACGAAGGAATTCGGAAGACAAAACGGAAAGAGGGCAGACAGGAGGGAGGGGAAGAAATGGATACGGTTTGGAGATAAGCCGATCCCTTAGCAACGGCCTCGCAGTCACGACAAGAGCAAACACACACACGCACACACAGTGCACCTGGTCATTGAGTAAGCTTGCTGTTGGACTGCAACTGCATGTCACGCTACTCAACATTACGGAAATACTCGAGTTATTCGCAAGATTTCAGAGTAAGCCTTAACATTTTTGTTGTTGTCGTTTCTTTTAGCGAAACCAAGGCTGTTTTACTGCACACATGTTCGGTTATCCCCATTATTCCCCCTTGGATGAATCCCATTGGTCATCTTTGGGTTGTTCCATTACTTCATCATCATGCATGAAGTTCATTGGAATTGAGATGACCTATTCAGACTTATTCAGAAAGCACTGCTGCGTTGTATTTCATCTAAATCGAATACTTATGAGCGATTCCATGACTGGGGAGCCATACATATATAAAAACATGTATGCCAAATAAAGGTCAGAGACATTTTAAACACATGTAAAGTGTCAATCACAACAACAACAACAAGCTGATTTCAGATAAATAACATAAACATTCATAAAACATATCTCCAGCACACCTTTCCATGAATCATCCATTATAAATAATGAAAAATTTATATTGTATTTACACTGTTACACAAACACATTCAGCCCTATGAAATATCTGGAATATTCCCCAAGCCACATGTTCCCCAGGATCCTAAAGATCATGGGAAGAAGAAATTCTTTGAGGAGAAAAGTTTTCTCGTTCTTTTTTCAGTAGTCTGAACGATATTGTGATATCGACTGATGAGGTCACAAAACCATCACCCAAATTATAGACTGAAAGTAAATTATTCATTTAAATAATAAGATATATATTTTAAGTTAGTCATTTGAAAATCCTTAATATTAGTTAACTACATTTGGTGTATTTGGTGATTCTGTGCAACACTCTCACTGATTTAAGAGCCATTTTCAGCAAAGAAACCTTTTTAAAAAGAGAGAGAGAGAGAGAGTGAGAGAGAGAGAGAGATTTTTGCCTGAGGTAGACTGACACATTTTTTGAATGGTTAAATACATATTTTCTTAAATTCAATGTTCAACAATGATAGAAAAATCAATTTTTATGAGTTCCAAGGGCTAAATTGCACTAAATTGTGGAATCACAGCTACATAATATATAATATAATATAAATATTTCTATTAGTTGGTTCAAATTTGGGTGTGTTACTTCAACTTGTCCATCTGTACAGCTAATGGAAATGTCTTACTTTGTTTACTCTGCTAGCTGCATCGCATGCCAAGTGCTGTAATTAATACCACTCAGTATCAAGTTCACTAGACGAAAGCGAAAGTAACCGCAAATGTGTGTCTTTCACATTCTGCGTCCTTTCCCCTTATTTGAATCACCTCTTCCGCTGGGAGAATTTTATTCACGACTCGAAAATCAGAAGTGCTATGGCCTGGATGTTGACACCTCGTTTTTTAACATGTAATACTTGTTTTACTACAAATAAATTTAATCTCAGTACATAAAAAAATAGTCAAATTTATCCAGTATTTCCTAATATAAGATTACAAAAAACAGACCTAATATTATTATTATTAATTAACCCTATTTCTAGCCTTCCACTCATTTCAATCTTTAAAACTTTTAATTCTATTGGCAGATAATTTTACTAGAAATAAATGCTTAAAATTAGCTAAATCTGCCAATAGAACAAGCTTGAAATGAGTAAAACATGTCTAGAAATAGGTCTAATAATCATATGCTTGGTTTATTCTAATGTATAATAGGAAATATTAGATAAATCTAACCATATTCAAGATATTTTCACTTGCTAAGCTGTTCTTTTTTTGCAGTGTAGTTCCCAGAAATCCTTAAGTAAACATCTATAAGACCTTAAGAGATGCCTTCTGGTGATCTGAAAACCTTCTCCACTGAAGAACAACCAGAAGACACTGCTTGAGTGTGAGGAAGAGGGGAAAAAAAAGACAGATCTGGGCAAATATTTTCATAGATACAAAGTTAGTCATCCATATGTAAATGTCGAATTTGCACATAAGAAAAAACTGAAAGGAAACTCCACTCAAAACCTTCTGAAACCGGTTCATCTGTTCAGAGGAAAGTGTGGCGTATGGTGTATGTTTAAAGACAAGATGTGATAACGGGTGATGGAAACAAGAGTGTTTGGAATAAATTATGCCTTAGCAAATAGTCACATTTTCCTTTCTTGAACCAGTTCAGAAATTTACTTCACATTTGCTAAACATTTAGATGGAAACTTACCCTGATTGGCTGCAGAAGAACACTTTTGTGTTGAATGCTCTGTGACTTCCTCTCTGTGACTCACTTTTTAACACAGGAACAGAAAATATGAAGACCTTTCTATAGCCGAATGGTATTTTTGTCACATTTATTTACTTTTAAGATTTTTGGATAAAATGCATCTATAGAATGTCTTCAATTAAACTGTTATAAAAATCTTATAAAAAGTGTCTTTGAAAACTGTTTTTTTTTTTTTTTTTGGTAGAGCAGCATCATTAACAGGTCTAAATCTAGGTTTAACAACAACAAGTGACTTTGTGGCCAAGTGTGGTGACCCATACTCGGAATTTGTGCTCTGCATTTAATCCATCCAAGTGCACACACNACCCGAGACTCCAACCCACGACCTTCAGGTTCACCTTCAGGTTACAAGTCCGACTCTCAGACCATTAGGCCACGACTACTGTAGTAGACCAACAGGAAGCAGCAGGCCAAATTTACACATGCAAAAAAATAGCACAGGGTTTTTTTGTTGTTTTGTTTTGTTTTGTTTTGTTTTTGGTCATTGCAGTATCTCTGCAGCTGCTTACAATCTCAATCTGAAGAACATGTTTGCATCCAGATTAAAAGAAGATCCACGATAATGATGACACAGCGAGTGTGTATTGCTGTCTCTGCATAACTTTCTGGTTTGCTGGCGCTCCTTCTTGCAGCTCCTTTATTAGAATATTCAACTCGATAGAAACACATCCATTTTTCTACTATTTGCAGAAAAAAGTGTGGAAATGTCGAAAACCGTCATTCTTCTCTTTGATTTGCAATGATATGTAGCGCTATTCTCGTCACACTGCTATTCACGTGAGTCAATATACATAATGGTCTGTTTGAGTGGAACTTGTAGACGTATCACATATGCTCATTGTTCTGACTTTTATGATCTCGCTAGCATGTAGCCATGTCACGGCCTTTATTCTGAAGACATAAAGTATTCAGACTTTTAACTTTTACGCAGGGAAAGTTACGTGTATTCAGAGTCGGGTTAAGCGGCTGGTTAAGTGGTTTTCCTGGATTCCTCATTCAACTTCAAAACCAGATGTAGATCCCAAATGAACCAAGTGGAAAGGAAAAACTCCTTGAGAAGTCATGAGGAAGAAACCTTGAGAACAACAGACTCACTTTGGAGTGAGGCTGGATAGTGGGATTGTAAAATATTTCCACTACTGTATACTATAAACTCAGATAGTAATAAGTGTGTTGAAAGGATGTTCAGTAGGAGCATCCTGGTCTTTAATACTATTCAGATGATGCAAATCACCTGAGTGTATTTCATGGCTCCAGGAATGCCAGATGTTTCTTGAGTAGAAATGTGAGAAATTGGGGTTTTTCGATAGCGTCTAGCCCACTGAGGTCTGAAAATTAAAACCCAGTATGTGTGTAACTGTGAATATGGCCCAGTGGCAGTGGAAATTGTCTGTATTTTTGAAATTGTCCATGATCTTCTATTACAGAAATGTGCATTGTTGTATTTTCATCTTATGTATGTACATCTTTACACATGTACAGATTCTACTTTTTGGAAGTTCGTTTAAAAAAAAAAAAAAAAAAGGAAGAAATCAACTGGTTTCCATCCGCCTGATTTTATGCGGATGTTGAATTTGCGCATGAGAAACCCTGAATGGAGACGCTCGCTGGGCTAGTTTACGACCGGAAAGGCCAAAGGTCAAACCTTGAGAGAGAGAGAGAGAGAGAGAATGCACGGCATTCTTTAGGAAAGAATCTCGCTGGATGGAAAAAAAAAAAGGGGGCCATGTCTCACGCAAATAATCAGACGAGCTTCTCTGCTTCTTTATAGACAGAGTGACAGCTCACCCTCCTCTTTCTTGCATCTATCCCTCCTTCTTCCGCTCGTCGCTCCCTCTCTCTCTCTCTCTCTCTCTCTTCCCACTAAAAACTGCAGTTCCTCTTGGTTGAACTATAATGACAGACTCTGAAATACTTTTAGCCCATATTGCTTCTCTCTTCCGCTTTGAGGGTTCTCTCTCTCCGTCTCTCTCTGTCTCTCTCTCTCTCTCTCTCTGCCCCCCTTTTTATTACCTCTGACAAAACGGTCTTGAAAGAAACCATGAAATTCAGACCCTAGGGGTCGTGTCTAGTTGGTGTATTTACTAGAACGCAGCCATTTTTAAGAACATGTTAGAACAAACAACAAGACTTGTTGATAACCGAATGTTCGGAAGAGTGACGGCTTCAGATCGGTTAAAATCTTATATTTCTACAGTTCCACAGTGAAACCATTGGGGTTGAGCAATGCATTATATCGTGAGATCTCATCCATGGCATAACACACACACACACACACACACACACACACACACACTTAAAGGCAGATATGCAGCTGTATTTATTTATTTTATTTATTTATTTTTTGCCTCTGCCACTAGGTGGTGGAGGCATTATGTTTCCGGGTTGTCCGTCCGTCCATCCGTGCATCTGTCCGAGATTCTCGTTAGCAGGATATCTCAACTGCCCTTGAGTTCTACTTGTATTTTTTTTTTTAAAATGTGATTCATGATGCAAAGGTTTCTAGGGAAAACACTGTTCATTGTTCAGTCACTGACATTAGCTAGATTATGGATCATCGCCTAGGGGAACCATCAAAATATTTCAGCAGGTCGAACCAACTAATACAAAATACTGAAAGAGAACAGATAAACGAATGGGGAAAAAAAGACCTGAACATGAACCACTGCAGCTTCCGTAGCATATCCTCTCGTTTGTTATCCAATCACGTGCATTTATGCAAATTATTACAGGGCTAGAGACATTAGCTCAGTTAAGTCTGTAACGTTTTCACAGACTTTAACGGATTTTTCTCACTTCCTTTACTCTCTATAGTTTTTTTTTTGCGATGACAAAACCAAGACAAATGAACAGAGAGATGTTTATCCTCCCCACGTCAAATTCGTACAGATGTCGTACATTCGTACAGATTGCTTCAATTGTTCATGTGAAGCGCCACTACGAAACAAAATATAACAACTTCGTATTGACTTATTTATAGCCATACGCTAATCACTAATAGTTACGAATGAAATGGTAATCTTTCTAAACGAGGAATTTTACATTATTGAACCTTTACAAATTTCAAATGCACCTGCGAATTGTGCCTGTGAGGATTTTCTTGCTAATCTGGCAACTATAAAGTTAGAATTAGAATTATGGCTCCAGTGCTAAAGTAAAGAAGCTAATTTTTTAAGACACCTAGCATATCTTGGCTGTTCAGCTACATTTAAGGCAAAAGGCAATATTTCACGTGTACATTTCCCTTTTGGACACTGTTTCTTTAAGCATGTGACAGTTATTGTAACCCTCAGGGTGTGTGTAAGTATCAGTGTATATAAAAACCATTTATCAACAATCGTTTATTACACAACAAAGCATGTGTGTCATGCACTAATGCCTGGCCATATTTCTTTGTCCTGATGGTCCTTTATGATATAATAGCTATAAAATGTTCCCCAAGAGACATCTGGTTACCGTATCAAGAATCTCACAGTCACATTAAAAGGACCGTATGGTGCTGAAAGTTATATGTCAATCACCCGCACACACACACACACACACACCCTCACACACACACACACATGCGCACATACGCGCACGCACACACGCACAAACACACACACACTCACTTAAGAAATTCACATACTTTATCTCCCATCTCCTTCCAGCCTAGGAAGCCATCAAGCTCAATTTCCTGTAGCTCAGATAAGATCGACCAATCACGTGCCAGTGCCGGGGGTCATTCTATTAGCTTGGCCAATCAGGACGCAGGGCGATGGGGGCTCAAGCTGATGACATCCACAGATTCCTGGAAACCTGGAACGGACAGAAGACACAGGAAATGAGTGTGTGTGTGTGTGTGTGTGTGTAGGGGTTGGTTAAAACACATCGTAAAAAACGTTCCTTACACAGCAGGGACAGAGAGAAAGATGGAAAGAGAGAAAGAGAGAGATGGGTAGAGACAGGAGAAAGAGAGACATAAAGAGAAAGAGAAAAAAAAGTGAGACAGATGGATGGAAAAGATGGATAGAACAAAATAATCTTTTGAATCAAGAACAATCAAGATGGACACACACACACACACGATGTAAATGTAAATGGGTTTGTTGGTGGATGATTATTAGATCAGATCTGCGCTAGTTCTCTCATCCTTCCCTCCCTGTTTGAACCCCTCTCTCTCTCTCTCTCTCTCTCTCTCTCTCTCTCTCTCTCTCTCTCTCTCCTTTTATCTCCTTTATCTCCAGTTATCCCTGTTCTTTCTCTATCACCTTTGGCTCATATCTGTCTCACTCTCACCATTTCTCTCATTTGGTCTTTCCCTAACTCTTTGGCCAAACAAATGTCTCTCTCTATTTTCTGTCTATATGTCCATCTGTGTTTGTCTTTTACTGTTTGTCCTCTCTCTCTCTCTCTCTCTCTCTCTCTCTCTCTCTCTCTCTCTCTCTATCTCTGAGAGCAGAATTTGTCACATCACACATTGGCAATGTTGAATCTTTTAAAGAGCATCACATGGATGTCCACACTGTGCATGTGTGTGTGTGTGTGTGTGTGTGTGTGTGTGTGTGTGTGTGTGTGTGTGTGTGTGTGTGTGTGTGTGGAATAAAGGATGTGATGTAAATGAGCTCTTAAATCAGAATCATGCTAGTGCTTCTCCCTATTTCCACTAACAGTACATTTTTCAGCACTTGAAGGTTTATCAAAGTTTCCGGCCACAGCTTCACCGAGTGTGTGTTTATGTGTGTGTCTGTATGTGTGTGTGTGTGTGTGTGTGTGTGTGTGTGTGTGTGTGTGTGTGTGTGTGTATAAAGTTTCCGGAGTGTGTGTGTCAGCTGTGGAGGGAATTCTTACTCTAAAAAAGTTCAGGACCTGGAAATGCAGGACACACACACTTGGCAGTAGACCTTCTGGTTCCATGCTAGTTAATGTTTGGCCAGAGGGCCAGAGAGAGAGAGAGAGACAGAGACAGAGACAGAGAGAGAGAGAGAGAGAGAGAGAGGTTCAACAGTGAGGGATGGATGGATGAAAAAAGAGATAGAAAAAGCATAGATAGAAATGGAATAGACAGAAATTAAATATGACCTGTGTATTTTGACCTCTCTCTCTCTCTCTCTCTCTCCCTCTCTCTTTCTGTCTTTCTTTGAATTACCAAACACCTTAGCTTAGAGGGAGGAAAAGGCAGAACGAAATGGAGGAATGAAGAAAGACAGGATAAGGAGAGAGAAGAGAAGGAGAGAAGAAATAAGGATGAGGAAAGACATGTAGATAGATAGACAGACAGATGGGAGATGAGATGAGAGAGTGAGTGAATGAGAGAGAGAGAGGCGTTGACTTTGAGTCTGTATCTGAGTAATAATCTGAGGTTAAACACACACCCACACTTAAATATATATATACATGTATGTGTATGTAAATATATATAATTTGTGTGTGTGTGTTTTTAATATATATATATATATATATCTGTGTATTCAGCTTTTAATGAGGACCAGTCACACAGCAGCCTTGTGGGGACCAAGCATATAACAGGGACAAAGTTCCTGGTCCCCAGAAGGAAAATGTAATTAGAACAGCTTTAATTTTGACTTAAGGATCAATTCAGAGAGTGTGTGTGTGTGTGTGTGTGTGTGTGTGTGTGTGCTGTTACAGGGATATGATCAATGACAAATTCCAATAACGGCAAGTGTTTTATTCCTTTTATGTCATATAGCAATATGTCAAAGATTATAATTTCTCATCTGTACTTTTTATTTACTTTTTTTATCCATTTATAAGTACATTTGATGCTGTGGAACATCCACAAAACACGTTAATCCCTGGTATTGCTTACGCTGTAGCAGCTATAAACAGTCATTCCCTCACCAGCCTCTCTCTGGAAAGTCAAAAAAACACATCTTGTCATGTTATGGAGAAACTGGAAAACACAAAGTCCTCTGTTCGATTCC
>JAKKZN010000013.1:16976804-16980316 GCA_033441825.1 Pangasius elongatus
CAAGCAGATCACGGGGACAAAGCTCCTCGTCCCCAGAAGGGAAATTCAATTAGAAAAGACTTCATTTTTATGTTAATTCATAAGAAAAAATTCAGTGTGTGTGTGTGTGTTTATCTCTGGTACAGTAAAATGTGATTGTAAAAAGAATATAAATAGACTTAAAGACCAGCAAAAAGACCTTATAATACGACAACAATTAATAAACAAAACAAATAACGAACAAAACTGTGCATGCTGTTATAGAGAAATAATCAACAACAGATTTGATAATAGTGTGTCTTTAAGTGACTTATTCCTCTTATTGTGCAGAACATTTGCAGTTGAAAGTTTTTTATCTGGTGAAAGTTACCTTTAATGTTGTGGAACCTCCACAAAACAAGGTATTTCGGGTTATCACTTGCTCTATAGCAGCTATAAACAGTCGTTACCTCACCAGCCTTTCTTCTCTCTCTCTCTCTCTCTCTCTCTCTCTCTTGAAATTACTAAGACAAAGAAAATGCAGAATTCATGTTAAGAAACTGCAAAGGTCTCTGTCCTGAAGAGTTCCTCATATCTGAAAATTTTAAGTTACAGCTTTATATCTGACTGATATAAAGCGCTAGCACTGGAGACTCCTTCCAAAAAAAAAAGCTAAATATACATCCGGTCCCTGTGTAAGTTGTTTCTACAGAAATTATATTGTATTAGTGCATTAATATAAACTTAAAATAAATAATATAATGATTGCATTAATATAAACACACCTACCTGCGGTGCTGTGAATGTGTTGTATGGTGGTTTTTTCTCACTGATGGATGGAGTACAGGGTAGAAAGGCGACCAAACAATTCTAAAAAAACAGTAATTATATACGGGGAAAAGAACGAAACTTGTTGGGAATCAACATTTTCCTCAGACGTGTTGTTACATTCGCAAGAAAAGACTTTATACAACTAAAATTATACTGTAATTAGACTCAGAATCAACCACTAACCAAATTTCCGCCATGCTATCTAACTACAAACTAAGTGTGAAGAATGGGTTACAACTCGTAACTTGTAAACACAGGCATGATCATTTTATGTGGAATCTTCTTGTAAAAGTGTACGTGACTGTATTTGAATGTAGCATCCAAGATGAAAGTCAATGTTCTCAACAATATTAAAACTGTTCTGGAGAGGTTTCACATCGGCTACAGGAAGCTGTCAAAACGGTAGAAATCTTTGGTGTGAAAAGAACTGATGTCTTATTTCTATTACTGAATATATATATATATATACACACACCAGACACCAGATGTGTGTGTGAGGTTTTGTCTGGACTTCTCAGAACTGCAACGTGTGTGCGCGCGCGTGTGCGTGTGTGCGTGTGTCTGTTAACGTTCCAACCAACACCTGTGCTCCAGGAGGGGGTTGGAAACACCTCTGTTTTTTTGGGGGGAAAAAAAAGCACAGAAGAAAAGGAGAGAAGAGAAAGGACTGGAAGCCCACAGAGCTTTTTTATTTTTAGACTCTTTTATCGCCGCACTCGGGTTCCGCCACCATCATGCTTTTTAAAAAGACGAATAAAAAGAGGAGGAACACGACTAATATTCCTGTAAAGACCAATCAAGCGTTTGATTGAAGCAAAACTCTGAACCATTATGAGTCTCTATAGTCAAGACGCTATAAAGACCAAACAGCTGGTTCCACTTTTCCTTCTTCCTCTCTCTCTCTCTCTCTCTCTCTCTCTCTCTCTCTCTCTCTCTCTGAGTCTGATCTGATCTTGAATACTGACCCTGACATTTTTCTCTTTTATCTTTTCACCTAGTTTGTCACCTCAGATGTTTGAAACGGGCGCCTGAAAGAAGACATATTGAGAAGTTTTCAAAAAATAAAAGTGTTTAAAAGATTTACAATCTACAATTCCATACCTACATGCTTAGGCTTGTGTTAGAATTCATTTATTGCTTACAAACAGCTTCTCATAACTAATAAATGGTTTAGCTCTGGCATATCTTACTGATCTTCTGGAACAATATAACCCATCTTGAGCATTCTGTTTTGTTCAGGCAGTTTTACTGTCTACTACAATCAATCACAGCGGAGTCAGTGACAGATTTTTGTCATATATTGACCCTAAAATCTGGAATAATCCCAGAGAATATTGAGAACGTTTTAAAATCCGTAGTGAAGTCCTGTTCAAACTGATTTCATGGGGTTATGAGGATCACACTCAACTTTGGCCACAACAACAATTTGAGTCAAACTTTATCTTTGGAGATTTCCAGAGTTATATCAGCAGTCTAACTCCCAAGCTGAGTAAAGCAACCATGTACAAAATTGGAACGAATTGTGAAGCCCATTTTTTTTGGCCAAAGTACAATAAAGAAACCAGCTACAGAATTTTTTCAGTTTGACAAAATTGGTTTAAGTTTGGTGTCAGGCCACATCGTGTTGATGTCTATCCAACCAACATATTACATTTTCCTCAGCCCTCATGTTTCCCCATCTCTAACTTGGGGAATTAGTCATAAAACTACAATCTAATGAATAATATCTACCCAAAACCCACATACTGTATGTATCTCCACAATTTAGCCCAATATTAGTCTGTGATCTGACTCATTTTTTAAAATTCCATCTCCTTGTAGTTTCCATGTGAGGACCGTTTTTGTTTCTGTTATTAGTGTTACATCTAAAACGGTTAGTTTAAATGGTTAGATGAAAAAACCTGCTAAAACTAGCCAAAAAAAACAAGTTTTGACACAATTGCCAAACACTTTGGCGCTGGAAATCTTAACATTTTTATCATAAGCAGAAATGTGTTAAAGGTTTTAAACATATTTAGTGCATAGCTAAATCTTCAATCCTCACATATGTTTCTTTAGAGGACTGGTTTCTTAAAAGAGAGTACCTTACTCTGTTATTAATATTGAATAATATTAGCATGCAGGCATTTGTTTCTGATTTAGCTGCTTCTGAAACATCAGCAGCAGGACGCGGGCCTAAGGCATGTTTGCTTTCTTCTTGCATTTTCCTTCTTTCTTTTGGTGTGTGTTCATTACTCTACCAGCAAAAGCATTGGGTTCAAAGTGCCCTAAGAAGAAAGGAATGAAGGAGATGAAAAGAAGCCCTATAACATGTTTTACACATTTTCACCATCACAAAAATGAAAGCTAAATGAACAGCAGATACATGCAGGCACTGGGCGTTTTTTTTTTTTATTTATTATTAATATTATTATTGTTAATAAATAAACAATTAGTGGTTTATGAGGTGTTTTAGTGAAATTACCAACCATGTAGCCATAAAGAGATTGAATTATCTACTGTCGTACACTAGAATTGCACACTTTATCTTCTTCTTAGAGGAGGATGAAATTGCACAGTTATTACTGGGTCTTTTTTTTTTAACTTTTAATCATGAGTCTAAATATGATTTTACATTTCAGCATTAAGTATTGTATTTCACTTTATTAGATTTACTTGTGGATCTTGTTTTTATTTCTGTCTTTTATTTAGGAGCTTGTTTGTAACTTCTTCTTCTTCTTCTT
>JAKKZN010000013.1:16980416-16993260 GCA_033441825.1 Pangasius elongatus
CAAAGAGAACCTCAACATCTTCAGCTCTGCTACCTCTAGCTCTGACTCCTGTCTCTTTCTCAGTGACACTGTCTCTACAAGGAGCTTGTTTGTAACTGCATGCACTAAAAACCCATCATATTGGGCTGGACGGTTATCAAAATGTTCCTACTGGAAAAGAATTTGGTTATAGGGTTAACTGATTTTTAGCCTATGACTTAAAAAAAGTCCAGTAAAGTAACTGAGCATTGATATATTTTTTTTCCAGCTTGACCATGATGGCTTGATGTTGGAGCTCTTTGTGCCACTGCATATCCAACTGACATGTTACATTTATCTTAGCTCTTATATTTCATACGTCTAATATTAATCAAAGTTGGGATTTTTGATAGTAAGAACTTAAATAAATTGATCGCATTATCCCAAAAGCTTCTGTATGTCCACTATTTACGTGTCTACAGCTGACTGGTTCTAAATCAGGTGATGCCATTTTAATCTTTCAACCAAGACCATTGTAGGATAAAGAAATATTTACAGCTTTTAAAATCGTAATTGTTTCTTCTGCCACAACACAGAACCTTTTGTAAATAAATTAAAATGCATTTTGTTCCATTACACTGCAATAGCTTAAAATAATTTTCATTTTTTAAATGTTTCATTCGGTCAAAATTTCTCCGATTGCCTCCCCTCCTTGCATTGTTATCAATGTTATATAAATGAAAATTAAATATACGTGTTACGCATAAATAGGGCACACAAGTGGCACAACAAAAAACACGTTCGACTCATGACAATCCCCAAGAAAGTAAATTTGGCTGTGCGCTCTGATTGGTAAGGATGGCATTATGTTATCTGTCCCGTCTCCACGAAACCAACAGTGGGGGGGGGTCTGTGGGCTTATGTATGTGGAAGAGGGCAGATAACACTTTTCTCTGAGTGTGTTATGCTGCCATGTGATGCAGATTGAAAAGATGCATTTGACTGGATATATACAGTGGGTCTGAAGTCTGAAACCACTAGTGAGACTGCTTCTGTTTGGCATGCTTTTTCAATTTAACACAAAGGGTTTCATTACAAAAGATATTAATGACAGTGTGCACTCCAGCTGTAACAGACTCCAAAGGTTTGTGTAAAACCTGATGATCCATGTTATATCAAATCCATCTGCGTTTTCGTCTGAACACATGCTTCAATCTAAGGGATAAGACTCACAGAAAATCTGACCTATTGTATAAAGGAGTTAAAAATCCATATCACAAATTTGCGTAAAATTTAAATAGTGACCTAGAAACTATGCAATATCTTGAATAACGAATAGTCAAAAAGTTGCACACTTTCTTTTTGTTTTGTTTTAGAATTTTCAAAATTTATTTCCAGTATTAATTTTAAAAAAAATCCCAGTTTTTCTGTGTGTTCTCAGACTTTTGGACCCCACTGTATGTCTTGCAGAATGCACGCTTCCCTGTTGGTAGCTGTTGTATGGTAGGAGAGAGCTGGCTGGTGGGTGGGAATTGGCAGATTACCAACCAAGGTGTTTTGGTATTTTGCCCTCTTTGGTAGAAAATGCTATTACAAGCTACTCATTTTGTAACAACATTTTGTAACGTGTCTCATTCTGTGTTCTTCTCCACTGTGAGGATTAAACTGGCACCTGACAGATGCGAACAATACATAAAAGAACATAGCAACGACACCACTGGTGTACTAACATACTATTTAGTACCACAGTATTCAGCTTGAGCTGCCAAGTAGCTAACAAACAAGTATGCACAAGCCTGTGGGTGGGTTGAGCTTACACGCTATTCACTAGCTGGATATTCAACCAACTGAAAAAACATTTATTGAATTTACATGCCTGGTCATTTCCGGTGTGTATATTTTTATTTATCGGATATGTGCTCTTCTTGTATCGTTATATGATTTGATCTGATCTCTGGCTATACATCTTTTGAGCTTCATGATCTAGGATGTATCTGAGCTGGCATATGACATGCATTTGGAAAACTCCCAGCAATTCAAGCCTGAAGGCTCTGACTGTCTGTGAACTGACTCTGAATTAATATTACAGAATTTCCAGGGTTTTTGTTTTGTTTTGTTTTAATCGTATCACTGAGTAATGATTTTTCTGTAGACTTAATTATGTAATTATAATTATATCTATATCTATTATTACAGGAACAAGGAATCTGAGTCATTGTGTAACTATAATTATTAAGCTATTGATAACGCTACGGAACAGAACGATTAATCCCATAATGACACACAATTATAATTAATTATATAGCTATAATTATATATCTGTTGTTATTGCTGGGGGAAAAAAAGGAAGATGGTCAAGGGAAAATAATCTTAAAGGGTGGAGTACAATTAATGAAACGAAATAGTTACATGACATTATGATGCAGTCATTAATTAAAGGTCATGGGTGTGATGGTATTTTGGGATGTGAGTAATATAATAAGGAAACCGAAAACGTTTATCAGTGGCATTACGCTCTGTGCTTGTTTACAGGTGGAATCTGGGTAAGGAAATGAATCGAAGAATACGGTAGCCTGTTTCTACACTGTGAAAGCTAAGAAGCTTCAGCGTCGCAGAAAAGAACAGGAGCGTGCAGTTGCTTTGAAAGAGGTGGTAATAAGAGTTGCCTTGGTCGCTAACACCACATCCACACTTCCTGTCTCCTTTCACACACTGAAACCTGAGAGCTGGACCTTTCACAAAGCATCACCCGGCTGATCTAGGATCAGCACTCCTTCTCGCTTATAATCATCTCCGTTAGCGGCAAAGAGCCAAATCTGATCCTGGATCAGCTCCATTAGGATATTTGATACTTGCTACCCCTGGGGCTTTTAGAAAAAAAAATTACAAAAGAATTGCTGACCTGGAATCAGCATGCAAAGATTGCAGGTAATTGTGAGTTAGAAATACCCACAGGTCTGAGATCAGAGATTTTGTTGTGAATGCATTGTCTGGCTTAGAGCCAACGAGGCCAAGTTACAGCCAGGACAAAGATACACACAAAACCAGAGGCCATGTTCAGGACAGGGAATTTATCAGACAAACAGAGCTTAGAAAAGAGAAGCGAATACAAAATATTTCCTGTAGAGCTAATCTTCAGTGTAATTAAGTAACAAAGAATTAAAACTACTCTTAATGAATTTCCTATACAGGAGAAAGAGGATAAATAACAACAATTACCTCAGGCTAATCACAGAACCCCGCTAGTCTGTTAGCTAGTTACCTTTATAATAACAACACAACACTAACACTGAGCTTGTGAGATTTTTATTTCTAATAAAGCACTTTGTGGACTTGTTGATTATCACAAATAGTTTTTTTTATGTTTCCGACACTGCATGACTGTTATTTAGTGCCATTTGTGATATTATATTTACAAACTTAGCTAGATCATTATAATATCCTCAATCTCCTCATGCTATTAGCATGTTAGGTGCTAGTTAACCACATGTTGTGTATTTGTATTTGTAATTCTATGCTAAATGAAAACCTCAGACCTGTTACTTTATTCATTTGAGACAAAATGCTGCCATAATCAGCAAACCTTTTTTATTTTTAAGAGTTACAAACAAAAAGACTTAGCAGAGTTTCAAACAGTAACAGCAGCCATTTTGGATCTGAATCATTTTCTTCCTCAGTGGGAGATAGTGGAGGCAGAACTGGGGTATAGTAATACTTCTCAAATTTTCTGAAAGTATGAAATTGTTTATGTGTTCCTGAGACAAATTACGCCTTGAGGTTAGTTTTATGATTAAGAACTGCAGTTAGCACAAAGCTAAACAAACAGCTACATTACTAGCTACACTTGCTAGCTATGTTAGCCTTTTTGCTCAAGTACTAAACAAGTATTACCTGACTTTTGAGATAATCTGAGGTAAAGTTTCTGGAAAATATATATACTGTCATGATCATTATGATAAGTAAGGTAAAGACTAGTCACAGTTAATGGCTAATTCACAAAAAAACAACAGAAGTGCTCGTATCTAACGGCAGGGATTTGAATCAAGTGTATGATCCATGTGGAATACACATTTAGCTAATACACATCGTCACACTCCACATTTAAAGGGATTAGAGAGGAAGAACTATTTCCTACTGGAAGATCAGGCTAATCTGCTTAAATTAGCACATAGTAGAGTAGCCATGATGGTCTACAATCAATTTTTCAGTTAGCTACAATCAGTAGCTAACAAGTAAAGAAGCTGCATGTCCAGCCTTACATTCACACAAGCATTTTTATTATTGAGGATTAATGTTAGTAGGCAAAATCTAACTAGTTTAACTAATCTAACACAAATGAACTGAGCCTGTCAGTGTTGAAAACCGACAGATTAGCAAGGCAGCTACCTGTATTAGCTGCGTACACTCACCAGACACATGAACAATCTCCGCTACTTCCTTCCAAGCTTTGTTTTTATTCGTACTGTATCTATATACATGTGATGAGAGGTTGTATATGACAAGATAGGAAGAAACCATGGTTATAAACCATGTGGGTGGGGAACCGAAGAAATGTCAGACCACACGTCCATATAAGAAAGTCTGTTTGAGATATTGAACAACCTGACGTTGTGGTTTGAGGTAAGTTTACTTGTTAGCGACATTAGTTTCTTGTGGAAGAAGCAAACTTCAGACGCCACTCATGTCTTGGCTTTTTGACTACAGGGTAAATGTGTACGTTTCATTTTTGGTTAAACTGTTCCCTTAAATAACATGATTTATATGAGTTGATTGGAGATCAGTAGTCCAATTTAAAGACATTTGATCCGTGTGCGCTCAGTGTTTTTCCCTGCTGAGCTGGATGTGGTTAAGAAGAGAAAAAAAAAATTGGTTTGGACGACTGGCTGCATGTCCATTTCATTTGGAGACCCAAAATTTAAATACGTTCTGCAGAAGGAGAGTGGGCAGGGATCCAACCGAGGACTTTAGACTCTCTCTCTCTCTCTCTCTCTCTCTCTCTCTCCCTCTCTCTCTCCAGGCAAACCGCTAATCAAAAACTTCCTGCTCTCCGGACTTTTCCATTCAGCTCCACTGAAGCGTGGACGGCGTGCTCAGCAGCCAAACTGAAATTCAACTCAAAGTGTGTGTGTGTGTGTGTCTCTGGTGCCCTGGCTTCTACTCCTCCATCGCAAAGCATTCATCTGCACACACAGCCGAGGGCCCTAAATATTCCCCATGCGGTTCCGTCTGTGATTTTGGAGGTATAGGGACTGTGTGTGTGTGTGTGTGTGTGTGTGTGTGTGTGTGTGTGTGTGTGTGTGTGTGTGTGTGTGTGCAGAGCAGGATGAGAAAACCATTCAGGCTGGTTTCTGATTGCAGTGCTGTGCTCCTCGGGGTCCTGTCGTTAGTCAGCCACATAAATCGTCGCTTCACTGAACGTCTGTTCAAAAGAATACAGAAAATTGTTAATGATTTGTTTTTCTTATAGATAGCACACATTCTACAGCCTGACAGAATCTACCCTCAACGTCCTGTCAGTTCTAGCACGCAATACGTAGCCAAAAAGGCGGCTATTCAGTGTTCCCTATCATGTGCACTATGTAGCACACTAATCTAAGGAACAGAATGAATGATTTGGGCAGTAATGGATTTGAAAACCATCACAAACATCTCAGCATCATCAGTTTACTGCGGACACATCCCAAACACACACACACACACACACACACACACACACACACACTCTATAGGCCACATCAGAAATGCCTCACAATAATTATTCCACTTTGGACATGTCTCAAACCACATATCTGAATTACTGTATCTGCTACACAGACACCAGTGTGGACTTGTCCCAAAAAACACAACCTTTCCACTATATAGGCCACAAAAAATTAGGTTGCTGTGGATGTGTCCCAAACAACACATCTCATTTACTATATATGCCACATATACACTAGTCCACAGTGGACATGTCACAAACTACACACTCTTACTCACTCTATAGGCCACATAAACACCATTACTCATCCATCGTGGACATGTCCCAAACCGCGCACACTCTTCACTTCACAAATAACTCAAGATCATTAGTCCATTGTGTGTCAAATCAGGGATCCTATTTAATGTACAGACCATGCATGATTACAAATGCTAAATGCATTATGGGTATTCTGGATCTATATGGTTTAGACGCTGTTGTGCTGCATTGTGTGATTCTATTTTAAGAGCTGTCCGTTACATCGGTCATCAAGTTCTAGAACTTATGATTAGAGAATTCTAGAACATTAAACGCTTTCATCTGAGTTCTGAAACGTCAATCTATTCAGCATTCCGGAATTCTTACAGGGGCCTATACGCATCATGAGCTGCCTGTAACATCAGTCATGACTTGAGTTCTAGAACTGTAATTATTAGAGAATTCTAGAACTTTAAACTCTTTCATCTGAGTTCTAAAACCTAAATCTAATCAGCATTCCAGAATTCTTACAGGAGTCTAAACCTATCACAGCCTCCTGTTACGCCGTTTAATGCCGAATCAGCACTGTCGGAATGAATAGGGCAATAAATTAACCACCCGTAGAGGTGTTTGATCTGTCAGGAAATGAAGCCCCCTCACCCCTTTTCAAAACCCAAAACACACACACACACACACATACACACACACACACACACACACACACACACACTCCCCCTAGGGTCTGTGGGGTCGTAATGAGCGATGGCTGTGATTAGCTTTAGGGCTCTTTTAAAAAAGAAGGCCATTGAAAGGCAACATCTCAGATCAATAAAGAGCCAATAGTAGGATGTTATCAAGCATCTGAAAGACTCACCTGTTGGGGGGGTGGGTGGGGTTGGGGCAGTAGGGTTGGGGGGGGGGGGTATGAGGGTGAGTTCTCACACAGTGAGATGAAAAGGGTTTGTAGAGGATTAGTGGATTCATCAATACTGTGATCTAAGACTCAGGGTTCCGATAGTTGATAGTTCTGTTTCAGCTTTGCCTGTGATCCACCTTAGAATTAAATGTGTGTGTGTGTGTGTGTCTGTGTGTGTATACTTTCATTAATAACACACACATACACACAACTACACTTTCGCACACATAAATACACTATAATACACTTTAATACATATAAATAGTCACTGACGTTATACTACACATTTGAACACAAAGCTATATACTCTAACACAGACTAACAAACACACAATACAACTACAGCACACTTTCACACACTCTAAAGCACTTTAACACACACTAACACACACAGCTACACTCTCATACACCTTAACATACATAAATACTAACTAACACACACTTTTATGCATTTTAACACTAACGTATACACCCTAGCACACAGAACTGCACCCTAATACACTTTAACTCACACACTTACTTCCTAACACGCGCTGCTGTAGATTTTAACAAACGTACATCCTGCAGAACACACATGACTAAACATTACAGTCTTACACCCCGTAACACGTGTTTAATCACACTCATTCATATCAAACACAGCTACATCACTTTCACTCGGTAGTGCACTACGAATATCGGATGTCGGCTTTCTCACTATCTTTGGCCTCCCCTTTTTCTTTTCTTCTCTCCCTCTCTCTTTGTCACTTCCCTTCCCCTTTCTCTTTCTTTTTCACCCTCCTCCCTTGACCAGAAAGCAGGACACGCTAAAGCCTCCATTGTTATCCCCCTACACACACACACACACACACACAGAAGCAACCATGCTGAGAGAGAGAGAGAGAGAGAGAGAGAGAGAGAGAGAGAGAGAGAGAGAGAGAGCGAGAGAGAGGGGGCAGACAGTTGAAACTGACAGAGGCCGATAGGACTCGGCCCTATCTAATCAAGGGCACTAGGTCACTTCCGAACAACTGGGCAATAAAAGACAACTTCCAGGCCTTTAAAAGAGAAAGAGATATAGATAGAGAGAGAGAGAGAGAGAGAGAGAGAGAGATAAGGAGGGGGGAAGTAAACTGAAAAAGCCCAGTAGACAGGAACCATCTGTGTGGATGCATAGTCTAATCTTTAAAAAAAAAAATCCCCCCTCCTTCTGACACACACACACACACACACACACACACACACACACACACACTATGAAGGACGCCAGGAATCATTTGAAGCCCCCAGTGTTTGTCCATACGTTTTCAAGGTTTTCATTTTATCCCCCGACTTCTTTATTATGGTTAAAGCCGAGACATTACTAAACAAAAAAACAGTAAGGGATGCACAAATCTTCGTTCCTCTCAGAGACAGATCAAAAGAACAAGATAACACGGATATTTAGAGTCTCGGTATCAGGGTTCAGTCCCAATTAGCGGTTTGATAATCGTCATCAATCAGCCCACTGTGAGCGTGTCCCAAACCACATACGCTGTTCACTTTTTATAGGAAACGTCTTTAAATACCAGTTTATTGTGAGTTCAAATAACTGAAGTATTATACAGTATGTAGCTAGTGTTACATCATGAATATCACGAATCATGCTAGCAAAAAACAACAAACAGCTAGTTAGTTGCTAACTACCTGTTTTTGTTTTTTTTTTGCTAACATGCTTCAGTGACAGCCCCCCTGTGTAACGCTAGCTAACTAGCTACATATAAACAAGGTATTAAATGTAGTCAGGTAGTTAGTGTTACACAGAAGGAAGCTAAATACTTAACTAGCCTTAACAATCTGTTCAATAAATGTTAAATCAATATATGTTAAATTGAAGTATGTTAGCTAGAGAACTAGTTAGATAACAGCTCATATAAATGAGTAATAAAATGTAGCTGGCTAGTTTTACACAGATGGGCTGCCATCGCAGTATGTTAGTTAAACATAAACACAGTATGTTTTTACGGTATTAACGGTATTAAACGTAGCCAGCTAGCTAGTGTTACACTGGATGGAGGGGGAGGGGCCGTTACTGGTGCATGTTAGTTAAACAAACAGCTAGTTAGCAATGTAGCCAGCTGGATAGAGTTACACAGAATTCAGCTAAACACTTAAAGAGCTTGGCTTTTGGCTACTATCAGTCTGTTTCATAAAATAAGATATTAAACAGAAGTATGTTGCTAAATATGATAGTTAGCTAGCAGATAGTTGGCTAGTTTTACACAGAGTAGTAGCTAAAATAATAATAATAATAGTAGCATTGCAGCTAGCTCATTAAGATGCTGTTACATGACGGGTATGATTTCAAAATGGCTGACTCCAACTTATTGGTTAAAATGCTAAGATAAGGTGAAGTTTTTTTCTGTCTGGCAGTTTCTGCTACTACTATGCTAGTTTCCGTCAGCATGTCAAAGCAGAAGCCGGTGAATGATGAAGGATGAGGGTGTATTGATCATTTCCTTTGTCCTGCAAGGCTGGAGCACGGCTTCTACGTATAAATAGTGCAGGAAGTGGCTCTTGTTGGGGTTAATAGCCCCGGGTAGGGGGGTAGGGGGGCATTGTTTAAAACAGTGTTACCCCATGATAACACCAAAGAAATGCCTTTGTTCTCTCTCTCTCTCTCTCTCTCTCTCTCTCTCTCTGACACACACACACACACACTCTGCACGTTTCTCGCTGATTGAATTTGACGAGATGTTATCTGAAGGCCACATCAGTCATCTTTCCTTTTGTGTGTGTGTGTAGTGCTGTGAAATACTTCCTGTATAGATCGCAGAAGAGGCTGCGATCAATCAAGGTATACTGATGAAAGGAATCACTGAATCAATGAGAAGAACACACACACACACACACACACACACACACACACACAATCACACGGCAAAGACGGAAGCCGAGGCCCATTCAGGATGAACTCATTCAGCGAGAGAGAGAGAGAGAGAGAGAGAGAGAGAGAGAGAGAGAGAGAGAGAGAGAGAATCAGTGAATCTAACTGTGAATGCCTCTCACACGGCCTCGCTTTGTATGCCGAGCAGAAAATGTTCCAGCGACCAAAATCAACACAAAGCAGTCCAACACACGACTCAACGGCCAACCGATTCAACGTTTCACCAAACACACAAGAAAAGAGGGCAACACACTCCTGCGAAACACTCCTCAAAAAAAGAGTCTAAGCTACCGCTACGAAAGAGAACCCAGAGAACCTCCTCCTCCACATTCACTTCCTGTTTGTCCTAAACCTTTAGTCCTCGGATCAACGACACAAAGAAACTCAACCAATGACTCAACGGATGAGCGATTCAGCTCCTAAAACGAACACACAGGAAAGAGAACAACGCAGTGCTTTAACGTTTTAACATTCTTTACGTTTACATTTGGCAGATGGATTTGTCCAAAGCGTTTCCAGCTGACGGAGGCAAAGGTTCCAGCAGTGAACAGTTTCGCAAAAAGTGGGTCTTGGGAAGATCGTACGTCGTGGAATTTGAACTCACAACCTTCTGAAAACCGAGTTTTTGGACTTTCTGCCAGCCTCAAAAACATCTCTTTTAAAAACCAAGCTCAAGATATTCGTTTTTCACTCTAACATTTAGCTAGCTGATTTTATGTGTGCTATAAATCAGTTCTTATTTAGCTCTTAAATAACGTTTTCAGTGATTTTTTTTTTATTTGAAGCACATTATTCGAAAAATTACGTTGTCTTGACATTACATTGTATTGTGATCTGCGCATCACTATAACTAGCTACTTAGCTAGCTAGCTAAAAAAAAAGAAAGAAACGAATGAATAAAGTGAAACAAACAAGTTAAATAAATAAGTAAAACAACTTACTAACTACAAAAATATAAACAAACAAACAAAAAAATAAATAAGTAAAGCTTGTAAAACATTCGTTACAGGTACAAATTGTTCAAAAAAACTTTATTGAATTTAAACGTAATAATAAATCAATTAAATGTAGCACGTTGTTTCTTAAATTAATAAAACAAACTCAATGTTAAAGATTCAGATTAAAGATTAACATCGGGCTCCTTTTTTTGGTTCATTAATATGACGCATGTTATTATTATTATTATTATTATTATTATTAGCCTGTAATTTTCTGTAACCCAAGCTGAACACTCGAGTGTTAAGGGTGTTATTCAGTGGCCCTCAGGTTGTCCTGGGATTTGAACTCATAACCTTGTAGTCAAGCAAACACACAAATCTAAAATTATTAGACAATATTGTAAAGATTAATGTATAATGGGAAGAATTAATTATTCAAGGTCTGGTTATCCAAAATGAGTTTCAGTTCTGAGCTGAGAGAAAGTGTGTGTTAGTGTGTGTGTGTGTGTGTGTGTGTGCTATTTGCGGTCAGACAGGTTATCCAGCAAGAGAGAGCTTGTGTGTGTGTGTGTGTGTGTGTGTAGCTTCCTATATGACTCACCCTGTTTCCGAGCGTGCCGCTACACGCAGCAGCAAGAGTGTGTGTGTGTGTGTGTGTGTGGAGGTCAGAGCTGTAAATAGCACCTCGAGGAAATGGAGTCAAGTTCTCTTTCCGCTCACAGAGAGTGTGTGGGCGTGAGACACGAAAAAGAAAAAAGAAAAAACACACGCACACTGGGGATTTTTGACGCACACTCACTGGATCAACTGAGGAATTTATGAACACTGTGTGTGTTTGTGTGTGAGTATGTGCATACTTGAAAACGTGTAAGTGCCTGCTGTGTGTAAAATGTGTGTATGCTTTGAGTTTACATCTCTGTGTAAAACTGTATTAGTGTGTATTATTGTGATGTACTATTTGTGTATGCTTTGTGTGTGTGTGTGTGTGTGTGAAGTATCTGGAAAGCATTTAGCTGTCTTTGTGTATCTAAAAAATCACATGTGAATGATGTGTACTCAAAACTGCGAGTGTGTGTATGGGTTGTGTGAAGAGTTTAAATGTGTGTGTGTGTGTGTGTGTGTGTGTGTGTGTGAAAGCCAAATGGCTCTTCACAGCTCTGACAGGAAATGGGCCACAAATCCACACAAAAGGCTTTTAGTGCGACAAAAGGTGCATTCCTGCGGGGAGAGAAAACACACACACCCGCACGCACGCACACACACACACACACACATCCCCATTTGGGAGAGAGTCGTCTCGCTGCTGTTGTCGAAGCCACTAAAACAATCTTGTTGTAAAACACAGATTACTCACAGGCACAAAATGGCCGCTTGGCATTTGCTAAATATAATTGGGCTCTAAATTGATTAAAAAAAATGTATTTTAAAAGTTAAACAGACATGCTGCGTTTGTTTAGGGGACATTAACACTATAATTATTACTCCTCGCTTTCCTGTCAAGTGCTAGCGTTAACAAGTTTGCATTCTCATACTATTAGCGTATTAGCAATACCCCGAACACCAGCCACAAAGCAGCAAGCTGTTAGCATTAGCATAAACCTATAGCGTATAGAGTTAAGGTAAGCTTGATTTATTTAAAGAGTAGATTGTTACAATTAGCCGAAATGCTCACACTGGACACTGTTAGCGTTAGCTTAGACTCCTACAGCGCATGATTGATGATTCTTTTGGGGTTTTTTTTAAGAAACTGAGGTGAATTTCTGCCTTGAGAAGTGTGTATGAGGCAGATTAGCCATCTTGTTTGACACGGTGTGTTGGTTATCTTGTTGCTAACTTTTTAATACCTCAGAGTTATTCAGTAGAAAAGGTGTCAATCAAGCTAGATGATCACCATCAACTCAATTTCTTTCACGTAACTGATTGAGTGTAGCAGCTGAAGTGCGCAGGTTTGACTTTTTTCCCCCTGCTTGGATTCATAAGGAGTTAAGAAGTCGAGCCAAACACAACTTCAGCTACGTTCCTGTGTAGCGAGGGAGAGAGGAACTCCGGGTCAGAAGCTGGAGCAGCAGGAACTGAGCAATAAAAGCAGGCAGTGATAACACACACTTTATGATCGTCACACAGGTGGCCTCAAGACGGACCCACACACCTCTCTCTCTCTCTCTCACACACACACACACACACACACAC
>JAKKZN010000013.1:16993360-17007039 GCA_033441825.1 Pangasius elongatus
AGAGAGAGAGAGAGAGAGAGAGAGAAGTTGTGCTGATTAAGTTTTCATGACTTTTTTTGAGGAAGACGTATAACACACACGCATCTCAGAAGAAACTGGGACAACTCCAGCAGGTGAGTGAGTGAGAGAGAGAGAGAGAGAGAGAGAGAGAGAGAGATACACACACCCACACGGATATAAAAAAAAAGACAGGAGGCAATGTGTTATTAGTTAATTCATATATTTCTGCAGTAAAGTTAACATAACGTTTGTGTCACCCTTTAATTTCTCAGTATTGATATTTCTGTTATATTCAGACATGAGTAAATCTAAGACTGTCTTTGTTTCGCAATAAATATCATAAAATAATAGAGCTTCACTTAATAAATATTTTTTTTTTTTACAATGACAAAAACAAATGTTTTTAAACAGACATTTTCTTTTTTGTAACTTTTTAAAAAATAGCCAGGATTCCTCTGATGGATTTGAACATACAATTTTTTTTTTTTTTTTTACAAAAATATGAGAAAAGGGGAGAGAAAACAAAACAATAAAACAACAAACAACAACAAAAAAAAAAACATAATGTCAGAATGCCACGGAGTGTGTGTGTGTGTGTATGTGTGAGTGTTTGAACGTCCACCCGTCTGTCCGTCCGGAAACACTACCAGACGGAGGGGTCGTTTCCACGGAGACGACCCGCGGGAAGGCACGGGAAGCCCTCTATGTTTGAACAATACCAGGTTGCTACGGCGATCTGGGAACAGCTACAGTATTATGGGCTGGCCGGACAGTCCTTCACAGATTCGGTTCGGTATGTCTCTCTCGTTTACTTAAAAATTTCTTCTTCTGTCTGTTCTCTCTCTCTCTCTCTCTTTTTTTTTTCCTTTTTCACTTTGTCTCTTTATCGAGTAGCTGAGCAGACCCGCAGTCAGTTTAAGGCAAACACTGGTTTTGTTTAAAANAAACAAACAAAAAAACAAAACAAAAATAAAAAACTGCCAATGACAGATAATAAACGAGTGGTTTTGCGTTTTTCATCCTCCATCCTCCTAGCAGCAGATCGGTGAGGAACAGGCGGGGCTTATTTAGAGCACGGTCAGGAGATCATCGTCCGTCCTCTTCTTCCCGGATCGGTGTTGTGTGTCCTGGGACTCGCCGTCAGTCTGCGTCCCGCACCGTATGTTAGCGCTTTTTTTTTTTTTAAGGCATGTGCCGTTTTACACTTTTAATATTGCGATATGACAACATCTTAGCACTGTTTTTGTTTTGTTTTTTTACGCAATGCACACTACAGAATTATGGGATTGCCCATGCTGGCAAAGATGAAGACGCAGCTGTCCTCACACCACAGTGGCACTGATGAGATTTCAAAGCCTCCACGATAACGATATTGAATTTCTTGTCATTGCATAACTAATTACCGGCCCATGCCTGGCACACATTCAGACCTCAGTGTGTTTGTTAGCGTGGATATGGCCTCCCTGCTGTGTGTGTTAGCACGTATTCGGCTCTGCATGTTTTAGCTTGAGTATGGAAGCCGAATGGGGCCAAAAACAATGAGCCCTTAATCCTGCGTGTGTTAGTGCCTGTGTTTTCGGCTCCGTGTTTGTTAGTGTCTTGTTTTGTGTGTCCGGTCCCGCTCAGGTTGGTTTGCCCGGCGTGAGCGCGTGTCCCTGCCCGTCCCTCCAGCAGTAGACGGCGTTTGAGTTCTTGCAGCGACAGCCGGGGCGGCGCAGGCGGTCGTGGCACACCTGGCACACTTTTAGGCACCCTTTGCAGGGAGGGTAGCAGAGCAGGCAGGGGAAGACCGGCGCCATGAGAGCCATGCAGAGGAAGCGCGCCGGGCAGCGGGGCCGCGACAGTGAGCACGGTCTGTCAGCGCACGAGTCGCCTGCATCGTCTCCACCCTCACTCGAGCAGTGGTAGAAAAGGCCCTTGACGAGGCACATGCACGTGCCGTGCTCCAGCACGCTCTCAGCCGAGCACACGCACTGGCCGTCGCACACCATCCGCGAGGGAAGGGGTCTTGGCGAAGTGCACTCGACGCACTTACACTTCCCACAGCTCTCGCAGATCAGCTGGTGTGACGATGACGACGATGACGACGAGGACGACGACGATAACAACGACTCGCCCTTCGATTTCGCCTGCTTCGACATCAACAGAGTGTCCGAGGGAGGGAACAGAGGCCGCAAGGGCGCCATCTGCGCTTTGGGCTGCGTCCTAACCACATGGCGAAAAGGTGGCGAGCTTCCCGAGGAAGGAGAGAAGCCACCGCCGGTGCCGCCGCTTCCGTAATTGTTGTTGTTAACGTTTACCACGATGACCTCGTGAGTCCTCTCGTGCTTCAGCGTCCGGGGAGGTGGCGACGGGCGCCATGACGACGGCGCAGACGGTTGCCGCGCCGACGTCGCAGACGACGGTGATGATGATGCCGTTGACGTCACGGGGCCTTCGGTGTACTCGTTCTTGGAACGTATGGAGCGGATCTGATCCAGAGAGAGAACGGCACCCACGTGGCCTCCACGATCCATCTGACCGAATCAACAACTTCCTGTGGAACGGTGCAGTCCGGGAACATCGGAGAACCTGCCAGACAGAGCGAGAGAGCACGTTAAACCACTGGAATCTAAACTAGGGATGGAGGATTTGACCATTCAGTATCAAAATCGTGAAATACTTTCACAACTCTTGGGTTCATGTTTGGCACAAGTCTTCGATATATAAAAAAAAAATAAAAAATTCTGAAACCACATCACCAATTCATGCTAACGGATCTTATATCAAAATATCGTTCATGATTTTTTTCCTGTCATTTTCTCTCACAGGCAGCTATCAATGACAAACAACTGGAAGAAGACAGGTTAGACAACCAGGAAAAAACAAAACAAAACAGAAAAGAGCCAGAAAGAAACCGAAATCGATTGACGTGGTGGCCAATATGGAAGAAAGAATTTTTGAGACATGCAAAGTGTACCATAATGTTTAGGTTTGATTGAAGAAGAAAAAAAAAAAAAAAGTGCCACATTATGAAAAAAGGCAAGTTGATTCCACTCGACTGAACGTCACTGTAACGATCTGAATGCAGAACAAAGTGAGTTGCTGCAATAATCTTACAGCAATCTGCAATTTACCATGACAGTCATATCATTTGGCTGGATTGCCCGTTCCTACATGCAGGTTTTTATTGGCCTAAGCCGAGAGGAAGTAACCTTTTACAACCAGGGCTATAAAAAAAAAAAAAAAAAAAAAAAAAAAAAGAAGCGAGCGAGGGATGGTAAGAGAGACAGACGAGGGCTGTATTCAAGCTGTATTCAAATACACAAACGTGTGAATTGGTTTTCCAGTCTCATAAAGCAGCTGGTTAAGAGAGAGATAGTGAGAGAGAGAGAGGGAGAGAGAGAGGTCCTTAAAACCCTCACACATTCACAAATTCACTTCCTCTAGCAAAAGCTGCTGCTTTTAAAAGTTTGCTTTAAACTGCTCTGAAACATCCGATCCGACACACTCTGGCTCTTTGGGGCCGTCGGACTGGGTTGACTATTAACGAGATGTTGGATGGAGCTCAATAACTCTCCCCGTCCCCGATCTGCATGTGTATGGCTGGCCGACATTGACATGCAGATCAGCACCAGTGCGGAGAAAAGTTTACGGCCTGCGACGTCGATGCACTGACAGAAACTGAGCTTTAAGATATGAGGGGAAGAGTCAAAAGAGAAGTGTAAAAAAAACAAAACAAAAAGGAATTTGTTGTGTGTGTAAGGCAAACTGAAATCCATAAACACTCAAATAACCCCGATTCTTCAAATTTCCCCCGTACCTTTTCCTTCCTATTTTCCTTAACTGGGTCAGGAAGTGGGGGATAAAACCGAGTCTAATAAATGATCTATAAACTCTTGTTTTTAGTGGCTGCGTTACTCGTGCTGGGGTTTGGGACAGTGTGCTGCAGGACGCAGAGATGCAGGAGCCCCGGGGAGGGGGGCAAAAAAAAAAAAAACCTGGGGCCCAGGATGAGCCGGAGAGATTGGGGTCGGGGGTTTAAAAACAGATGGAAAAAGGGATCATAAAGCATAAACAGGTAGTTAGTAAGTGGTATAAATGTAAGGAATATATGTGGGTGCTTCAAGAAATTGCAAAAAGGTTAAAGGGTAAAAAAGAAGGATAATACAGGGAGTAAATGGATTACTGAAGGGGTAGTGATGATGATGATGATGATGGCTGGGGTAGAAATACAGAAAGAGGATAAAAGTGGGGTAATACTGTGTAGAAGTGGAGTAAAAGGACAAACACGGTGGAAGTGGGGTAAAGAAAGCTGTACGTGTGTGTGTGGGGTTTAAGAATAAATAAAAAGGGGGGGTTAAAAGAGGTGGAAGGATGATAAAACGGACGGAAATGGGGGAAGTGGAGGAAGAGGGGTATAAGCAGGGGGTAAAAAAAAAGGAGGGGGTGGAAGTAGCAGAGGGGGGTAAAAACTTATGAATGAAAGGCAGCCCGCTGGGGGAGGGGAGGGGGTGTTTGGGAGCGGAGTGGCTTTACACACACACACACACACACACACACACACACACACGGGCTTCTGCTTTGCGAAGGAAATAAAAGCGCTAAATAAACACAACTTACATTTTCAGCACAAACTGCGCATTTTTGACGCTTCACAGCCCGCGCGATGCGCTGCGCACGAGACACGCGCTATAATAACAAATCAGCAGATCTATACGCACCTATACGCGATCCTCCATAACGTTAACTCCATCAGCCGATGTTGCACTTCCAAAATCAGTCTCAAAACAACGTTTACAGCTCATCAACCTGGTACTTAATATCCATACACAGCGGTGCAGAACCTCTCTGGCTATTCCGTATGGTCTAAATTCGCTCCTTTTTTTTTCTTTTACACACAAAAAAAAAACAACAACAAGGTTAAAATCCACGCGTGAGGTTGCGCACCCTGTGACGCCGAGCTGAAGGGAAAAAAGCGCCCCGTTTTTGTCCCGACAACGACGAAACCATTCGGGTTAAAAACATTAACACAAAATTCCTCCTCACACACCAACCGTGTTGGGTTTAAACCTCGCCAGTAATATCCGGGTATGAAAATAGTTTAAGTCCCACTCGTTTTTTTTTTTTTTTGTTGCTCAAAATAACAAGTTGTTTTTCTTTTTTTTTTTTTTCTCCGCGCAGCCTTAGGGGAAAAAAAAAGCCGTTGGAAAAGCGAGTCGTGTCTGTTGCCTCTCGCTCGCGCTCTCTTTCTCTCTGTCGTCAGAGGCTCGCCGAGATGAATGAGAGCTTTACCGTTGGGGCCCCCACAGAACCAGCAGAGAGATCTGATTGGCCAATCAGAGCGGACACGCCGCATCCGCTCCTCATTCATTGGCCGGATGGGGAGGGGCAGGGCGCGCGCTGTAGGGAGAGCGAGCGAGCGAGAGAGAGAATGTGGTGAGAAGGATTTAAGGTGGAACGTCCAGTATTGAACGGGGAGAGTTCAGACTTTTTTTTTTTAAAAAATGGACATATTACTAATACAACAACAACAACAACATATACTACTACTAAAAACAATAACAATATATTTAATAACAATAAACAAACTAAAAAAACGCTACATTTGGGACAATTTCCGAAACATCACGGATAACCTTGAGTTCAGGAGCGACCTTAAAAGCGCGTCGTTTAAGGTGGACCTGATTTTAAAGGCGCAATAAAGTCTGGTCGTTTCCGCTCTGCCTGAATGGGGGACGAGTTGATTGACCCCTATGATGATTATTATTGTTCTCTCAATGGCTTTGGGTTCATCACCGGTCCAGACACGTTGGAGATCTGGATCTTTGTTGTTGTTGTTGTTGTTTAACAGACATTTGTGCCTATTAGTCTCAGTAGCTGCTTTAAAGCACCAGACCTGTTGACCGACCTGCTGCTTTTACAGGAATTCACTTAGTTCAGTAAAATACGTGTTTGGGATTTTAATATTACAAAATAATTCATGCAACAGTAATGAAAAGCGTTTTAATAAGGGGAAAGAATCGCCATATTTCATAGACCTATATTTGTATATGCATAAATATAAATGTCCATATATATATTACACATCTCCCTGTGATATTACACACACTGAAATTATAAGGTGAAATATTTCCAATGCCAACAAATTGACTATTATAAAATACATAAAATGTAATATAAACTGTAGTAAAATGTATTATAAACAGACTGGGCCTTAAGATACTATTTATATCTTCTAACTAAATGTGTTTTCTAGAGAAACAGCTTCCTTTTTTTTTTTTTAAATAAACAATAAACAACTTTTTTTTAGCCTTATTCACCCATTTTAGTAACTTTTCAATTTGTGCTTCAGTGACCTCCAAATACTGCTCATTCATTCCTTCATTCCTTCATTCATTCATTTTTGGTTGCAAACTTGTGAATTAACTCATTCATTGTTTGGATGATTGGGTATTTATTTATTTATTTATTGCGGCATGTGAATCCACACTGCAAATTACTGTTTATTCATTTATTTTAAAGCATTTTTTTTTTTTTGGCAACACGAAAAAGAAAACTAATCACTTTTATGATCACAAGAAGAACAAGAAGAAGAGGAAGCGAAAGTGAAGTGAATATTATGGGATGTACACACGGCTGGTGTCCTGCATGGGTTAAAAGAAGTCCTGCACGGCCTTAAGAGTGTGTGTGTGTGTGTGTGTGTGTGTGTGTGTGTGTGTGTGTGTGTGTGTGTGTGTGTGTGTGTGTGTGTGTGAAACAACGCCCCTCCCCCCACCCCTCTCCTCTCTCTTTTCTGGGCCGCGCGCGGGGAGATCGGCGGATGCGCCACTTCCGGATCCAGGCAGGAGAGAAAAAACAAGGGGGGGGAGAAGAAGGGGTCAATACAAAGTCAATTTATTCCCCATTCAGATGGAAATGGCGGCTCCCAAGCGGCAGTTTTAACTTTCCCTTCAGTAACTCCGAAGCATGTGTCAGAGGGTTTAATTGTTTAAAAGTTTTTCCTGAAAATAAAGCAAATTTGAACGAACAAAAACAACGTTTTTTTTTTGTTGTTTTTTTTTTTTTTTTTACCTCAGCCGCGTCCTCGCGCTCTAACAAGAATGTAACGGTCATTTCAAACCTCCAGTAGCTGAGAGGATGATATCCCGGATGTAAACGGTGCTAAAAACGGATGTAATAGTTTTGCAAACAATTAAGAAACGAAAATTAATCAATTATCCCGTTTCTTATTGCTATCCTGTACTCCAAAACTGCATATGGTCTAGACTTTACTTAAACCCAGTTTACTCCTATTCTGAATATATTTCAGCCATCTTGAATATAAGAATAGTACCTGAATGTGGATTATCCATAGTGTTTATTCAGTATCTGTTTGAATAAATCAGGGTTGCAGTGGTTCTGGAGCTTGACCCGGGAAGACGGGAGTACACCTGGATAGGACACCAGTCACAGACCCACTTGCAGTTAAGGGCGATTCATCTCAGCCAATCCAGTCACTGGCATGTTTTAGAGAAGAACCTGCAGAACCCAAAGGAAACACACACACACACACACGGACACAAGGATGACATGCAGAATAAACTCCACACAGACAGTAACCCAAGCTCCGAATCCAACCGCAGACCCTGGAGCTGTGAGGCTGCAACGTTACCCATTGCGCCAATGTGCCTCTTTTATCAACCAAATTGTACATTCACATCTGATTTAAATCAACTTGCTTAATCCAAGAGGGGTCCAAGGACCTCCAGGGTTCTGTGAAGTAAAGCCAGGGGGTTATTACAGTGGTAGAAATTACAACCCACCAAAGGTCAAAAGTATTACTTTAATTATTGACTTGTACATATTAGGTGATTTGACCAGTCACTTGTGTTGAATGGGTTTAGTCCAAACATCGGTCACTCACAAGCTAGTAGGTGTATAAATGTCACTTCGAATCTAATGACAGTGTGTTCGGTAACTGGAAAGTTCAGGAATAAATTGCTCTATTTTGCTTCAATATATGGGCAAATTATTGGTATACACATTTATATAATATGCCTGTTGGATTAGTTGGTTTGTGTTCATAAAATAAATTTATACTGATGGGGTTTTTAAGAGGACAAAAACAACTGTTTATCTTTCCAAAGGGCACAGGACAACCAAAAATCCACCATAAACATAATGCAAAAAAGAAAAGTGGTTTTAAAGGGTAGTGCCTTTAAAGAAATAAAACGAAAAATGAATGGAAATGAGAAATGGCACAAGAATTTGGTGATCAAGTTACAACCTGATTTGCTTATTAGACATGAATTAGCAAAGTTATTAGCAATCAGAATCAACAAGAGACACACTTAATGGCAAATGTAAATGCACGTGGTTAAAATCTTATCAGCCTACAATCCAGATCCAATCCACATGAAATGACGAGGCGTAAACGATGTCTGAGGCTGTTACTAACTCTCAAATCGCATCGCATCCAGCGTTCACACGGGCAAACTCAAGATTGAGCGCAGACTAGAATCATAAGCTCAGTTAGATAGATAGATAGATAGATAGATAGATAGATAGATAGATGTACTTTAGAATTTTATAATATATAAAGTTCATATTTATATGCACATAGTATGCAATTCCTTTAAGTGTAAACTACCAACCTATAAGTTACTATTAATTACAAATCTGTTGAATAATTATAAATCTAAGTACTGCACTGTGCATTCACCATAAATAAGTAATACAAAAAGGAATAAATCACTTAAACATCTCACTACGGGGTGTTCTTCAAGTGATTTATTCATTTTAATCTGCAGTATTTTTTAAGAGCATGCCTAAATGCCTGCATGCCACTCTGGTCGTCTCCTAGGATTAAGCCTGCAGTAAATTAATAAAGCTGAAACGCGCTAAGGCTGTAAAACTCCCGATTTGTGACGGAGTAAAACTTTTATGGAGCTGTAATTCATTTGAGGCTGGAGAACTTCTCCTCTGAGCAAATATTCACACAACAATAGAGGACAGACGAAAGAGATCTTGAGCGTTTATTTCACGTACTGATTATGCAGGCGAGCAAACAGAAGAGAAATGCAGGAGTGGAGTGATATGACCGTATTTATGTTGTAATATTTTATCCTTCTGACATTTACACACTAGCAGTCGGTCAGGTATAAATTTATCACAATATTGTTATCGTGTCATCACCCAGGTACAATAATAGGTTGGAGCTATTTGGTTTGGACTGCTCTGTATTCAGATCTAGGTCCGTTTGCACGCATACACACACAGACACACGCACACACACACAAACACACACACACACACACACACACACACACACACACACACACACACACACACACACACACAGCAGTGTCAGTGGAAGGATCCAGAGCCGTGCTGCCGCTGGTAGTCAGTGTATAACCGAAGAAGCGAGTCCGGCACCCGAGGCTTTATGACTGCCAGGGCGGATTCAAAATGGCTGACAGTGATGTGTTCAGCTTTAATGTCCTCCTGCAGGGCAAAAAGTGCAGCTTCACGACACACTGCGGTAATCTGACAAAAAGAAAGAGAGACAGAGAGAGAGAGAGAGAGAGAGAGAGAGAGCAATATTAGAGCAAGATTTGGCAAATGAAAAGGTTTCATCTTAGGAGTATGTTTAGTAATTGATAAAACACAACAGGGTGTGCTGTTAGATAAAAATAATCAATGATGGGGTGGTGTGTTATGATCCTCAGTGCTACATACACACACCATGTACACACACCATGTACACACACCATGTACACACACCATGTACACACACCATGTACACACACCATGACAGTGCTACTGCTGTGCTGAGAATCATCCTATGGTGGTCCTGTTATACTGAAGGACTGTGTGTGTGTGTGTGTGTGTGTGTGTGTGTGTGTGTGTGTGTGTGAGTGAGAGAGAGAGAGACAAACACACACACACACACGTCACACTGTGTATTAGGAAGGTACCTGTGACTGTATGAATGAAATACCCAGCATCACAACAGTTTGAAGAAATGAAGCAACAGCGATCAGCATAATGGCACAATGCCCTGACCACAAATTAGCACATGGTAAACACACACACACACACTCACCCGCCTCCCTGCAAAATCATTTCTAGTAATTACAGGTGACTATTTTTATCCCACAACACCAAAGCAGCCCTTCAGGTGAGCTGTGTGGGAATGTGCCCTCGGGACCCGCCGGCTTCACACGGAAGATCCAGAAATGACTGGATCTGACTTCATACCTCAGTGACTGAAGCATGGAGCACACGTTTCCCTTAAATCTGATCATAGCCTAATCCTGTAATATACAAATGTATTTACTTATTTAGAAACATGAGTACTATATTCCACAGAATGTACTTACTCCTTAAAAGGAGACCCATGTGGACATGTGAAACTCTGCACAAACAGTAACCAGAGCTCAAGACCCAGAACCCTGGAGCTGTCAAGCAGCAAAGCTACCACCACCATGCTGCTATATATACACTCGTCGTATACCCAAATACCACAGTGTACACTTAATTTACATGCGAAAACTGCATGTACTTGACTTAAGATCTAACTGAGGACTGTACTACACTTTCATTTTATATCTAAACACTGAAGTACGCGCTTGGAGTCAGGGATTTAAGTCCAAAGTTAGATCAATATTTACACAGGGAAAGTTAGGAGTATTCAGAATCGGATTCTGCAGCTGCTCAAGTCGATTTTCTCAGCTCCTCATTCAGATTATGCACTTGCACGTGGTTGACACCTCTGAGGTTACCAGTTTTTTCTTAATTAGAAGCGTCCTAGACCACCACGTTTAAAAGTACCCACCTTTTAACTCAAAAAAAAAAATCAGGGATTGAAAACGAGGACTAAAGAAGGAAACTTTTTTTATTATTATTATTTACTGTTAAATGCAGTACAACAAAATAAAAGCAAGCGATCATTTAAAACATTAATAAATTTAAATAAAAATTAAAAAAAGATGATATATGAGCGAGAAAACAGCAAGCATTAAAATAAACAATCAAATAGGAATCTAGTATATTGATGCATGAACAGTCCTAATTGTAATTTTAAATTAGGTAGCTTTTAAAGTATCACTTCTTGTGCACTAACAGTAAATGTTAGTAAATACTAAATTGATGTCATACAGTAAATCTGTTTTTTTTTTAAAAATACTTTAATCAGCTATGTTGTGTTGTCAAATTAATAAAATAATGCCAATGTTTTTGTTAATTCACTATACTCCAAAATATAAATTTCAGCATGACTTATTGTGGTTATTCTGGACTTAATACTGCTCCTCGCTTGAGCCGATATCGTGCAACAAATTTGGCTTAGGTCCAAGGTCAGAATCACGTGCAACTGAGACACACCTCGGTTTTCTGGAAACTCTTGGGTTCTCGTGCAACTGCCTGAATAGTGCTTAAGTCTGTAGTTATGTCTGAAGTCTGAATGCTCAAGTGTGCAATTCTGGTATTAACTCCTCACTACTTGTGCTTCACTCAGCCCTGAAAATTGTCCTGAACGTAAACCTGAAGCATTCAGTGTTCGATTTTAGAACATAAAGACCATAAGCATAAACTCACGTCATTCCTAAATCCTGCTGTGTGCACTTTTATTTTCTACACCATGGATTAAAGTGTGCACATTTTTTTATATTTATACCTGAACTCGTGTTGTAGACCATGTCATGTGTACGTGAACTCGTGTTGTAGACCATGTCATGTGTATGTGCAGGTTTGAGCTCACCCTAACTTGTTTTCTCTTGTTTTACTCACTCACTTTTTTTTCTTTGTGTCACAGAAGAGACAGATCGCTTCCTCTGAATCGGCGAGACCCAGGAGATTATGCAAGAGAGAGAAAGAGAGAGGCAGAGAAAGGGAGAGAGACATGGAGAGAGAGAGAGAGAGAGAGAGAGAGAGAGAGAGAGAGGAATGGGCTAGCAAGGCTGCCTGGAGTTCATCAGTGTGTTTTCTCTTTCTCCCTCGCTCCACTCGTTTTCGGATATGACTCATGCCTGAAGCGTGGTGTGTGTGTGTGTGTTTGTGTGTGTATGTGTGTGGAGTTCCCTGAGGTCAAAGCCAACACGGCAGGCCTGATTGCATAATCACAGGAGAATTATAAAATGAGAGAGAGAACGAGTGTGCGTGTATGTGTGTGTGTTTGTGTGTGTGTGTGTGAGAGAGAGAGAGAGGGAGAGTGTGTTGCCATGATTCTAGGAAATGAAATGGAATGCAGCCTTCACTTTCAAGGCCATTCAACAGGGTGTTAGTCAAAGCGTAATGGCTCAAACTGGGCCATGCAAACCAACAACCGCGTCTCTGTCATATAATACCAGAAGACTTTCTACTACAGCGCTGCTGAATTCTCGATTCTGATTGGTCAGAAGGTGCTGATTAATTTTCAACAGCAGCAGCTCTGACAGTACACAGCAGTGCAGCTGCCTAATGTGGTTGTTATGATACATTCTTGTTTCTATATTAACAGATACACGTACACAGGGGTTTGTATGGTGGAGGCTTGACATAAACAGTTAAAAAAAAAAAACGTTTGGTGTCAATTTGCGTCTTTAATTTTGCACTATTTCAGCTAACAAGTAACAGAAGCCTGACTCACCCGAAAGATTTACTAAGATCACTTCTAGCTCTTAAATGAACGTCAGACTGTCTTGAAAATGTGGTTTAGGACACGGTGTAACTTAGCGTCATCTATAAGCATGAACAAAACGCATAGTGTAGCTGAACGCTGGAATGGCACAAGGCAAGAAGGGTCTGTCTGCCACGCCTGTTACAAGGAACACCCATTACAAGCAACACCTAATAGCAAATCACACTACACAACATTCCCATATCCACTCGAACCCTAAACCTAACTCTATTTGTTGTGGGTGTTACCTGTAATGGTGGGTGTGCTCTGTAAAGGATGCAGACGGATACACTTGCACAGGGCGGCCATCTTGGATCGCGGACAAACGGAATCGCTTTTTTTTTTCCCTCCAAGTTTTGGAATCATTATGCCTCCTTATACAGAGTATGACTGCTATTTTGCAAATCAAAAAGAGATTGAGAGAGAGGTAAAGAGATATAGAAGTACAGAGATAAAGATCAGATAGGTATAAAGAGAGAGAGAGAAAGAGAGAGAGAGAGTTTGTGTCGAACAGGTTATTAATAAGCCGTGAAGATTCACTCAGGACCATGGCCACATCATCCTTCCTGCTTTTTACACGCCTAAATCCTGTAGCGTGCACTTCATATAAACCTCACGTCTTCTCTCACTTCCTACTTTCCTCCATCTTTCCCTCCGTCCCTCCAAACACTCCTCGATTTTATCCATTTTCATTCTCATTTCATCCATCACTCCCTTATTCGCTCGCACTCCCTTGCACTATCGTGATCGCTCTCGCAACCTAATTTCACGTTCTCCATCAGATAACTCAATTACGCGTTCTGTTTTCATTCCTCCATCACTCCCTCGCTCTCTCAATCTCTCTCCTTTTCTTCCTGTCACTCCCTTTTTCCCCTACCTTGTTGTCTCTCACTCCCTTCCTTTATACTGTTTTTATCCCCCCCTACTCCTCCACTCTTCCCTCAAGCTCCATTTCTCCCTTTTTTGTCACTCACTCTTTCTCCATCACAGCTTCATTGACCTTCTCCATCAGATTCTCTTCTACCCCTTCTCCATCTTTCTCTCTTTTTCTCCATCACTC